>VZZY01004110.1:0-14438 GCA_013400335.1 Eurystomus gularis
AAGTTTAAATGTATTAGGAGCAAAAGGAATCCTAATGACTTTTATAATAAATAGTAGTCTGTTAAGAAGGATGTGGAAAAGATACAAGAACTAGATAATGTATTTCACTTTGGGGGAGGAAGAAAGGCAGACAGCTAATGCAGTTGCATTGTGTAATGCTGAAATATTTTGTATTCCAAAAGGAAAGGGTTGCTAATGACTATGTAAGTAAAACCATACTGGGTATTTGCTTAAAACTGTCTTAAGCTGAGATAGAGGTTGGTCATGCAGTTATGGAGCCAACATTTCTTTCTCACCTTCATTATTGTGCTGGTGACACTTTGCTCTATGAATTCGGTCTATGAAGGTCTCGTAGTCTCTGTCTGGAAAGACACAGAAATTTCTCTCTCTCTTCTGCACACTTGCTTCATCCGCCTCCGTGTGAGTTCATCCAGTTTCTTGACTCATAGTCTGTATCTGAAAGAACTCCCTCTAATTGGCGATTAGCTTGCATCTATCAATCTTGTTGTTAGGAGGATTGACAGTTGAGACAGATGTCCAAGCTTATTCAATTAAAGCTCCAGTTGCATCCGTTGCCAACCTTATGTCAGGTCAGTCCCTTCAAATGCAATTTGCAAAGCTTCAAGCAGGAGCTTTTTCTGTACATTTTCAAACCCATTCTCTAAAAATATTTTCTACAATTTTCTGTTAATTTTTTTGAGTGCAGTTGGAATCTAATTTTAACCTTGTCTTCATTTTGTTACGTGCTGATCTAGAGCATAGACTCATTATACTTTTATAGCATAAGCTCTTTTAAATGTGCCAGACTAATGCTTCATGATTCAGTAGTCAATATCCATAGATGGCATTTCCAAAGGTATTATTAGCTATCTGCAGGTAAACAATTCCTTTTATTTATTTTTAAATTCAAATCCTTTATGGGAATCTCACAAAAGAGATTAGTTTCTCATTCAAATAAATGAGTCTCTAGCCAGATAAAATCTACTTACAGTGTGACTATTAAAGTGATGAAGAAATGCCTTTTGTACATCAGAAGGATTTCATTAATGAGTCAGAAAGAGCATTTTGACTTGTTTCCAACTTGCTACAAATCTTTTTCATTCTCACTGATCAGCACAAAGACAAGAAAGACATTTCGCTTTATAGAATTTCAAAAAGCCACGTCCAAAAGGTGTGTGTGTGGGGGGGAGGGTTGGTTGTTTGTTTTTTTTTTAATTCTATTGAAGGAGGAAGGATGAAGCTAGTTTGGTTTTGTCTCCTGAAAAAAATACTGAATTATTTCAAAAACACTGCAATACTTGTGCAAAGATTTCACTACAAGTGCCCTCATGAGCAATCTATTGATGTCATTAGCCTTCTTTGTGAGCTGGAAGGAAGTTGTACCTCAAAAGAAGCTGGAAAGGATTTAAAATGCTAAAAAAAAACAAGTAGAGATTAGAACATCAATGCTGCTTCTATCTTTGTAGCATGCTGGAGTTCTACCAGTGATGAAAGCAAAAGGTGCAGCATAACATTTCATAACTCTGAGGGAAGTGATTTAACTGGTAACTGAACTGAGAACAGATATTCAGACAAAATCAGTCTGAATAGTCTTGGATCACCATTTTTATTTTTATTTCTTTTGTTCACCGTAGCACTGTCACATTATGTTTTCAGAAATTGCAAAACCATATTTGGATTTAGTCTTGTTGCCTCTCTTTTCTGCTGTCCCTTTTTCATTCAAAGGGGTTGCATATAAGCAGAGAGTCTGTATAGGTAAATTATTTGAAGGGTCTGAGTCCCTAGGGGACTTGAGAGAGGACTCAGGAATTGAGAGAGAGATTTAATTTTATTTTTATACTGGTACTAGATAGTTCAGTTGTATTATGTGCTGTGTATCATCTGTAAGCTAGTTACTAACATGCCTATGTTGGATAATTGAAATGCTCAGCGTAAAATCCTCTGCACAATATGTTTCCAGGTATTTCATTTGGCTATGTCATATTTCCTTGAAAATCCAGTTTCATTTTTGTGTTGATGTTCTAGTTTGGGTTTATGGGTATGCCTGCTTTTTCTTTTATGTGATACAAGTACTCTATTTATGGAGGCTCATTTTTCCTCAGACTGAACTGGTGCTCTAATTGGTTCCATAGCTCATATCTAGCAACATCTTTCAAAACTGCAAGAAAAGTTATGGCTATATCCCAAAATATTGCACGCTAGACTTTAATCAAATGGAATTTTAAATGTATTTTTAAAAATACCGTATGTTTAATGCCTTAGCCTATTTAACTTTTTAAGCTGTATGGGTAATAATGTATGGAGGAGTTGTAAAAGAAAGAGTTCCTTCCCTATTGCTATGAAGGAGTTTTTTTCTCATGAGAAGCACTTCTTTTGTTCTTCACTTTCCAAATAACCTTGAAAATTTATAGGCTGAACAAGTGGGGCATACTTACTGAGAGTGTTCAGGGTCAGAAACTGAAAAGTCACTTTTTTATAGTATCCCAAGAGTTTATGTTGAAATTTTATGTCTTCTTTTATTCCAAGGCACACAAAGCCTTCTGGATTTCTTTTAACAGAATAACAGTACCAGATTTTTGTCATTTTTATCCTTATGTATAACCAAAGCCTCAAAACCAAAAGGGAATTTTTGCGTTAAGTTTTGTGAAATACCATGACTCGGTTTACTTAGGTATTTTGTGTGTGCATGCATATGTACATGTGGCTTCTCACCTGATCTCCAAGAGTTAACCTTTTGCCAGTGGTATTTTTCATTTCCATGGGCATTGCTTATTATAAGCAATAACTGGTTAGGGCCAGTGAAAAGATTAAAAAAAGCTCATTGGCATTTGAATAGGTACTCTTGGGCAGTATAGTGGATATATTAAAGAAGCTGGCCAAGCAAGACAACGGCTTTGCCAAGTGGGCTGGTGACCAGCTGAAGGATCATCTAGCATTTTGACGAAAGGCATTTTGACAAAACTGATTGCCAGGTTATTTGACAGTATCTGGACACAGACAATCTGGGGGGAGTAAAATGCTAGATACAGGTACAGGTGATAAGAGAGCCTCCTGTCTTAGAAGAGAAGCCAGGATCTGTACAAAGAAGAGGAGAGTGAACATGCTTATCAATTTTAGCCACATATTGCACTGGAATCAGGAATTAATGAGTGACACCAAGGAAGCCACATCTGCATATTATGGCTATGTTAAGTGCAATTGAGATAAGAAATTCTGAAAATTGCACTCTTTTGCTTCACCTGAGGCTTAGAAAAGGTAAACCACAAACCTGGAGCTCTGATTTATAGTGCTCAGGTAGCTGGGGTTTCTAAGTAAATACACAGAGTCCAGAAAAGCTATTGACTTTTTTTTTTTTTTTTCCCCACCTCTGATAAAGTGAGAAAGTGGATACTCAAATCTTTGTGGAATCCTTTCCCAAAAGAATTTCTTCCTAAAACTTTTTCTAGAAAACCTAAAGGCAGAGACTGCATCTGATCTCTTTTCACACAGAGGAAGCTTAGCAATAAATGGATTCTGTCTGGGATACAAGCATAGCGGCACAACCAGATTTGATCACAGAAAAGCTTTACTAGAAGTAATGTCAGGCAGAAGCGAAATTAAGCTGCTTGTTTCAGCTCTGGAACAGAGTGTTCAGAAATGCAAGATTTAAGGCTTGTCGATTCCTGAGCCGAGCTGAGTCACTTATTATCCAGTTACACTCAGGGCAGTCTAGCCTCAAAAGGTTTATTGGCGTAACACAGCAGCATGTTAATGCAGCTAGACTGCTTCCAGAACAGGACGAATAATTTCCCGCAGCACTGTATAGACTTGCTATTCTGGGACCTCTCTCTTGATCTTCCTTCCGTGCTTTAATTATGTAGCCACTAATTCTTCTACATCCTTCGTTCTGAGAAGGATTGTGTCATGCTACTAATTTAATAATGCACACTACCTCTTTGTAGTGTTAAAAGTGCTTTGGTCAGCACTTGAAATTTTAAGTAGCTGAAATTAGTTGCTGTAGCCAGAGACCTGGTAATTTTAAATGGTTTAGGGTTTGAGTTGGGGCTGGGGAGGAGAATATGAGATGCCGATCAGGTTGCATATTAACAAAATAGAACTGCAGGTGGTCAGTATGTTGGTAGGCAGTTGACACCGTAAGTATTTAGGAGATTAGCTTTAGGCTCTGTATTTTGTATTTCTCTACCTCACTTTTTGTCAATTAGGAATGTGAAGATGATGATGTAATTCACTGGAGTATTTATGCCAAATGCAGTGATGCTTTTCAGTAACAGTGACAAGTAGCAAGGACAGTGAAATGTCTAAATATATATATCTTTTGAGCACTATCTGCTCTTGTAGAACAAGAGGGCACTTTAATTATGTGAACTTGTGTTATAGTTGACACTATGTACAGCTAAAGTTCAAGAGGGTTCTGGTCACCGTTGACTGCATATTTAATGGGCCCATGGTAAAGATAACATTAATTTCTCTTAAAGAAATCATCAGCTTAGACCTCAAGTGTATTTTTTAGCTCAAGTGGGAGGAGAATACATATATAAAAAAATATATGAATGAAGGCTAATTTATTTTGTAGGCAAGCTGAGGCTTTCTCCCTCTTTCTTAAGGCTGCTTTAGAGTGGCTGTAATATGTTAACCTCAAATCTTTCATTGAAGAAACACATGAATGGAAGAGTGGAATTCTAAATGATGATGCCAATATTATTTTGTCTCCTAATATTGATATGGTTTGTGCACAGCACAATGTGATAGTATTCACAACTAAGAAGTGAAGCAAGAGGTAAATATATGTTACCTGTGGTGAAAATCTGATAAGTTTGGTCTGTAAATTTCTGAGTTTCTGTGACTTAGCTGAACATGAGCCAAAGAAAGAGCTTGGTTTCCATTTGGTTTTCCTACTGTTCATACCAGCTTCAAAGGTCTTATGAGTAGGACTGTGCAAATGGTAAAATGTTAATGATAGAGTGGTAAAACAGGCTTGTGTATCTGAAAATTGCTCATACCTTTTATAGTGGAGATTGCATGACATATAAGATCACATAAGTTGAACCAAAGATTTATGACTGCTATGCATTTAGGACAGTATTTTAAGGGGGAAATGTAATTTTCCTTACTAAACCTGATAACTCTTGCTGTATGGAAGTCCTCATTTATTTTTGGTCCATGAATTACACACAGAGAAGTATAGAACAAAAAATTTGAGAGCTTTTTCTAGAAGTGATTGTAGATAGGTCCTTAAACCAAAACCAAGAGAAGGAATTTTCTAGTTAATAGACAGTTTTAAGCAAGCCTGTGTTGTGAATACGGTTGAGTAAAAATGAATCTGTGGTCACTTACGTTTCTATCCTGAAACAGGAGCAGTCTACTCTAGCTTATTAGATCTCAGAGTAGGCTTGACTCCATCCAGATTTTTTTGGCTTTCCTTCAAGTCATTGCAACACCCTCTTGCTCACTATGTGCATGCCCGATGGAAAGTGGTTGCTGCCCCAGGCACCTGTATGTCCCTGCATACCGACTTGCCTTGCTATAGAGTAACTGTTTCGATGACAAATTGTGAACTGAGTGCAAATGTTGCTTTTCAGTTGAATTAGTTCCCTGGTATTCAGTGTGCAGACACTCCAGTGCCCATGCTGATACAAAGTAAGTGTTGTTATAGGGGCAAGAAGAAACAGAAGTAGCAACTCCTTTTGAAGAGTTAATTGGGGAAACATTACTCCAGCGTTTCAGCAGTCACACTAAAATAGTAGTTAGTATAGTAATTAGTCTATTGTTAGCATTCCCTTTTTTCTCTCCTCTTAAAAGGGCTCTGAAAACATTCTTGTCCTGTGGTCTGTCAATCTGGTACTGGTAGTTATCCATGAGTCCTTATTGCCTGCTGTCCAATTCACCCCCACATCTTTCCAAGGTGTCTGGCTACTGCCTAATTACTCAGCAGCTCTAGTTATGCTTCTTCAGTGCCTCCAAACCGCCAGCTTCTTACCATAAGCTCCTGCTTTACCTTATAATATCCAGACCCTCTCAAAACCACAAATTACCTTTGCTTCTGCTCCTTTTTCTCATCTGCCTCCTGAATCTCTCAGCCCTCCCTGAAACCCTGCTCCTCATTATGCAAGTTCACAGTGTTCATTGCCTCAGTCTCTTACCTCAGCTAACAAGCTGGCATCCATTTAATCCTTAGACACCTTCAGCTTCTGCTTGCCACATCCAGCACAGCTTGAAGCAGTTTGCTTTGCTATAAACTGAAGTTTATGGTAACATACAATGTATTTGGAAATGTCACAATATTTAAATAACAAACTGCCATATCCATAAATAACAAAAAAACCCATAAGCAGTGGTAACAAGATGACTCTGTTCCTGCAGCCTTAATGACTTGTATAGGTCCTTGTCTGTAACTGAAGTATCTTTAGAAAACCAGAAACCTCTACTAACTTCAATGGGTCTTAGATCAAGCCATATGCTTTCAGACAGGCTGCCAGACTACCTACCATCATCCATCTTCATCTTCTATTTATTTTTATTGTGACAACTTCAAATTACATTTTTCCTCTTTTGTTCTTAGAACTTACTTTGCTTTTACAACAATCTCTTCAGATAAAGTATTTGCAAAGAAACATATGGTGATATTATTTTCTGTGCTGTGAAAGGACCACACTTCTCAGTTTAGTAAGCAAAGTGAGACCCTTGTGGTATTCAGTGAATTTAGAAGGATAAATCAAGCATCAGGACACAGAGACAGTTCCTTTTCCATTAATCGCTACAGCAGCAACAATATGTTATTTTAACAAAATGGCTGAATTATATCTTGTCAGCTGATACAAAGAAAGAGTCAGCAATGACACACCTTTCCCACTGACCTCTATTGCATTTTCAGTAAAACTAAATCTTAATAAGAATATTTGTTTTCAGGTATCATTGTTACTCCTTCATTTCATACTTTTCTGTTTTCTATGTTGGGAGCACAGATCGTAAAATAACTGTTTACCATTGGATAAAACAACTTCTGGAGTACAGTGTCTTTACAGATCAGTGGGTAAATTCTGGTAATTTCTTTATCTCAAATCACAATTAGGAGAGAATTATGATCTTGAAATATAGTTCAATATGAATACTACTTCTGAAAGTCTGTTTTATAAGAGGAAAGTCTAGAGAATTGCCATACTTGCTGTCTTTTCTAATTGAATCCCCTAGCATGTTCACTCATACTGAAACTATGTTGCAGGATTGCTTTCTGTTCTTGTTAACTACCATTACACATCTTAAAGTGGTATGCTTTGCAATAATTAGGACGTGCTCTTCTTTTTATTCTTGCTTTCCTCTGAAGATTGCACCTCTTAAAGGTAACTGTCAAAGATAGAAAGACCTAATACACTTCGTGCCTTCATACAGATATACTGATCTATGAAAGCTTAAGATGTCTGTTTCATTTTTTTATTATTATATTTTTTAGAAGTCACACCAAGGGCAGCTTAATAAGTAAAATAAAGCTCTCAAGTGTCTGAAACTTTAAAAAGAAAAAATAAGAGAAGGGCTTTTTTTTTTTTTATAAAAAAAAGCAAGTATTTAAGGCCAGTTTAAAGGTAAGCATTAGCTTCTAGGATGGTGTATGTTAGGTTCAGTTACTGCAGATAATAAAATTGTTAATAGTTTTGCAACATATATGTGATGACATAAGTGGTAATAGATATCCCATGCCACCAACAGCTTATTCAATGATAGCAATAGTTGTTAGTCTTGAAATAGCTGCTACTTCTTCCTTCAAAGTGAGATTTAAGAGCTGTGTAAATATGAGGATAGTACAACAAAGAGCCACACTTGCTAACCCAGAAGATGGATTCATGTTACTGTAAAGTAAGTAAGATTTTGTATATATTTTCAGTAAATTTCTTGAAAGGGAAATTTTGAAAATCAGGGCTTTATGACTGTACAAGTTCAGACTACTGTAACAATATCTGATGGGCACTGTAACAATTGCTAGATGTGATATCAAAACACAAGGTATTCTCAATGGCTTGTTTCCTTCTTGCTTGCAGAACTTTTTTTTTAGTATATGTGGCCTTTTTGTTGTTTCTCAAGACTACTGGAAGGTAACAAATACGTTTTAGTATAAACTTCAGATTTTTGCACTTATGTGCCCATACCTTATTACTGAGTTTGACTCTTCAGCTAATTTGACTGACAAAAATATATGGTGGGGACTTTTTCATGGTCAGAAATATTTATACAGGCTTAAGCCTTTTGTACATTTGTAGTTTGATAGTAAAATTACTCTGCAGTGCTCTGCTGGCCCTCTGCCTGAGAATCTGCAGGATAATTCCTCTTAATTCTTTCTTTCTTTCTTTCTTTCTATTTCCATAGTTATGGACTTTATAGTTTGCTATAAGCTGCTTCCAGTATTGGCTAAGTGATTATTCTACTTCTAAACATTTAGGTCAAGTGTCTGCTGATAACTTAGGCAAATAAGATAATAGATAGTAAGATATAAAATATCTCGGAGTTCTATTTAGGGTTTGTTGATATCAAATGAATTGGTCATCCAAATTTGATCTCAAATTGTCTTTGACATCTGACAGCTGAAATAAAATTTATCTCAAAATACATACACTACAGTGCTGGGTACCAACAAGAGAATAGCAATCACAACTAGAATGTGAAGTCACAGCTGTGCTACTGCCTGTATTTTAGATATTTTAATACATTTTAACAAACAGTTATGAAAGTGTATGTCAAATAATACTTAATTTTAATACAAAGTCTGGCAATAACAAAGGGGCAATATAATCACCTCTTTATAATATATGCCATAACTGGTGGCCTCAGGAGAATTGTAGCAATTTAATTTGCTTAATATGGTATTTTGACACAAAGATCCACAGGAGTGCCACTTCAGAAACTTATGAAGGGTAAAAGAGCATGGAGAATGAAATCAGCACTCCTTGGATTCTGAGGCTTTTGTCATCTAGAAATACAATGATATGTACTATAACATTTTATTTCTTGTCCATCTTTTGTCATCTCTGGGACAAGATTGAAGTAATCAAACTCATCAGTTAAGACTGATACAATCCACATGATTTGCCAGAGTCAAATCAAGTAGAACTTCTCAAAGGGTTGCATTTAGATGTGTGTTTATGCATCGTTATTAATACATTAGAAAAGAGGTGTTGCATGAACATGGCCAATGGAAGGTAGAGAATTTAGTTCATAAAGTAGAAATTTGAGTATGTATTTGCTTCTTTTACACTACTTTGTGTTTATAGGCAGGCGGGTATATCCACAACATTGTGTAGTAAATGCATTATGTGTAGAAATAAGGAGAAAATAGACTATTTTGATGTATCAGTGTTTTTTATTACATTTATTTATATTATAGTATTTCATAAAACAATATTTCTCAGATAAAAAGTATTTTAAATTATTTTTGTGGTCTTCTGCCTCTACCCACTGAGTTATAGTTGTGAATATAATAATAAACTATCTTGTATTTATTTTGCTGAATATGGAAATATAATTTATAATCTACTGCCAATTAGCTTCTCTCCTTAGTAGTATTTCTGAAGCATTCATTGCTGTTGTAAAATTCTATTAAGATAAGAAAATACAGCCTGTTAGACTTCTTTGCTTAATTTTCTTGAAACAATCGCACAGTGCTTCTCCCAGTTTGCTGGGAAG
The DNA here is from genome assembly GCA_013400335.1 of Eurystomus gularis. Taxonomy (NCBI): domain Eukaryota; kingdom Metazoa; phylum Chordata; class Aves; order Coraciiformes; family Coraciidae; genus Eurystomus; species Eurystomus gularis. Next base: position 9,670 of record VZZY01004110.1, read on the forward strand.
AGAGAGAATGTAATTTGTACTTTCCAAAGCTTTTGATTTGAACTGACGGGTATATTCTTTCCAAAAAGCTGAGTAAGTTTTATTACAGTACAAACATGACCTTCAGGAAAAGGTTAAAGATAGCTTTAACAAACTACTTTCCCAGCCATTCAAAAAGAAACAGTTAAGAAATGACTGGGCTCAGCTCCTCAGGTAAGTAGCCCTCATTAATTGTCTGTTACTGACATACGCATTGTTATCAGACAATTGACAACTGCTGATATTAAATCTGGAACAAGCGTACACAATCAACTAATGAAATTGAAATGCCAGAATTAAGATGCTGCTAGTTGGCTTTTATAGATAATGAGGAGATTTTTGTAGTCACACTGGTAGTTGCAAGTGGTTTAATGGGATCCTTTGTGGGGTTTATTGTAAGTAAGATCATGCGGTTTAATTATTTCTGGGATCTTAATATGATCTTCGTTCTTTTCACCTCTCACATGAGGAGACTCATTACTTTTCTCCAAGGATCCAGTATGATAGACAAAATGTCAGAAATAATTAAAAACTAATGACGGCCACACGCAGAGAAGGAATACAGTCTATCTGGTGTCGAGAATTCTCCCTGGAAGTCTGAAATGAAGTGCTTCCTCGTTGTATTTGGAGTCCTTCTCATCAGCCTCATAGCTTCATCAGTTTGATAGTGTTGTGGTTCTTTGGCACCCTGATTTATCAGCTGTGGGAAAGAGGTCAAACATTTTACGGCCTCACATTGTTTAGGCTGTCTTTATAACTCCCTGGATAGAATGATTGTTTTGAGATAGGAATGCCTCCACTTTAAAATCCAGCTTCCTGAAATTTGTTGTCATGGTCCCCAGGTCCCTGTGGCAATAAGAACTATGCTTGGCCATGCTGTAACATTGATACAGCTTTTACACCAAAAATTAATGTTATTTGAAAACATAAATTGGAATTCTTTGCGATTCTAACTCATTGTATGTACTCCAGCAGTTTTGCCTTCATTAGAGTCTTGGCAAATTTTCATACCAGCCATATACAAAAGTAATGAGGTTTTTCCTAATACTAAATAGTTTCGACATAGCAGACACTAGATTTTCTATTCAGAATATGAGGAAATTAGCTGCTTTCATTTGCACCTCTGAACTTTTTCCTTTCCTGGTGAGTGGCCCTGGGGAGGGAAGTATGCAACTGAATTTAATCATGGGATATGGAAGAGCTGAAACCAGAGGGTCTGTGATGCACAGCCATGGTTTTTAGAATATCTGCTTCTCTGGTAGATCTGTTTAATTCAAGCCTGGAACCACAGAGTGGGCAAGCAGTGATCCAGCTGTGGAGCTTGTGGTGGGAGAACATGGGCAGTGGAGGGAGAAAACTTAGCATGAGAGTTGGACAGTTAGTACTGTTCTTAAGTAATCTATACAATGTGTACATCAGACACAAGCAGCTCTTTTTCACGCTTGTTGTGTGGGCAGAGGAGAAGGGTGGTGAAGACAGTTGTGGGGGAGCACTAAATCATGCTGGCTGATGGTGCATATCTGTCTCAGCTGGGTTCTCCTTAACCAGATAAATTCTAACCAAGAGGCCTGTTAGTTCTTACCTTTTAGCACTGCTACAGGGAAGGAAACTAAATGAGGCAAAATATATGGCCAAAAATACTAGGTTCTGCTGATACTCTGAGGTAAAATGTTTGTTGCTCAAACTGTAAGTGCTAGATGGTGTAGTTATATTGATTTGGAATTTATATTAGCAATATGAGCTTCATTCTTCAATGTGTAGTTGCTTTAGGATCTTCACTAGCAATCTTGTTTCTGTAACTTTCAAGCCACAATTAGAAGTGACCTTGCATGTCATTTGTGTAAAAGGCTAGGAACAAGGAATAAGTGTGAAATTGCTTAAATATTAGTTTCTAAAATAATATTTACTTTAACCCTTTAGAAACTGTAAACTCAGGTAAATGGTTACAAATGTTCTTAATTCCAAACATAAGAGAATCTTTGAGTGTGTGAGTCTATTTCGGTCTTTTAAAATTCATTTTATGTCTTCCATATGAGACAAATACAAACCTTGGAAATATGGGTATTTTGCAGACTCGCATAGTACTAACTTGGCTTCTTGCATGCCTAGACTTCCTGGTTGCAATACTTGTCATTTTCATCTCAGACCTACAGAAGACCTATTAATAGAAGTCAAGTAAGCATTAAGAATGGTCCTTCCTTCACCTAGAGCTATCAGGGCCTCTTCCCTTTTCCACAGTACTAGGAATAGTGCTCATTTATCTTCTGATGCTGAATCCTTGTCTTTCACAGTTGATGAAGCCTTGCTTCAGGGTAAATCTTGTGGCCTTCCGCTTCGACTTTCATAAATGTTAATAAACCAATTACACACAGACGGCATGATATTGCTAGCAATCTACCCTGTGTATCTACTGGTAGGTTTAACTGATGTTACTTTTAATTTTGCTTATCAGGTCTAATGTCTCTCCCTGCCTTTTGACAGCTGTGACTGAAGTGAAAGTCGATTCAAGCTTTTTAGGATCACTTTGTCATTAGGCTTGCATTACTATATTGAAAAGCCACGGATAAAAGCTGCCGATGGACAAAGTGCAAGGATTAAAACTATGCCAAGTTTCTGTTTGTGTGTGAGGCAACAGATCTGCAAGATTGAGTTCATTTTGTCCTTCCTATTGTTAATGCTCTTCTGAAAGATGAAAATAGAACCTGCTTCTTTCCCAGTATTTTTTTCGGTGCATTTCCATTTGTGAGATTGTTCACCAGTGCTAAAACTGCATGCCCTATTTTTTTGTGAACAAAAAGAAGAAATTTTTGATAGATAATATTTATATCCACAGAATACTGTAAGAGAAATATAAATAGAAAATATGGGAAGAGTACATGAAATTTTGCACCCAACATGCGGGTGAAGTGCCAAGCTTGCACAAAAAAAACTAATTCAACTTTGACTGGAAAATATGGAAAAAAAAAAAAAGCTTTACTGACAGCCTAAATAACAACTCCCACCTTCACCCACGCACAACTCTGAGCCAGTATTAATTTATTCTTCTTCTGCCTGGAAACCTAAAATCTGGCTTTCTTTGCCTTCAAGTAACTCTTTTGCCACTGTGGTGCTGAAGAATGGATTGCGGGATATGGTTGAGTTCAGACCTTGAAAAGAAAACAAAATTGCTCAATTAGACTCTCCGGAAGAACTTCATTTGTCGTAGTGAATTACATTGGTCACTGGCTACCATTAAGAAAGGAAAAGGGAAGGAACAAGGAATCACACATTCTGAACAGGTCAGATTAAACCAGCCAGAGAGGTTCATGGTGTCATAAATATTGCAGTGAGTGAAAAAAGACTTTGATAGCTGATAACTTAATTATCTGCCAGTATCAGTTTGGAAGGGCTTTTAAACATGTCCAAAGTGTCTACCAAAATTTTCAGCAGGAGTGACAGCAGATTTTTAAGTAAGGATAAAAATGCAGCAGTCTTCCTGGAATAAGACTCTGACAGACTATGATGAATTACCTTATTATAGTTGTTCGCATGACAAATGTACTTGATCAGTGTTTCTTCTTGGGAATAGTCGAGCTTATCCAGAGGCAAAAGTTGAAAGGAAATTAAAGCTAACTAGTCATCCTAAGTGGGATACATCAGAATTTCTAGCCACAGAAGCTGAGAAACCTAATCAGTTATTGTGTATGTCAATAAAAAAAGCCTCATGTCCCCTGTAGTGTGACTTCTTTCTTTATCTGTTTAATATTATTGATAGAAATTTCACATACACATACTTTTATAATAGAGCCTGTTAAAATGAAGAGGTCTACTTAAAGTAAAATGCTTTAAAAATAGCAAGATTTAACCTTTTTCCGTACTGCAGGACCAGTCACGAACCTAATTTAGAGTACCTACCTTGAATACAGAGACTGAAAGGGAAAGTGAGATGGGTTGTTAATCTACCTGTTAACAAATTACAGCTGACTTTGTTGCCTAGGTTTCCAAGTAAATTTTGCAGCCTTGACAGTTCTGGTTACAAAACCAGTTTGCGCCAGTGTACTGGGTGCAGAGTGGCCTCTGTGAGGAGAGGCCAGGGATGTCACATGCTGGAAACAGCTAGTTCCAGCCGGCTCCAACTGACCTACTGCAGGGTATGGCTGAGCCCCGCAGCCATGATGGTGGCTCCTCAGGGAGAGTGTGTGTAAGGAAGGGCAAAATACTGGACAGTCAGTGAGAGAAGTGAGGGGAAGAGTGTGAGGAACAGCCCTGGGAGCAGCAAGGGGACAGGAGGAAGAGGAGGAGGAGGTGATCCAGGGCCAGAGGAGGGATTCCCCTGCAAGCCCTTGGAGAGGCCACGGTGGATCAGCTGTCGTCCACCAAGGAGGACCCCATGCTGGAGCAGTTGAAGAGCGTGAGGAGGAAGAAGGGGCAGAGGGGAGCTTCTTTTTGACTTACCATGGCCTCTGTCCCCACCCTTGCTCCACTGCTGAGGGAGGCAGAGGAGTTGGGAATGAGGAATTGAAATTGGTTTTGTCTTTGTTTCTCACCATCCAACTCTATATTAACTGGCAATAAATTAAAATAATTTTCCCTCAGTCAAGCCTACTTTGCCCCTGGCAACAAAAAAAGAACATTCTCATCTTATTTTCTGCCCCCTGTCTTGTTTAGGAAGGAAAGTGAGAGCAGCCAGCTGAAGTCTACCCACCAGAGCATCTCTCTGGGTTTTTTTCATCTTGATATAGTATTGCAATCCAGGCCTATATCTAGCATGC
>VZZY01004110.1:14494-57018 GCA_013400335.1 Eurystomus gularis
GCAGTTACAATAAACTTCAGGTATTGTGTATAGTGTAGAAAAATATTCAGACTTTCTCACTACCATTTATTGAAGTAACTTGTTTCAGTTTTGTGAAATGCTATAAGTGAGACACAGTAATTATCACTCTTTCAATTTCTACATTATTTCAAAAGAAACACATGGCACACGTTATAGGACCTAATATATTATTACTTAGCCAGTGTATCAGAGTTTGCCTAACCTGTAATTCTCTGATCTGCCCACCTTACAATTTAAGCATGAAAATAATCGAAATCCCACTCCAGAATTTAGTTAACAAATAAGCTTTTTATTACTGATATCTGTAAATTAGGTGGTCCCTTAAAATGCAGTTGAGATTCTGCTTCTGACCCTTATGGCTTTGAGAGACATGGCTACAAGCCTGTCCGTCAGAACACAATTCGAACAGAGAAAAATCTCAATAGTTTTGTACAAATTAGATGTTTTTATTTGACCCAGCTTTTTTTTTTTTTTAATTTGACATATGCTTTGAAAATACCCTCAATTAGTTTGTTTCTTTGTTTGTTTGGTCCTTAAGCAAAATGTATATGGTTCTGGTTTCTACTAACACTTTTTAGAAGACTGCGGCATAGTAAGGTGATTAGTGCACTAACGATGTATTTTTATGAGTAATGGAAATTAAGCTGAAGTCACACTGTAGGTACAAACCATTTTTTGTGATGCATATATCAAAGCTGTTTGGGTTCGGGGTTTTTTTTGTATTTTTACTATTCTTCTGATTTACTCATTGGTAATGGTTTTCCAGTCAGTAGTGTGAATTAGGGACATTTTTCTATGTTTCTAGTTATATATAATTATTAGTTTGTTTCCAGGCATGATTTGAAAATCAACCATGCATGCAAAAAAGCTTGTGCTGTTGTTTATCTTGGCTTTAGAGGACAGATAAGTACATCTGCATCTAAGCTTTCAAAACTTGTCAGAAAATCATTTTCTAAAGAATTACTTCTGTCAGTGCTTAAATTTAAATTGTGGAAAATAAGATCTTGTTATTACATGTGCTTTGTAATACTATGTTTGTGAAGTGCTCTGCATACTTTAATCACCTTGGTGTGTTGGGATTGTGCCTGAGGGGTTTTGGTAGGGGGCTACTGATGTAGTTCCTGTAAGAAGTTTCAAGAAGGTCCCCTGGATCCATGTTGCACCTGCCTCTGACCGAGGCTAATCAGTGCCTCTTCAATAACATATTTAAGAGGAGAAACCCTTTGGGCAAATTCCTTTGATTTGGGAGCTCTTTTGTGTTGGAAAGGAGTAGGATGTGATAGAGACAACCATGTGGACACTGAAGTCAGTGAGGAAGGAGTCAGGGAGGCACACCAGAGCGGCCATTCCCCTTCAGCCCATGGTGAGATGGCAGGCTGAACACTTGCAGCCCTTAGGGGGCAAGGTAGAGCAGAATCCCAACTGCATCCCATGGAAGACCCAGGCAAAGATGCAAAATGATCCCAAATAATTCCATGACTCTGAGGGGAGGCCCATGCTTGGAGGAGTGAAGCCCGCAGAAGGGAGCCACACTGGTAGGAGAAACCTGTGGAGGACAGTCTCCCATGGGAAAGACACCATGTTTCCACAGGGAAGGACTGTGTGGAGTTTTTCTCCTGAGGAGGAAGGAGTAGCAGGAACAACATGGAATGGACTGGGACTGACTGTGGCCCCCGTTCCCTGCAGCCCTGTGCTGCTCAAGGGGAGGAGGTAGCAGATCTTGGCCCAGGAAGAAGGGAGGGGTGGGCAGAAGGTGTATTTAGGATCTAGTTGTATTTATTATTGTCCTACTCTGATTCAGTAGGCGTATTGGGGGTAGTTTTGTTTAAATTAAATTGATTTTGGATTTTGTTTTCCCCAAGTCAAGTCTGGCTTTTGCCTGTTGCCGTAACTGGTGAGTGAGCCTACCCCACCAAGTCAACCTCCAGCCTTTTGTTGTATTTTCTTTTCCACATCCCACCAGAGAGCAGCAGGAGTGAGCAAGCAGCTGCGTGGTTGCTTTGTTACTGTCTGGGTAGGCTCAAACCATGACACTTGATCACATTAAAATAAATACAGTTAATGGAATGCATAGTCATCTATTTTGGGAGTAACATTGCTGATATAAACACAATTTTCCTCATTGTTTTCCTTGAATTGTTCTGATGTTTCTATGATTTAGAGAATAGGAGTGGGACAACGTTTGAGTCAAAAGACATATTTTATTGTCCCTACAAGTATCTGTCAAGACCTGGCACAAATATAATGCATCTGAAGAAACTAGCACATGGATGGGTTTGTTGGAAGTTCTTTAGCTAAAGCTCTTCAGTTTTTGTGTTCAAAGTGCAGTGTATGTAGTCACATCAACTCATAAGGCAGCGAAGCCTGCTAAGTTGTGCTAGAGGCATACATACTTCAGCTGTACTTTTTACAAAGTTACAAGCTGTCTTTTTTACTAAGTTAGCTTGATTACTGGAAGAATCTCTCCACAAGAGTAAGGAACGCTGTGGGAACTTAAGTCAAACATGTTTACTAAAACAGATGCACATAGAACATGCAAACCACTTAAAAAAATTTTTTTTATCGTCACTGTAGGGAGATGCAAGCCAGATACGTGAAGTAGATTCACCCTGCCAGTGGTAACAGAGCTGCAGAAGTAGGGCTGTATGTTCCTCTTTCTCTATGTAAATTTGCAATGCACCCTGTATAGGCATTGGGCTCAAAAAAACCCCAAACAAACAAAAACAAAACCAAAAAAACCCAAAAAAACTACAAAGTGTATTTGTCTCTATAGGGCACAAGACTGATTTGCATTCTTTTATATAAACATACTCCTAAAGGCTTAATGATAATTTTCTTTAAACTTACCCAATACTTACTGCTTTTCTCTAACTATAGCTAGCTTTTTGAAGTCATCTGTTGGAAACATGCAGTTACAGTAGGTATCATCTCTACTGATAAGTTACATATATGTAATATTAAAAAAACCTGTCTGAAAATAAAAGGGTTCTGTAGTCTCTATACCAATCGTTGATTGGTGTTCTTAATTGATCAATGTACATCTCAAACAACATTTATAGTGAAAAAAATGGATTGAAAGGTTGAGAAGGCAAGTGGGGGTTGCGTGGAGTAATTGAGGTCAGAGCTGCTGGACCTGACAGAACCAGCACTTTAGCCTGTTTGGGACTGATTTCATATCTTAATCGGGTTTCACATGTTATTTGGGTTGATAAATTCTATCAGATATTATAATAGGACAAAGGAATTGTCAGTATTCTGTGAGTCTCGTACGCCTTTTTCCCTTGAAGGCTTTTCTGATTTATATATTTCCTCCTTATTTCAGTTCTTGAATACTTTACTGACTCTTTATGAGTCTTAATTTAATTTATTTTGTGTATAAAATAACACGATTGCCAGTAAAGAGAAAATGCATACATTGCAAAGTAAACTACAATGGTAAGAGTATGAGTGGGATTTTAGTTTTTACTGTGTTATGTTGTGCAGAGTTATCTATCTTGTCTTTATTTCAGATGTTTAAGCTTATTATTGTGCATAGCATAGATTCGGTCATATGGTATTCCTGTTGAAATTTTGACAAAGCAGTTAACCAGAAGAGTGGGTAAAACTGCAAATTAATTGAATGGATAGACTTGGGTCTAATGCTTCTTTAACTGTCATTTGCTTGTTTTGTTCTGCTTAATTTAGCTGCTTTTCAGCTCATAAACTTCAAAGTCAACCCAAAGTCAAGCTCAAGGAGGATTCATATGATAGAAGCAGGCCAGCTTAGCCTGAGAACTGTGAGCAAGTCTGGTATCTATCCAGTCTGCACAATTGTGGTGAAGATGTAAATATTTTTTTTTTGTCTTCTGGGTTGGAGCTCAAAGGATTAATCTATAGTAAGAAATCAAGAAGGAGGTTGCTAACATTCAATATATAAAATAACCAGTTTTAAGATCTTAAATAAGGCAACTGTCTGAAGGGAAGGCAGTTTAGAGCGGCTTGTGATTCATAGTAGTTTGACTCATCAGTAGTGATTACAACTAAAAATAATGTTACTTTTCATTACTGTGGAGTATTTTATAATAGAGTTTCCCAACTGGGTTTTAAGAACAATGTATCTCTTTATTCAAGATTACTGATTTATACTGTGCCATGCCATAAGCACTATGGGTGATGGTTAATTGGTCAGATATTTATTGAACTCAACTTATTCCTGGATGGTAGATCATAAAACCTTTAACTTCCAATTTACATCTCAGTTGTAAAGCTCTGACCTCTTTAGAATTTTATGGAAATTAACTCTAAACTGTTACAGAAATCTTCAATGATGCTGTTTCGTCATTCTATTTCTGTTTCTTCTATCTGTGTTACACAGAATTCTTCCTCAGTCTGGTTTTCTTTACTCCCTTTTAACTGTGTCAGATCAGAGCATGTCAGTGTCACTTTGCTGTCCCACGCTAAAGCACTTGCCTTACTAATTATTACATCTAAATTACTTGTTGCTTACCAACATCTGCTGCTCAGTTGCTCAGCTGAAAATACAGGGTATAATACTCTATGCTTGTTTTTTGTTGTTTTTTTTTTGGTTTGTGCTTTTCTGTAAAATATTTCCTGTCTACTAAAAACTGCAGCTGTTTAGGTGTTTCAGATCTAAGCAATATATCTCCATATACACTCTTAGAATCTGTTTCTCTTTTGCAAACACTGTTTAAAAATTTTTCTCATGCAACATGAAAGAAACAGTGCTGATAGCTGCAGTTGTGATAGTCATTAGTAAAACCAGAATACTACACATAAATCCTAGGACAAACACATTTTTAATTCTGCAGCTTGATAGGAAAAGTAGAAAAGAAAGGGTAGAAGGGATGCAACAGAAAGAGTATTTCTCTGAACCTCCTGTATTTTATGTCTTAGACCAATGTTACGACCACTGTTTGAACAGGTAAGATGTGTAGAACTGTGACCACACTTGTAGTAGCAGGACTTTCAGGTGATAGTGTTCCCTTCTTAGAACCTGCTCTGCTTGCACCAATGGGAGTCCAGCATGGAAGTTCCCTTTGATGTTCGTTGAAAGGGTGGCTCACTGACAGCAGCATCCAGAGATTCACCAGCATGGGCAGCTGTGGCTCAGAAAGCTACTAGCCTGGTGTTAACATGCTACTGGTAGGGTTATTGCCATGGAGATTTTGATGCTGTTGGAAGGGTGCTGGTGTGCTGAAAAGCTTGGTGGAGTGTGGGTGTTTCTAGTAATTATACTCTAGAAGGACTGTTTGAGATACAAATAGCAATTTTCTTTGTATCTTGTAGATTAACTGATAATAACTTCAAGTGGTTTGAAAAGCTCTACAATGCCAGGATTTTTACAAATTTAGAAAAGTTTGTTTTGAAAGGAAACATTTGCTTCTTGATCATTAGGAACATTAGTGGATTTGACATAATGAAGTTGGAGAGTTTGTAGTAATGCAGGGTGGCCAAGTATGATGACAGAAGATGACGTCTGTATATTCCAGCAATCACCGTTTTCCACAATCATGGGCATTTTGCTGGATTTATTTCAGTCATGAAAGAAAAAGAAACACTTTAGATCTTTTTATCATGAAATATGTTCAGATTATAGCAATTTTTCATCCATCTTCATTGTATCTAGCAACCTGTAAATGAAACACATTGACATTTTCAAATCTAAATACTTTATTGTTTAAGAAAATCTAATAATTTATATTCTTTCTAGAATATTCTATACTTCTTCCAGTGTAGTAAACCCCTTATTGGAATTATGTGGGTGAAGCCAAACAGCTTTCTTCTAGAATAAAATCACAGAAACACAGCAGAAATCATTTACCATTGGGAAAGTTTGTTTTCTTTTTTTTTTTTCCCCAAAGACCATCGCTCATCCCTGACCTCTTAGTCACAATCATCAAGGAAAATACACAAAAGAAAGATAAATATTCCTAGGCTAGTTCCTCTGTATCCTGGGAGCTAATAGTTAGTCCTTTAGTGGTTACTAAAAAATTATGATCTCAACAGAGGGAGCAGGAAAAGCAGTGATTTTAAAAAAAGCTCTGTTCCACAGGTCTCAATAACAGGAGAGAAGAAAAGTTAGCTTTTCTGTCCCACAGCCATTCACAGAGAAAATCAGTTAGATCACCTAATGGGTAAACAGAATTAGGTTAAAGGAAAGGTTGGCTTCCTCTGCCAGCAAAGCTAGTTTCCTTTCCCCGCTGAGAGTTATCACACTCTCTGTTGTGCAGTTTCAAGCGTTGCTATTACCAGAAACTAACCTAGATCTAAATGATGCAGTTTAAAAAGAAAACAGAAAACAGTCTTTAAGTGATTGAAGTGTAGAGTGGAGAACGTCACTGAGCAGTTTTGGGTCAGTGTATGGCCACATAAACAGAACATGAAGAAGCGACAGCAGTTGTGGGGGGAAAGAAATAAGAAGATACATTGCTGCTGGTGCTGGAAGAAATTGTCTCCAACCTGTGCTTGCTGGGTGTGTTGGTGATTGTGGGCCAGGACCACAGAAGCACCAGGATAGCTGGTGGCCTGGGCGTTCCCTCCCAGCCTCTCTGCTGATCTGAAACCAGCATTACTGCCTAACTGGTTCCTTCATTTTGAAGGAACAACAGCAATGTTCAGGTCCAACGATGAGGAGAACAATAGACACTCCCCTTTTTTTGTTGGATTGGTGGCTTTACATCAAGTGGAACAAGGGTGTATTGAAATAGGAGCCCTTTCCCTGCAGAGGGTGGGTGGCAGGGCCTCAGGGTGACAGGACGAGAGGAGGCCGAGCTGCCCTGTGCCTCAGCCATGCAGCAGTGGCAACAAAAGCGTGTATTAGTTTGACAGGTGAGCAGATTGCCAACATGTGCCGATCATGTCAGGAAGGATACCTAATATGGTGAAAAGGAGCAAGGGGTGGAGTTGTAATAGCTAAAAGTTCAGACTGTGATGATGTTAACCCCTGTAATCTCAGCATATGTACACATTGTACGTTGTTAAGCTCTGTTACCTGGCCCCAGGGTCAAGGCCAGAGTTTAATATAAGTATATTAAGATTGTGTTGATGTTGAAAGTAGAGTTTATAAAGGATATATGTTCAAACAGTTCTTAAAATATGTGTTTCACAGAGGTGAGAGGTGCAATGTATTGGACATGAAGACAGTGTGGGTGGGTGACAGGACTTGCATTGGTGGCCTGTGCAGGAGGAGGCAGTGATCTGCTCTGTGCCAGTCCTGGAGTAAACACCCCATTGCCTGCCAGACTGAAGCCACTTGAAGAGTCTGTAGTGCATCTACTCAGACATGCTGAAGAACAAGTGGCAGTCACTTAGTGGCGGGAGACACGTGGAGCAATAGACCTGAGGGAAGAGGGATTGTTGTGGTGGATTTCAAATTATCTATAAGCATTTGTGTCTTGAAGACATACTTAGCTGGCTCTGTGTGTACTAATTCTTGCTGTGTTGCTCATGAGAGGTTAAACAAAATTTAACATGTTGGTAGCATTTCATGCAAGTTGTTGCAAAATGATAAATATGATGACACTTTATAATTTGTTGATGTTTTCCAATCCCCCTCAACCTAAAATGTAGATTCTAGCACAGTGAGCCCCAGTGGTTTATGCCTACTTTTATAAGGGATACTTTGGGTTTTTTCCTCATAAGGTGAATGCTAGTGAAAAGTGAGCAATTATGTAGCCTTGGTTGAGGCCCCAGTAATCCACAAAAGTGTTGAACAGCTTGTAGGAACAAAGTTTAAGTTATCCCAGGAATCTGTATATTACATAGTTCAAGCAGTTGGAAAAACTTGAGGTTGCTCTGTTTCTGGGATCATTAAAGTTACTTTGCTTAAAAGAATGTGTACCATTTAAAGGGTAGATTGTTTGCAAACATACATATTTCCTAGTCTATTCACTTTATATACAGAAGGTGCCAGGACTTCTTTAGATATTCTTTGAGCTTCAAGACACTTCATACTGCAGACAAAATCACATGGTACACTTGTCATTGTTGGCTGGCTATTGGAAAAGAAAATGGAAGACAAAATGACACCAAATGTGGTATCATTAGAAAAAAAATCAGTGAAGAGTGAGGACTATAAAAGCTGCCTTTTGAGTTTTCCAAGAAAAAATATATATGTGTGTATATTTGTACAGGTGTTAACTGAAAAGACTTCAGTTTATAGTCATCCAAGGAAAGGAAATGACAAGGCTGTGGTAGAAGATGCTGTCAAATCTCTTGGACTGTATTAATACTAAGGACCATTTTACAACTAAACAGTCTACCTAACTTGTTGGCTGTATGTAATTCTCCTTTAAATTACAGAATGTGTTATTTGAACAATGCTATGAATTAATCTAAAACAATTTCTTTTTTTTGTGTGTTCTAGGTAAGAGACTATCAGGTTTCTCGCTATAATCAGACTACATCAAGGTAACAGATTTCCGGTATCTGAAGCCTATGGTGGGACTATAATTGTATGTGCATGTGTGTGGACATCAGGTTCTCTTGGATATGCAAAATGTCTGAATCAGTAATACTTTTTCTAAAGGAAAAGTAGTCATACTTAGCAAACCTTGAAAACCTTACAGAAGGAATTATGTTCTGTGCTGAAGTCTCATTTTGAGGTTATGTTCTACTTTTCTTCTGTGAAAAATATTTAACTCATGCTGTTACCATACTGGGTGTATTTTCTATGTCTGTATGTTTGCAAAGTAAGACTAAGGCAACAATATGGTCACTTTGTGAAGTGATAAAAAAAATTAAAAATAGAAAATGTAGTTTGATGCAAACAGTAAAAAACCCAAAGTTACATAAGTAGTTCACAGTATCAAAATTTGAAGTAGAAAGGAATTCTGAAATACCGATGTGCCAGAAGGATTTTCCTTTCTCACAAAAGAAAATTACCGGATTCTTTCTTGTGTTTATTCGTGGTTTTTGTACTAAAACAGGTCTTCATTCAGCTTGGTTTTTTTCCCTTTGAAATACTGAATATGGACAAGTTTTTTTTTTAAAAAAAGTTGTTTAAAAAAAAAATTGTTTTCCTTTTACATCCTTGGTGTTAGCCAAGATTTATGGATATGACTCCTATAAGAGTCTTGTATTTTGAACAGACAACTGAACCTCATTTATCAACCTGGTTATTGAAGTAAAATGCAATGGATTCCTTGTAGTTAATCAGTCAGCAGTGTTTTCAGCCAAGGTTCGATATCAGAATGTCTGTCACCTACAGCTTTCTAATATTTTCCTGGAAAATGTAGTTAAAATTGATACTTATTTTTCCCCTCACATATGATCTGTAGTATTGCAGTCCTTGATAATGGTAGTTTATGAGCAAAAGTAGTGTGTAGCATCTTGAAAACAATCAGAACCTTTGTAGAAATCTTTCTTTCATTGATTGCATCCTATCTCTAAAATACAACTTTAAAAAGAATGGTAGTGCTGGTGTATCCTTGATAATGTTGTGTTCATATTTCAGCAACTGAGATTTTTTGTTGCTAGTGTCTGGACTGTTGGATACTGGGATACATAAAATCCTACAGCTACACAAAGGAAAGTAAACAACATAAATCCTTTACTGCTAGACAGAATGCTGCGATGAATCTAAATGGCTTTTTAAAGGTGGGGTTTGGTGAGATGTCCAGAGATTTCAAGACTTTTAGCTATAGTAGAAATCACCCAGACTTCTTTCACAACTAACATTGGGATGGGTGTGTCTTTCCTTGTCCAGCTGCATTTTGAATGCCTTGTCAGTGCCATTAGATCAGCACAAGATTGATAGTTATTTGATTTAGCAACATCTGTTGCTCTGTGATGTACGTCCAGCAGATGCTCTTACTTTTAATGTAATATACTATTTGTTTTAATCTTGGAGCAAGTTACCTGTAGCAGATGAATGGTTGTAAAGTTGCAGTGCAGGTTTTGAAACCATGAATTGTGTATCTCTGGTCAAATTGATATCTGCAAATTGTGCAGAACATCATTAAGTTTAATAAGGATGGCAGTTGGAACAGTTTCTGATTTATTCCACAAACTGGCATAAAGAATTTTTCTGACTTGTATGGAAATTTGTGCTTTTTCTTTTTTTTTTTTTTTTAATTTTCCCTTCTCTCTCTTCCATTTCTCCCTTCCCCCAGTAGCCATCCATTTTTGTTCCTGGTGAATTAATGAAACTGCATGGACATGTATCTTATCAGAACTAGAGGACTGTTCTCAAAGTTTGTCACTGTGTTTTTACCTGTCATACCATATGAAGATTTGTAATGAGAAAATGATGAAACTTAACATATTTTTTTTAACTTAATTGATGTTGCATGTATAGCATGCTGGCAAATGTTCTAGACAAAGATCTTTTTAAGACAATGTTTCCTACTTGCGTATTTGTAGTGAATGAGTATTTTAGATAAATAAAATGGTGGTAACATCAAGTATTTCTGTAGACAAAGGAAAGTTTTTGGAAGAAAATGTTCCTTTTCTAGCAGGAATGTTTAGACCAGCTATTGTACAGTGCAATGCTCTTAAATAGATTTACACAGCAGGCCTTCCATATTTCTTGATATTAATAAGTCCACCTGTAAGTACCATTTCCCTCTTCCAAAGAGTGGCGCGCTATTACTTGTATGCAAATCCTGGTTTCTGTTACAGAGCTACAGCAATCGAGAGAATCTCATATAATGACAGCATCTGCTGAACACTTAAAATTCTTCACATGAAGACAGACAAAGAATGAGGGTAGCTGTAGATGTTTGCTTGTATATTACTGACTATTTAACCAGCGTGCAATCTGAAGTTACTTCTCTTCAAATTTTTTGATAACTGAAAAAATGTGTAGCAATAATAACTCTACATGTTTATGTTTTACTCAAAGAGAGCACAGGAAGTTATATAATGCAATGTAGCAGTTCCTTTTCCTGTCTCTGTCTTCCCCCTGAAGTCTCAAGTAAATATGGTTGCAAACCTGTTGTGAGAATTTTATCTTTCTTAAGGTTCTGTGGAGAAATAGAAGTTTCTAGAATTTCTTTGACTGTGGAAGAGCTCAGTCCAGGCTTCATGTGGGGATTTCTCTGATGCACATTAACTCAGTTTCTCTGTCAGTTATCTGTGCATTTTAATAAGGTCTAGCTTCTTGGGCTAAACAGTAGTCTACCATAGCTGCTGTCTTGGTTTAACTCCAGCTGGCAACTAAGCACCACCCAGCTGCTTGCTCACTCCCCTCCAACAGGATGTGGGGGAGAGAATCAGAAGGCTAAAAGTGAAAAAACTCATGGGTTAAGATAAAAACAGTTTAATAATTGAAATAATAATATTGTAATGAAAGTGAAAATAACAGAGGGAAATAAAAACCCAAGAAAGGCAAATGATACAAACTGAAACAATTGCTCATCACCAACTGACCAATGCCCAGCCAGTCCCTGAGCAGCAGATCCCCACCAACCTCCCCCCTAGTTTTATTGCTGAGTATGATGTCATATGCTCTGGAATATTCCTTTGGTCAGGTGGGATCAGCTGTCCCAGCTGTGCCTCTGCCCAGCGTCTTGTGTTCCCCCAGCCTACTTGCTGCTGGGGTGGGGTGAGAGGCAGAAAAGGCCTTGACTCTGTGTGAGCGCTGCTCAGCAGTAACTGAAACATCCCTGTGTTACCAACACTGTTTCCAGCACAAATCCAAAATGGAGCCGCATACTAGCTACTATGAAGAAAATCCAGCCAAAACCAACATACATGTATTTGGTTTCATCAAAGTTCTTAAAAGATATATTTCTTTGGATCCATTAACATTAATAGAGGTTTCTGAGCAGTTTGATGAAATAGCTAATCATAAGTGTATTAATGCACTATGGTGTTATAGTAAGCTACATGATGCTTAACAAAAACTACTCTGGATAATTTGTGACAAAGTCTATTATAACCCATTAGCCATAATTTCCAAGGCAGTTTTCCATTTTAAGTTGTTGACAACAGTGTGTGCTGTAAATTATTATATAAATTGCAGAGGTTCTTGGTTTTTTGTATCATTTTCACATACAGCTACAAGATATAAGCAGCATTTTATATGTGAGGTTACATCAGGGCAAATAGGAATTTTGTCTCTGTACCTATTGTGAATGGAGGTATGGTCTCTTTGTGATAAAAAAGGATAGGGATAATGGATAATCCCTCCTTTTACCTCTGCATCCCTGGTCTAGGAAAAAGTAATTGAACAGAAGACTTGACTTCACCAGTAAAATAAAATACCTTCAGTCTATGAGCTTTCGTGCCAGTGCAGGGATTAAATGAAATTTAGGGCTATAAGTAGATTTATCAGGTTAAAAGCATACTGATATTTTCCCCACATAAACTAATGCCATGAATGAGGAGGGAGTTGTGCAGAAAAATTGATATAAATTTGAGTTGTTAAAACATGCACTTGCATTAAATATGCATGTGGAATCAAATAAAAGTTGCGGAAACCGGTATTTTTGAAAACTTTCTTTTTGTACTTTGTATTCCAAAATATAACATACTTGTATGATACTTTGTGTGCGTATTTGTTAATTGATCTCCAAATTCAAGACTTTTGTCTAACAGATGAACAATTAAAAAGGGAAGATCAAAGTTCCAAATTGCCTATGATATCACACACTATGAAAAAAAAATAATTATATTCTTCAAAAATATATTTAGTAATTATTATGTGGCTTTAATAAATAATTACTCCTCTTATGCAATACAGGATCTTCTTCAGTTCTGATGTAAGTAATATTATTACGCTATGAAAGTGAAAACATTTTTTTAGCAAAATTCTTATGTTGCACTCTTACTTATGCTGTGGCCTTATACACTGTGACGGGCAACAATCTGAAATGATTTACCTGCTCCTTAGATTGCTGACAAAGTAACTCCGAATCCTCCTTCAGACTTCCTCTAAAAGCAATGCCACGTTGCAATGGCCTTGACATATTATTGTCTCATATTTTAGCTTATAATGACAGACCATAAAATCTTAATGCATGTACACACAAATCAATAGCAAGCTGAAGTAAACCGTGTTTCTATAGTAATCAAATTATCCAGTAGAAAAGCCAGCAGAATTACTATACTGTTGTGATAGTTAAAGAAAAATGCATTACTTTGCAAATCATACAATTTTAGTAGAAATAAAACTAGAAGGCTAAATCAAAACTTTTTTCATATCCATCAAACAGCAATTAATTTTAAAGTAAATTATTTTACAAGAAACCTTCAACATTAAGCTGCTATTAATGCATTAAAAAGTAAATGCAAATATGTTGCTTTCCAGATCATAGAGTTTCGAACGAAAAAAAGCAAGTTCTGGTGAAACACAGTTTTCCTCATCTAAGTCATTCAACTTACGATCAGTGCTCTGTTCGTTCCCCTTGATTTGACTATTCAAAAATTCCATTGCTGTCACCCAATCATCCAGTCATAAAAGACAATTTTTTTCTTTTTTCCCTTTTCTTTTACTTTGCATACTTTGACAAAGTTCAACATAGAAAAGAACAGTACTATAGCGTGTTCTAGTGCTCTTGCTACTTGTTAATACGGTCCTGCATAGGTCACAGTAGTAATGAAGGCTCAGACCTCAGTTGGAACTGTTAAAGCCAAGCATGCAATGTGGATACATGTGATGGTGGTTGCTAACCCATGTTAAAAGTCTGTGCCTGTGCATTTTGTTGCTGGTTAAAGAACATTTGAGAAGCCATAAGACTTACGTAGGCAAAAAGGCTTATGGAGGCACCGACGTTTATTGTCTCTTTCTGACCCAAGTCATTGCCAAATGCCTAGCACTGGATAGGAACTACAGATGTTAGAACTTTAGTAGGAATCCAAAAATTAGTATTTCTATGTGTCTGAAGGTTACAAAAAGACTCTTCAGTTAAATGAATATTTTGTTGTTTGGTTTTTCGGGGTTTTGTTTGTTTGTTTGTTTGTTTGTTTGTTTGTTTAGTTATCCCGTATTCAGTTCATGTTAACCCATCGTCGCCTTAGGCTTCTTCATCTTGCCACCAAATGTTCTGCCTGCCTTCTTATGAAACTTGCAGTGCAGGAGGACTTAATGAATGAGTCTGATTTTAACTATGAGCTTATGTCTCCTTATAGTGAATGAGGCTTAAGCTAATGCCTAAATATAAATACACAGTTAAGATCAGTTCCCTCAAAGGAATTTGCTTTATTTTTTCCTAAGTCTTTAACTGATTACTCTTGGTAGCAGTAAAGTGTCGATAGTCATTTAGAGAATGCCACGTTCAGTGAGGTTCCCATCATTATCTGGGATTTTTGCTGCTAGATCAATAAAATTAATTTGTGGATGAAAACAGAAGAGCTTTTAGTAGCATTGTGTAAGGATATTTTTCTTGACAATTATTGCTATTTGTGTGGAAGATGAGTTGGAGAATAAAATAAGTTTCAAACAAAATTAAACTCTCTAAGAGACTCTTGCAAACAAATAATTGAATTAAATGCTGTAAGAGACCCAACCCATAACTTTTTAATTTTATACTTCACCATGTACGTCTACATACCCAGAGCTTTTGCTCCAGAGTATTTTTGCTATTTTTGTTGAATAATTGGACAAATATTTCAGTTATTGACCAGAAACATATCAGACTCCAGGAAAACCTACCGGTAATCCCTGTACTGTTAGAAGAAAATCAGATGACTTAATTGATTGCTATATTACCACTTGTAGCTTTAGAGTCCTACTCTAAAAATCACTGTTCTATAAAATGTTGTTCATTTCTCTTTGGAAAGAATTCTTCTAAAAAGAATTCAGTCCCAGCATAACACTAAATAACAAAGAGTTGGAATTTGGAAAGTGGCAACTGTTCCTTAAAAGGAAAAGTATGCATTGAGGATTAATAACAAATATTCCACATTATGGTGCAAAAAAAGCAAAATAGTTCCACCCTCTATTCACCTTTCTTCATTAGGTATTCTTCATTGGTGATTTGCAAAGCGGAATGGTCCTGGCACCATGCAGCAAGCAGCACTGACAGGAGTGAATGAAAGTTAATGATTGTCAGTTAATCAGTTTGATTACCTTCTACTCCATTGCAGTGGCAACATGAAGCTTGTGAGGGGAAAACACTTCCGAGAAATATCCAGGTTTCTCCTATTGTATTTTGCATTCTTCATGTGGGCTCTGCCTCAACAGTGAATTTTAACATATACTTGATCCCATTAAAGTAAGTCCTTGGAGTCATAGAAGACTGGAGCCTGTGTTTAGGCTTATCCTGTTTTGACGCTCACTAAATGGACAGAGGTTTGTACTGAAGAGCTTTCCTGAATTAGGGTCAAGTAGTGAGGATGGAACTGAAACCTTTGCTTTATGAGTTATGAGCTTCAGCAGGTCAATATAAGATCAGAGAATCATAGAATATCTTGAGCTGTAAAAGACCTATAAGGATTACCAAGTCCAAATCCCTGCTCCATGCAGGTATCATGCTGTCTGCTCCTCCCCTTATCTTTCCAGAGGGTAAGTCTCTGCAAGATAAGGCAGTCTGGCATTGAGCTGCCACATTTTAAAGTCAGCCACCAATAATTTAAGTTTATATTTTTAAAGCAGACTTCTTGAATCAGTAGAAGTGATGAGGTATTAGAAGTCATACTATCTGGTCCAGGTTTGTCCATATTTCGTTTTTATGGCTGCATAGTAAAATCTCACATAACAGTCATTGGCTAATATGCCTGTAGATATGTTAGCTATGTTTTGTCTTTTTAAAAACTATACAACTTTAATTAATACCTCCTGGTTTAGAGACAGCTCATAAAAATTTATTTCTTCCTTTTTACTTCTGTGGCCCTCGCTGCTCTTGCATGAGTCCAGCAGATGTCTGCCTGTTGCATCCTTAAATTTGTCTTCTGTCATTTTAATTTTGCTGTGATTCAGTTTAGTGATAACAGGTAGAAGAGAAGTTTTTGATAAAGTTTCAAACTGTCTGAGGCTGGAAGCTGTTCAGAATAAACACAATTGCATATTCTGTGATACTCAGAAAAAGTTAGAAGAGGATTAGTATACAACCCTGTAATCAGAGATTCTGCTTTTTATCATTACCTAGCCATATCTGGATATTTAATTATCTTTAACACTATTTTTGAAAACTGCTTTTATAGACGAGTAAAAAAGCCTATGCCAGAAACCAAATGATTTGCTTTCTCCCGAGTGGTTATTAGATCCACATTCATCCCCATGTGTGAAGTCTTTGTTTTGCCCCACACCTTTCCATTCTGTCACTTCTAAGCATGTTTGCACCGGCACATACGGAATCCAAATAGCAATAATCTGTGTACAGAAAGCACACCAAAATACCTCAGGTGCTCTGTTTAAATAGAATATGCATCTAACTGGATTTAGATGTAATATGCACTTTGGCAAAGTGCCATGACTTTCAGACTTAAAATGTAGGAGAATCGGCAATGAAAAATAACCAAAGTTGGAGAAGCCAAAGAAATACAGATTGTCTCTTTGTTCATGCTGAATTTGGAAGGAGATTTCACTATAATGCGTTATTTTATTTGAAATGAGAATGCTGCAGCACATTCTGTTAACATTAGCATTACTCATACAGGCTCATGTGGCACCTTCTGTCTGTATTTGATTCAGTGGTGGTCCATTAATACATGCAGATGCGGGAATACCTACCTGGGAATCTCCCACCCAGCCTCCTGGTCACCCATTGCACTGTAGCTGTACTTCTGTCCTCAACAATCACATAGTTTCTCATGCCACATGCACAGTTACCATGCCCCTGTGCCTAACTGATTTGTAAACTAGTGTCTCTGAGACTCCACACTCCCAAGAGTGTTCAACTCCCCATAGCATAGACGACTCTCTGCTTTTCCTCAGAGACTCCAAAAATCCATTTTTTTTTCCCTTTTTTTCCTTCTTAGCTTCCTTGGTATAGAAAATGAGCCTCTGCCAAAACCTGGAAGATTTGCCAAATCTGCGGCCATCTTAGTAGAGGGAGTGAGCCTTTGGGAACAGTAGGAGACCCAAGTATGCAAGTCCATCGAATGAACAGTGTTCTTTTTAAAGAGCTATATGCACATGCCAGTATAATTTGCTCTGTCATACACACTTACATTTGTGTATGTGTATGTGTCATACATGCTTAAATTGCGCAGCTAGCTGTGCTGGTATCCTTTAGGGTGCTGCTTAAAAAGTTAGTAATCCTTTTAAAAGATTTTGAGAGAAAAATTCGTAGTTTAAGTAGCATACTTAATTAAGTACTTAATTTTGTTAGCTTTGCAAGGCCTCTTAGTTAAATATAAAATCATAAACTCTATTTCTTTTCCAATTTAAACTCTTGTATATTTCTGCAAAAAATCCTGGTAGAATTTTTGAATGTTGTTGCTTCTGCCTTAAGTGTGTATCATAAACAGGGCAGAAGGCCAAAATCCCATTTAGTGTTAATTGGTACAGCCAAGTGGAGCTCGAGAATGAGTGGCAGCACCAGGGATGGCCAAACCGTTCTAACGAAGCAACTTGTTTTCAAGTGATCTGCATAAAGACTGGATGCTTCGCTTCTCTTACTATACACTCAGTATTGCTGATGTTTTAAACTTTTTGTTTAAAATTCAGTTGGGTATTATGAACTTCAGGTCACTGATCAGTAGACAAAAATGGAACTTTTTAATTTATTTCCCTGAAAATAAAGTATACACAGGATTCTTCTGATGTTTCTGAGAGAGGTTACATGCTGTGAATCTATACCACTGCAGTGTTCTCTGGGAAGCTGTCTGCATCTTGTAGTGTTTCTCAGTTGAGATTATTATTTGGAATTTGCAATTTATTAAAATAGCAGGCAACTACAAAATAAGCATATATTAAGGTGTAAACTGGGCTATAATTTCTGAGAAATTGTAAAGGATTTACGTCATTCTTGTTTGTAGATTTGTAATTCAGAAGAAATGAACTTAGAGATCCTAATTTACTGGAATTTGCCTTTGAGTACCTGCTGTCTAAGTGCCTGTGGTCAAGCGTTTTATTTTTTTTCCCCTAAGGATAGAGCCTGATTAAAAAAAAAAAAAAAATGAGTGAAGTTCATTAAAATGCCTTAATGAATTGTTTCTCTTGAAAAATAATAGAAAATAGGTTATATCCTGAATAGAACTATAGAAACAGTTTACACTTACAGAAACAAGCTTTGCTTCAATCAGAAGTTTCACTGGAGTCATTTTTTCATTATTCAAATCAGTGAAGACTTGAAGAGTTGGCTGATAATGTGGGGTTTTTAGTGAATACATTTGTGTGGCCTTAACAGAGGCCAGCTGTCTTGTCATTGTGGTTTCCTGACTTGTTTTTTTGTTGATATTCCTTTATATTTGTGACCGAAGAAACACCCTTCCATTTCTGGAAATACTGAAGAAATCAATTACTCACATGTGGAGCATTTAATGCAATGCAAGTCCTAACTTTGGCAGTAGAACTTTTGTGGTTTACAGAGAAAAGAAGTTTTATACTTTGCTGCTTGTACCGCCAGTTTCTTTCTTTGCTTATGAAGTGTGCATGTGGTGCACAGACATTTGCTCATCTGTGCTTTATTGGTCAGACTCTGCTTCTCTGACAAATCTGACCCAAACCTAAAAAAGCAGCACTGTATAAGAAGCTGGATACTCGGTCCTGCTCTGAAGTGTACATGTAAATTCAAGAACTTTTTTTGCACAACTGAATACTTCGCATTTTTTTATAACACTCAGCTCTCATCCATTAACTCATTTATTTCTGTGTTAAGGCCGGCACCATGTGTTAATGACAAAAGTAAACTGAAAGTGAGCAATCAAAGAAACAGTTTCATGTAGTTTGAGCAGCCACTTTGTTCTCTGGAAAAATGATGTGACTTTGTAAAGAGTAGATTTAGCATGTCTATTCAGTAAAATAAAGTGACTCCTGTAGTGAAAAGCCCTCTAATGAAAATGAATGTTGCTTGTTCTTGAGGGCTCTTTGTTTTTCATTGTCAGTCTGGGCTACTTCTTGAACTATCCAGAATAGGTGGTACTTAGGAGGACTGCCTGTGTGCAAGCCTGTCACTGTGGGGAAGGAGGGAAAGAAGGAAACATGAGTTTGCTTAATAAGGATGTTTACTGCATTTTCTCAGTGAGGCTTTTACAGTGAAGCAAGTGCTAGAGGTTGAGCTGTTCAGACCTTGTCAGGATATATATATATATCCCCTAAGCTCCCATTTAATCTATGGAAAAGAATTCTTAATATTTCATTTCACAATCTTCACAAGAAGAATTGACAGAAATTGAGCCTATTCCTTATATTTCTATACTTTATCCTATCTGTAATCTTTTATCTCATCTGCCTATCAAGCTCTGATTCAGTGCCTCGTCATTCCCCGTGCTTCATGCTGCTGACCCATAGGGCCTGCTTCAGTCCTGATATGGGTCAATCAGTCATGGGATGGATTGCTGACTACACTGCAGGAGGTTAAAATGTTTCCCAGGGTTCATTGGTAGGATGAGGGAAAGGAGGCAGGGGAAGTCTAAGGTAACATACATTAGTGCAGAATTTCACTCAAAGGGGTATTTTAATTTAAATACCTCTATTAAGAGTCTAATAGAGTTGTAGCTGCTATTCCTGCTGTGCTGACATGTAACTATTTTTCTCCCCCATCCTTACTGTTTACATTCATTTCTTTCCACCAAATCTCTTTTTCCTTAGGATTAATAGAGATACACTTGAGTTGCTGCATATCTCTTGTAGGAATTAAAATCATAATAGGAAATATTTTTGCTTTCTGAAGCAAGTGTGTAGTAAGTGCTTAAAAATTAAAGAGGAATTTGAAGTCTTCAAGGACAACTCTGAGAGCAAGCAGTATGCAAATTTGTGAGTACTCGTAAGGAATAGGATGGAAGTAGTAAAGACACAGGCAAAGAATAAACGTTCCTCATCCCTCCTTGAAGATAGTGTCAGTCACCCCCAACTGAAAAGAAATCTGAAATGAAATTGAGCTTCACTGTAGAAGAGAGAGCTGAAATAATAGGCACTGCAGAAAATGCAACTTGTAGGTAATTGTGAGATTGTATGAAATGTAGAGGCAGATGTTGACAGTGGTATATAAACTCTACAAAAGAAGCACAAAAGACCTAGTAAAGAAGCCTGGCAAAGTGTCACAAAAGCACTTGTAACATTACTGTAAGCGGGTTAAAAGAATTCTTCAAATTAGTATTTCCTGATAAGTTCATGCTTTCTCAAGGCCAAATCTAAGGTTACTGTTGTATTCAGAAAATAGTTTTTCATATGCTCCTTATAAAAAGCAGTGATTTATGTATCAAAGAAATACTAATTCTATTTTTAGCTTCCCCTCCAAGCAGAAACTGTCTGTAAAACCCCAACCATTAGCTGGCAGCCTGGCTTAAATGGACAAGAAAATTTCTCAGTGCGAGTACACTCCGTTACTATTTTCGAAGTTTATTTTAATTGTTGAATAATCTCATATATATGTGTGTGTGTGCATAAATACATTTATGCTTATTCATACACCCATAAAGTACCCTTAAAAAGCAGTTCTGTGTAGAAGACTGATTTTGGTCCCATTCCTGTAACCATTTTTAAGAAGTATCTGTTACTCTTTGCACTAAAAGTCAACAGTTCAAAATCATTTGTTTCTGCCCTGGCCTGTGTGTCTATGTAATCTTGCAGTATGATCCGGTAGATCATAGAATAGAGTAGGGGGTTACTCTGTGTTTGCCAGTCCTCTGCCTTGTTTGACATGGGGTGTCAAATAGATATCCTTAAGGAGAATACATTAACGCTGTAAGTCTAGTGAGTCTTCATACTACTAAACTAGTAGCGTCCTTGGCATACAGAGAAACAGGAGTTACAGACTGAAGTCCTTTTCTGCCACCGGAAAAGAAATGAGGGCTGCTCCTATTTTAAGCAGAGAATTACTGGGGTGAATTGTAATAATAGTCTCAGGTCTTGCAGCCTTTTAGCATAGAGTGTATGTACAAGGAGTGGTGCATGAAATTGCTACCAGAGGAAGTGAAGAAAATACAGAATTTGTTTTCAGATCTACAAGTGACGTTGAAAGTCCAGGTTTCCTGCAGATAGCCTGCAGTGAAGGGTGCTGCCTATTATTCTGCTGCCTAAAGCTTATCTCTTTTTTCTTTTTTCTTTTTCATTTATTTTTATACCTTTCTGTAGCATTTATTAGCTCTTTGCTCAACTTTTCCTTTCCTTTCTAAGGGTAGAATTTTGACTTTCTATAAGGTCTGTACCTGTGAACTAAAACACCAATAATTCTTGAATCCCCTGTGCAAAGCCAAACCTATGCAGTTAGCTCTATAGCTCAGCTCCAGCTGGCTAAAATTGCTGTATTTATGTGAATTCATACCATATGTTACAGTTCCTATTTTGCAGCTTTATGTTGCATCTTTAATAAGCCCTGGCTCTCTTCAGTTCATAAATAAAAGACTGTCCTTTCTTTTGTAGACAGGAGCACCAGTTACAAATTACAGTAGCTGAATCCTGTTACACTGTAAATCAGTTGTAGGCAAATAGATTTTCAATTATTGACTAACCAAATCAGCTTATTTTGTTTCACTGTATTGTTGCAAATACACTGGCAGCATCATTAAATAGGAATTGGCCTGTAGTCTGGAAACTCCTACTGTTTAATTTGTAAGTGCTACTTTCCTGTGGTATTTTTAATGCAGCCTAGTCAGTGTTTTATTCTCTAATCAGTCCTGGTAGATCTGTTAATTTCTATGTGGAGCTCCATGTCATGGTTGCCATACATTTCGGTAAGTCTGTAGCTCTAAAAAGAGGCCAAGGGTTAAGATGGCTGTCCCCTCCACCAGGTTTTCACTGATCTCCATGGTATTCCATGTGTGAATAAGGATCTGTCTAACTTCTTTTACAGGATCAGACCTGGAGCTTTCCCTTGGAATATAAATTTGGGCACTGTAAGTGAATTTCCATTTTCTAGAAGGACAGATCAGAGGCTGCCTTTGCAGCTGATGTATAAGTAGCTCTGTAGGTCCCCTACAGAATGTTGCAATATGGTGTCTTACATGCTGTGATCCTTAGAGGGGGTAAGCATTATCACTTCCTCAATCCAAACTGTTGTATAAATTAGGCAGGGTTTTAGGGTTTTAAAAGCTGTCTCTGGGTTGGCTCTGTGTGTATATATATATATACACACATACATTACAAAATGTAAGAAATGCAGTTCATGATGTCCTCTCTTACTTGGAGCTCATTATGTATTTACAGACTCTTGCATTTTATATGCAAATGACTAATTATACATTAGAAGAGGAATATATTAATTTGATTAATTTCTTACCTTATTTAAATCTTATGAAATGTCACCTGCCATTCAATCTACTCACCAGTTAGAACAAAACAACAAACATTACAAAGAGGTGAAGCATTAAATTTCTCCTAATAACAAGGCAGATATGACAGGTCTCAGTTTATGCACAGAGACATTGCTGAGTGTGCTGAAAATATGGAGATTTTTTTTCTCCCTTCACAAAACTCATTAGAATAAAACCTTTGGTTTTAAATGTGTAGCTGAAAATGTTTGCTCCTGTGTCATGGAAAACAAACACAGAGTTCTGTAAATTTTCTGGTGAGACTATGAACTAGATTTGATTTTTTAATAGGTAGAAGGAAAATATAAATGAAGTACAGCATATCTGGAAAGTTTGATGGGTTATTTTGATTGGGTTTTTCATTTTTGTTTGGTTTGGGTTTTTTGCTTGGCTGGTTTTTTTAAGGGTATGCTTTGCTGTAGGCTTTTAGAAATTTTGTTTCTGAACCCTGATGTCTATTGGGAAGAAATAAATTCCTTCATGCCCTCATTACATAGAAAAGTGGAGTATTGTAGCCTCATGTGTTCCCTAGGGCCTCCAGTGGGTAGACTATAAGTTCCATTACTACAAGAAGGCTTCTCCCAGCTATCATTAGCCATCTATCATACTTTGCTGTAGAATATCCATTTGAAACCTGTTGAATTTAGCTTCTTTTCTGTAAAAGGGTAATTTTAAGTGTTAATCCAGTATTGAGGGCTTAAAGATCTAGTCTTAGTTTACCATGCTCGCTAGAAACTGGCCAGATAAACTATTCTGTGCCAAAGCTTTACTCACTATGTCATAGATGATTACAGCCTTCCTAGGAATTTTGTGAAACATAACATTTGCATCTCCAAGTGTTTCCTGAGACTAGCAAAGCACAATATGAATTAGTATTTAAGCTTCATATGTACATACATAGATTTCTGATGACGTATAAAACATAGATGCTGACTGAAAAATTCTCAATTTTTTTTTGATAAAATGATTCTAGGTTTATCAGTGCTTTGTGCATTATTTTTTTTTTTTTTCTGGAACAATTTACTTATGTCACAGAAACTATGAAACAGGTTAGAATGACCTTGAGTAGAAAAAATGTAATATTTTCTTAGTTAAATATGGATTTGAAAAAGTGCATTTCAAAAACTATTTCATGAGAGTAATGCCTACCTAGATTAATAGTTTTATTATTAATGGCTTTAGACTATATTATATCATTTAATTGATGTTTATAAATAGCTTCCTTCCCTGTGGTTATAAAATATAACATTTACCAAACTTCTTCTTTGATGGAATTTACATATGGCACATCATGATGATTAAAAGCCAGCCGTCTTTTTCACAGCATGGCAAGAAATAGGATTTGATTTATCTTCATTGCTCGTCTACCACTTGCTGTGACTGTACTTTTGAAATTTTAATATTCTCATTTCTCAAAAGGAGCTTGTTATGTAAAGTATTATGTAAATATCTTTTATGCTTTGTTTTTAGCTTTCTGTGTAAAAAATAGTAATTTTATTGTGATGAGCAAATAAAGTGGGAAGGTGGGAATGAAAATTCTTTTTAGCCAAACAATCTTTGTCAAAAGATGCAGATTTCTACTTCAAAATCTGAAAGACTTTAAGTACAGTGTAATACAAACAGTTTGTATTAAGTGCCTTTCATATGAACTGTTTAGCAATTGAATGAATGGGTGGAAAATGTGCCATTTCTGGATTTCTGTTCCTAACCTTTTCTAGGTTAGTGCAAGCACACTATGGGTTTCTAAGACAAGCAGCAGAGCACACACTTGTTGCATGTGGGCAGCCATATCTTCTCTTCTTCTGCCCTCCTTCCTCTCTCTCCCCTCTTGCAACTGCCTTCCTAGCAGCAGCATGGTGGAAGGTCCAGACCTCAGGCTAGTCAGGCTGTGATGTGATGGTCTTTACAGGATGGAGGTGCAACAGCATATGTCTGCTACAACAAACTACCTTTTGAAGGAGTAGACATTGTGTATTCCTGTTGCATCTGCTCAGATTTTAACGCTCTCCCTTTTAATGCTGGCCTTCCTGACACAAGAGATTTGATTGAGGTGTTCTTCAAAATTCTGTGCCGTGCTGGGAAAGTCTAGTATAAACCTGTTGTCTGCCACCTTCTAATTCTTTTTAAGCAATTAAGCACCTGCTGACTTACTGAGGTTGCACTAGGATTTTTACTTTGATTTTTCTCCCTATTTTAGCTTCTTTCTTTTTTTCTGTTTTTCAGTTCAACAAGGGAGTTAAAACTAATTTGACTGTCCTCCTTTCTCCTCCTTGTGGGACAGCCTGTGCCTACTAAACACCTGTTTCTTAGTAGAATGAAAATAAAGACAAATTAAATGTACTCAGTGCTATGGTTTAGAAAACTGCATACAAAACTAAGTACCAAATTCAAATAGATTATCGTCTAAAACTGCACACAACAGAGAGAATTAACTAGTGCCTGTACCAAAGGTTTGAAAATGGAGGTGCACAGTAGGTGGTTCATACCAAATAGAGTGGGATTTTTTTTTTCTATTTGGTTGGTGTTTTTGTTGTTGTTTTTACATGTGTCTACCTCCTAAAAAAATTGTATTTAATGTGTAGAGAAGAAAGGACTAAGTATACCAAGTCATTTAATGTGTAAATAAAAAAGGAGTAAGTATACCAAGGCCAAGTAAGGTATAGCTCCAACAGTCTAAACTGGTGAATGTGATTAAATGTATGTCTTACGTACAGAACAATCCTACTTTGTTACACTATTAGAAAATAAGAGGAAGCAATCATATCCCTAGTTTTTAATAGGATATTTTATACACTTGTGAGTTTTCTTTGCCAGTTTTTAGACATGAGTGTGTGAAAATGAGTAATTATCTGTTCTAAAAATAACAGATAAAATCATTCCAGAAGTGGAGCCCTACTGGGACTGTAAAGCTGGTTAAGACAGGGTTTTTCTTGGAATGCTCTCAGGTCCTGCCCCATGAGATCTTCTACGTCCTTAAATCCTGTCAAATCTGAATGGTAAAAAGGATTAAATGTTCTGCAAGGCAGAGTAAATGACTTCCCGTCTCAGCAAGAATAAACATATAAAACTAGTGCAAAATGTATTTTTCCTGCTCTGTGCATTGTTATAAATGCTGTTTGTTGTGGTAAACAATATATACAAATAGATTGTAACCACATTACCACGACTGAAACTTGTTTTGCTAGCTGTGGGCAAAAAAAAAAAAAGGATTAGGTAGGACTTCTTGGGATTTAGTTTATAAACTGTAAACTGTGGCAAATCTCCATTTAAATAATTCTGGAAGAAAGCATGACACTACTGAGTTTCAAATGCAGAAGTTTCTCACTTACTAGCTTGGTCTGCAATAGTCAACTTGTTCTATTTCCAAAAAACTATTAAGCAACAGGCTGTTCTACTATGAGTACAAGAGGCTTCTGATTTCTAACATGGCAATTTTAGACACTCCGGATGTTTTTTTTTTCCTTATTATTTCAATTACACGGAAGTATAGAAGTCAGTAATTAACCAAGAAAATATGAGGTGAACTATTCAAATAATTAAGCTAGTAAATAGATTTCAATTTTTTATTTGTCTTTAACACACACTTTCAAATCACAATGAAGACTTCATCAATGTATTGTTTGTGTAATGGGAAATTATACCAGACAGGTGTCATTTTAATAATTTTCTGTATCCAAAGGATGCACTATAAGGAGAAAAAAAAGCAGTATAAATTATTTATGTTTGATCTTTCATAGCCCTGAAGGGGTATGGTAACAAAGAGAAAAAAATTTTTTTGTCTCCACTGCAGTTTTCTAAGTTGGTTGTTAGGATGCTGAGTTGAGGAACATTAAATTTCTGTGCAGGTATTTTAAATGTTGTTGTATAATGCTAATATTTAAGCTAGGATAAATATCTTTGTATTCCAATCATACTTCATTTTTGTTGAAACATAAAAACTAGCTTATCTTTGTCTTGCACAACAGAGTACAATTTGTATTTACCATTACTGAGGAATGCTGTAATTATACTTGTGAAGATTAAGACACTGATGAAAAATGAGGGGCCTTTTCACTGCACATGCCAGGTAGGGCATAAACTACACAACTGTGCCACCGCTCATCTCAGACATGCCCTGTTCGAATAGAGAATTCCTGTGCCTGCTTGCCTGGTCTTCCACTAAGCAGAAACTGTTGCTGCAGTATGTCTGAGAATTTTGTGCTTTTGTGCATAGGAAGCAATAAAGTATGTGTGTGGTCTCATGATGGCAGAAACAGTAAAAAACAGATGGCTTCAGTGTATTCCTACAGTGGGTACCCAATGAGCAGAAGTGAGTTATATTTTGCATTCTTCTCATAAATCTGTTCCACTGCACTTATTCAAGATGTGGCTATGTTCAGAATAACAGTAGCAAAATCTATATAAACAAAGCTAAGGAAAAAAAATATATAATTTTGTGTCTAATTTTCAATTTGTTAAAAGATTGTTAGATTTGGGCAGTGTTTCTCAGAACATCTGTATAATGGTATTAAAATAAGAATATTGCCTAGCTTAGTCATAGTATGGATTCATGGCAGCCGACAGCCATCCAACACTTGAATGTATCCCTCGTGTGCAAGAAAATGTTTTTTTTTAATTTCATTGCTTTTTGTTGGGATTGAAGCATTGAGTGCTCTGACCTTACAGATACTTGGTTCAATCTGAGATGTTTAGCTGACATGAAACTAGTTTAGCCTATGGCTCAGCATCAAGGCAAATGCATGCCGAAGAGACTCTAAAAAAATTCATAGCAGAGAGCTCTGTACAGGGTAATGAAGCATTTAGTGGTTAGGGGTATGTCAAAACTGGTACAGTTCTCATTTGTTTAATATACATGTAAGACACTTAGAATTGCTAAAAAGGTAGAGAGGAAAGAGGAAATAGACTTACCCTGCTTTTGGAAGCATGTGAGATACATGCTAGCAGATAGCTGCTAGCAGTTGTTCCATCTAAATTAAGGTTATCTCTAATTTATTGTAAGAGTTTTGCATTGCAGTTTTTGCAGTTTCTGTGGACCAAAAAACCCATAGTTTATGTGCAAAGCAAGGAGTTTATTGTTAGTCTAACTGAAATAGTAAGTCTAATCAAGTATTATTATTTTTAGCTCTGTTACATGCAAATAAAGAAGAACAGTATTAGAGAGAAAGTCTCAATAATAACATTTAAAATTGTTACATACACTTCCTAATATCTTTGTCTTTGCTCTGATGTTATATTTACCTTCCAGTTTCTCTCTGGGGCCTCAACAGCTTCAGTCATGCTCAAGCAGGAATGGAAGTAAGAGTGGGTTGCAGTGAGTCATCAGCATCCTAAGTCCTTTACTAGGACAAGTACATTACAAATCCTTTTTCCTCCCCTCACTCTATTGTTCCTTTGAGGCTGATTTAGCATCATCTTGTAACATGCTGTGCATCTTGCTCTTTCTTCACTGGTTTACAGTCCCACATTACAACCTAGATGGTATGTTTTACAAATGTTGGATGCTTCATCTTTTTTCTCTGATGATGATCCAGTTCCCAAGATTGTTTGCTTTCGTGACCAGTGATTGACTACTGAAGTTTTTTTGGGCAGTCATGGGTCTTCCAGCTGTACTTTGAAGGCCTCTACTATCATTTCATGCCTGTACTCCTCTGTGCTGCATTTTTATTTTAGATGCTATTGGAGAAAGTTTTTTTAGCAGGACCTGTTGTGACAGAACATGGGGTAATGGTTTTGAACTAGTGGAGGATAGATTCAGACTAGATACAAGGAAGAGATTTTTTACAATGAGGGTGGTGAAATATTGGCATAAATTGCCCAGAGAGGGGGTAGATGCCCCATCCCTGGAAACATTCACAGTCATGTTGGATGGGGTTCTGAGCAACCTGATCTAGTTAAAGATGTCCCTACTCAATCTGGGTAGGGAAGATGGGGGACAGTAGGGGACTAGATGACCTTTAAGGATCCTTTCCAACCCTAACCGTTCTATGATTCTGTGATTCATAGATAGATTGCTATATGCAGAATAACAATTCACTACTATTTTCCATTAGTTACAAAAATATACCAAAATTCTAAGGACAGTGATGTTTGCACCTCACCCTTCTGCAAAGCTAAGCCAAATCAGGTAAGGTAGGAGTTACCTGATAATTAGAGTTTTGTGATAAAATAATGCTATAGACAAGCTTAAAACAAGTCTAGACAGAAGCTAACAAGTCTAGACAAAAGCTGACAAGTCCCTGTCTTCAGGCCTTGCAGAGTTAGTACAAAGCTTGTGACCTGGTGGTAGCAGTGACGACAGCTTTACTGGGTTATGGTGCGGCACAGCAGCTTAGTCACTGAAAGCCCGTGTTTCCATGCAGTATTACTGTTCATATGATTGTATCATGAAATCACATAAGTAGATTTTTTTCCTTCTCTCTGCAATTTTTGGTGGTTTTTTTTCTACACTTGGAATTCCAGATTATATTAGGATTGTTCCCATCCTATTCTGAAAGCATGAGATAGGAAGACAACCCAGGGATATGTCTGCTGTGTTTTAAATATTTTGAAGGTAGGTTTGTTTTTACCTTAAATTAATAGATTTCCAGCTAAGCCATGGTTGTGATACCCTTGTGGAGCCTTGAAGAAATTATTGGGTATTTGAGGTAGCCTTCATAGTGTTTTCAGTTGCTTAGGCTGACTGTAAGTTGGGCTAGAGATCCCCTTCCCCCATAAAACAGGCCAAAAAATCCATCTGTGGAATTTCTCTAACATGCTTGGCAAAAATACCCAGGCAGAATCCTAAAACCACCCTTCTCAAATATGGAGTTTAAGTTGCCCAATAGATATCATATGCCTTTTCAGGATGTGTAGCTCAAAAAATCTCAGCATGGGGAGTAAATAAAAAGGCAAAGGCAATAGGCCCATGTCTCTTGAAGTTACTAGGAAGTATCTGTGAACAATTCAACCACTTGTGTGAGGCATTCCAGTACAGCGTGGTGGTGGGAATTAAAACATCTTGGAGAAGTACGATGTGATACAAAACACCTGGGAGGACTATGGCCTCAGGCTTAGTGCCTTGTATATGATCGGTATAAAAAAGGTGTGTGCCCCCTTAAGAGAGGTTCATTAGCTTCTTTTCACAGCTGCTTTGTGTATGGCCAAGGCTTGAGCCAGCTGTCATTTTAAGGCATTTCTTCCAATTAATCTGTATGTTCTGGAGGTTTAATGCTTCCTAAATGAAATTATAGATTTAGATGGATTATGTGCTTATGGGTAAGGAAGCTGTAGAATGGGAAAAAATACTTGACAAATATCTTTTCTCTGGAGTAGGCTGGAAATGAAAGGTGACTGAGGGAGCAATTTAACATATAGGACTGCAAAAATAGAGAAATATTAAATTAATGAGTCCTAAAGAAAAAGTAATATAATTAAAATTTACAGTACAGATATATAGGTGGTGAATGATGATTTGTTGGTAATTGAGGAAATTGGTAAATTAGGAAACAACAAAAGGGGTACTTATTCAGATTTATCAAAGTGAAACTGTTACAACTTGCTGCTGTACAGCATTGTGGATGGCCAAAATCTGGATGCATTGAAACAATATAAAACAGATAATGGAAATGAAAACTATCAAGGGTTTCTCAACAGAAAAAAAGAAAAAAAAGTGCCATTTACTCTGGGTAATCCTTAGACTTCAAACTGCATGAAAGGTACTAGAAGCTATGCTGTTCTTGCAATCCTCCACTCTGTATCTGCTTGTTACTTGTTGGAGACTGACAACTCCTTGTTCACAGGAAGGAGAAATTGAGGTGCAGCCAGTAATTCTGAGAGTGGCCTAGGTATCTGTCCACCAAGAAGAGGAAATGACAAGGTGACCCATTTAGTTGATGAGGGAAAGGCTGTGGATGTTGTCTACCTGGACTTAGAAAAGCATTTGACACCATTTCCCACAGCATTCTCTCAGAGAAACAGGCTAATCATGGCTTAGACAGGCGTACACTTAACTGAGTAAAAACCTGCCTGGATGGTCAAGCCTGAAGCGTTGTTGTGAATGGAGTTAAAGCCAGTTTGTGGCCGGTCACAAGTGGTGTTCCCCAGGGCTCAGTATTGGGGCCAATTCTCTTAATATCTTTATCAATCATCTGGATAAGGGGATGGAGGGCACCCTCAGTAAGTTTGCAGGCAACACCAAGTTAGGTGGGTGTGCTGATCTGCTTGAGGATAAAAAGGCTCGACAGGGGACCCTGACAGGCTGCACTGATGGGCCAAGGCCAGTGGTATGAAGTTCAGCAAGGCCGAGTGCCAGGTGGTGCACTTGGGTCACAACAACCCCATGCAATGCCACAAGTGTGAGGAGGAGTGGCTGGAAAGCTGCCTGGTGCAAAAAAGACCTGAGGGTGTTGGTCAACAGTCAGCTGAATATGAGCCAGCTGTGTGCCCAGGTGGCCAAGAAGGCCAACAGCATCCTGGTTTGTGTCAGAAACAGTGTGGCCAGCAGGACTAGCAAAGTGATTGTCCCCCTGTACTCAGCACTGGTGAGTCCGCGTCTCAAACACTGTGTTCAGTTTTAGGCCCCTCACTACAAGTAGGACATTGAGGTGCTCGAGCGTGTCCAAAGAAGGACAACAAAGCTGGTGAAGGGTCTAGAGAACAAGTCTCATGAGGAGTGGCTGAGGAAATTGAAGCTGTTTAGCCTGGAGAAAAGGAGGCTCAGGGGAGACACACTATTGCTCTCTACAACTACCTGAAAAGAGGTGGTAGCAAGGTGGGGGTCTGTCTGTTTTCCCAAGAAACAAGCAACAGGACAAGAGGAAATGGTCTCAAGTTTGACCAGGGGAGGTTTATGTTGGATATTAGGAAAAATTTCTTCACTGAAAGGGTTGTAAAGCACTGGAACAGGCTTCCCAGGGAAGCAGTGGAGTCACCATCCCTGGAGGTATTTAAAAGATGTATAGAAGTGGTGTTTAATGACATGGCAGGCTTGGCAGTACTGTGTTAACAGTTGGACTAGATGATCTTTTCCAGCCTAAATGATTCTATGACTTTATGAAAAGGTAGACCTTAAGATTCTCCATTCCTTATTTCTTAACCTGTATTTACACTGTCTTCCAAGCCTTATTCTTTATTTTGTAGGTCTTTTTCCATCTCCACAGAAGCCATGTTCACCACATGGTGTTGTCTCTAGTTTCAGCTCTATGAAATGTGGGTATAGAGCTTCCTTCCCTTTTGCATGCCTGTGTCCAAATGTTAGTCTCACTCATAACTGTCTAAATGAGAGTTATATTATTGCTCATAACCTACTTATTATCTATAATTTGTTTGAAAGTAAACAGTGTGGGCCACTTAGTTTAAGAAACAAACAACAAAAAATTGCCACAAAACATTTGTGAAGTAGGCCAGCATTCCCTGAAGAACAGGGAGGAATCTTTCTTCTAGGCTTTTAGAGTATTTTCACAGGGGCTAAAATCTGTAGTAGCTGGGTTTCAATCTTTGGCACCTGTTGAAAGATTAATGAAGTGGGTTTCCGTTTCATTTTAGAAATGACTGCCAAAGGTAAGTCTTGGATAGAAACAATTTTTTCTTAAGTAAGCTGGGACACATCAATTCATGTGGGTTGAAGCAATTCATACTATTAAACTTTTATGCAGCGTCATTGAAACCAGAAGAATTTTGAGGCATGTCTTTTATTTTCTATTCTGCCATGAGCCACCTCCTTTTGGTAATTAGCTGAATCTATCTACTGCAATCAATGAACTTAACAAAGAATAATTATCCACGTCTGTGTTTTTAATGTACTTTGAGTTACTTATGTGTTTGTTATAGGTGCACAGTATTGATGTTTGTACTATATTGGACATAGGAAAATTAAAAGCATGAACTGGTCTTTATTAATAGTGTTTTAACTGTATTGGACAGGGATTTCACTGTCACGATGAGAGGAGAAAAATTCCTCCAGTACAGTGATTAGGTAGCAAGGCATCATTACTGTATGGCAATTATATATGGCATTATGGTGCTGGCAATTACAGTTTAGACAATTATTATTAGAGGAATATATTATATACTGTAGGACTTGTCAGTTGCATGTGAAAGCGTATTACTTATGCTTATTACTTATACCAAAAATAAAACAAGAAGGAGCAGTAGATATCAAGTTAAGAATTTTGTTGAAAATATAAATTGTTCTATGTTTAGAGATGTATGCAGAGATATTGCATGTTCAGATTAGGCACAAAGCTAGTCTAATTAACCCCCTTCTACAGATGATGTTTGTGAACTACCAAATGATTGGCTGTAAATGAACATACTAATCCATCAAATAAAATGCCTAATTTTCTAGATAATAAACTTTTTTTCTTCCCTTGCTAGCTGTCATTTACAGCAGGCCCAGATAGGCTTGGCTGCCAGTGCTGACAAAGCCCTTGTCTGTGCGGAAAAAGTGAGAGGAAGGGCAGGATTGGCTGCATGGTTTTGCAACATGGTTCTTAAATGTTTGGGCTTCATGCAAGGTTTGTAGCAACCTAAGGCTTATAAATGTTGAAATGTTATTATTTTTGTAAAGTTTGTATCAACCTTCACAAATAACTCACAGCCTTTTGTGAAATTGATGTTAATTAAAACTGCTGTTTTAAGATATCTGTAAATAATGAAAGCACCTTTTCAAAATCGAGAGTATGTACTAATCTTGTAGTACACGCTTAAATATACTGGATTTCCAGTCTCACAAGTTTGAGCATGGAGCTAGAGCCAAGTGGAAATTACTTGTGTTAACCTGTGCTATTTCTCTTCCCTATTACAGAGCTCTAGGTGCTTGCAGAGTCTGTTCTCTCATGCTAAGTGGGGCAGGTCATTAAAAGGAGTTGCTTTGGGTAGCTGAAATATCTTTTTTTGCACTCCCTCTTTGCAAAGACAGAGATCTAAGGGCTCCTCAAGATGTACCGCTACT
The DNA here is from genome assembly GCA_013400335.1 of Eurystomus gularis. Lineage (NCBI taxonomy): Eukaryota > Metazoa > Chordata > Aves > Coraciiformes > Coraciidae > Eurystomus > Eurystomus gularis. The sequence goes on from VZZY01004110.1 coordinate 47,745, forward strand.
GGGCAGAGTCACTGCTGGAGGTGCTAAGTATGTCTTTCTTGATCTTCATTGTTAGGCATAATCTTTAATGATGGATTTAGTATGTTGTTACGCCTTTTTCTCATCGCTCACACTTATTTTTAAATGACTTTTTTTTTTAATAACATGTCTAGTGACAAAGATACATCTGAGTAATGTCCATTATATCCTTTATATGGGGGGCACAGCCATTCGTCACCATCAAGATACCTGGCACCCACTGGCTTATGCTATCCTGAGGTCTCTTAGGGACCTCCAGTACTAAGCATAAAAGGGTCTGGTCTTGGTGAGCAACATAGTTTGCCAATGCAACTGGAATTTTGCTGAAACGGGGTTGCTCCACAGGTTGACAAAATAGTAAAATTTTGGACTTCATGCTTGAACCACTGTTTCTATTTGCATATACCTCCTTATTTTCTGGTTCCCAAGAATTCTTTCTTTGCTTCTCTGCTTAGCATCTAAGTCTTTAATTGAGTCCTTTACCCTAATTTCTGCAGCCTCTGCCTCTAGAATTTTCTGGTCTGATTGCCTGCCTGCATATCTCATCAGACATACAGTACTGCTGACACCACTTTTCATGGCATTTTCCTCTGACTATGTCACTCTCCTCTCTGCCCCCCTATTCTAGGCTTTGTTTTTGCCATAGTATCATGTCACGTGTGAACATGTCATCACAACCTATGTACATCCATCCTTTTCTTTCTCCTCCCTACTTAGGTCTGTGGCAATCTTACGCAAAGCTTAAGATGGTAACTGCTACTTCCACATGGGGGTTGCTGATGTGTATTGGTTGCCAGGGTCTTCTCATCATAACAGACTGTAAGAAAAATAATTTCACATAATCTAAGCAAGCATATGTAGTTACTGATTGTCCCTCCATTTACCTGCCCACTTACCTGCCCTTACTTCTGCATTCTTTGTGCTTGTTTGTGACCACTTGCTGTATATTGCTGTTACAGCAGGTTATAGTCTATTCAGGATATAAACCTACGTTTGTACCTCTGTTTGCACAATAAGAATGTAGACCTGATCAGAACTGCGTGCACTTACAGAATGTAAACTGGTAAGTAATTCTATTAGGCCATTTTTCTCAGACAGATATTGAGTGAATAAGTAAAGTAAATTATTTTAACTTCCCTCAATGTATTTTTCATCTTCTGTAGCTTTTAACTGTGTAAAGAAAAAAAAAGAGGGAGGGGGAAAAAAAGAAAAAGACCATGCAGAAATTGAATATGTTTTGGAATTGCACTTCAAAATTTTGATAGTCACAGTAGAGTATTTTAATAAATCAGACCTCAGTTGGCTTGTGTGATGAGAGGAAAAAAAAAACCAACACAAAACAACAAAAAAACCCCACATTTAACATGCTTGTTATGCTAAAGAATTGGAAGACGTATTAAAACAGAACAGCATTTGTTTTTCATTAGGCAGCAACTAACAATGTTTAATGTAAAATGTTAATTAAAACTCTTATTTTGGTAGAAACTTCTCAAAATTACTTTTTAATAAAAACCCAATGCTTAGTCTCATTGAAATGTTACTGATGGCTTGACCAATTGTTTGTATAAGTTCAGTAAATGTTTTTACTCTCTGACTACCTCAAGGTATTTGCTACACTCCAGTGCCCAGCAGCATACTAGTGCAGTTCTAGATGTGACTGATAGGAGCTGAAAATTGGTTACAATGAGTTTCATCAATTTAAAGAAACTGGTATTATGTCCAACAATGTAGAAACATAAATTGACAGCTATCATTTCAGCTATAGGCCATTCAGCTGCTGAATAACTAACTCCTGGAGAAATTCATTTTTCTTTCAACTGGCTTTGCTTACAGCTTTAAGTATTACGAGAGTGGAATACATCTCTCCAACTCTAATTTAGAAGAAGCACAGCATAAAATAAGTCTCTGTAAGATTGACAAGTAAAGTTACCAAATAAAACCTTTATGCGAAGGACAGTAGACCTGTGCAATTCTAAGCAGCAAGGCTCATATGTGCTGTAATGGCTTTGGGGAGTTCTTAGTGGTTTGCTGTATGTGTCTAGGTTGAGGGCTTTTTTTCTTTTTTTTTTAATGCTAGGGCTGTTAGTTCTGGCAGTGAATTTAGGACTACATTACCGACGATGTCCTTCACTAGGTTCCCACCCAAGACTGTAAATGAAGGGTAACTGCCCAATGTTGTTTGTAACCAAAGGGAACTTTTAAGCCTTCAAACTGGTGGTGGCAGCTAGATCAGGAGGAAGAATCAGGCTGTGACATTATGTATAATGTCTGACTTGTCCAACATTATCCTATATGAGAGTTTAGGATCACCGTGATGCCGTATGGATGGTATTTCTACTTCTGTTTTGCTCATTTCTTGGAAGACTGAGGGAGATAAGTCACGTTCTGCTGACAGAACTTTACTTTGTAATTAAATCAATATAAAATACATAATATTATATTTATTTTACAAGTGCAACAGATAGTGCCTTTGTCTATTCCCATGGGGTTTTAAAATTTTTGTTTTATGCTTCATTTGTTATTGCTTTTCCACGTGGAATGTCAGGGACAGAAGCAGACCAACTTTTCTTTTTTTAAAATGATTTGTTCTATGCTAAGGCTTTGTCTGTAATGAAGTGGCTAGATCTATGCAGCTTTACAGAATATACTTGCTATTGAATATAAATATGAATCTTGCATTGTAAATACAGCTGGAATGCAATTGGCAATGCAATGAACATAAATCATGGTGATATAGTCTCTCATATTTTATTAAAACCTTAGATAAATGGACTTAATGAGTACTTGTTTTAAAATTATCAAAGTGTGCACTATTACAACCAGGAAGTACTTTGAGAGAATTCAATACTAAATCAGCTTTCATCAAAACGGTGCAAAAAAAAAAAAAAAAAAATCAATTATAGCAATCATATTATCTTTCAAGTATGTCCAATAAAGTCAGCTAATGGATATAATTTATTCTTGATGGCATTACTGTTTAAATGTACTGGGATGCACTTAAACACAGGAAATACTAAAGCGATTAAACTTTTGCTTTTTATGAAAATTCTCAGTTCATAAATGCATAAGCAGCCTAAACTGGAATTAGAGTTCTATGGAAGAATATGTAGATTTTCCTTCTCCTTAAAGAAAAAATCTGTAATTCACCACTTTTTTCACTTGACTGAAATGTCCTTAATTATTATATACTGCCTGAGGTAATAGATTTTGAAAATTTTTTCAGCTTTCACACTTCTCAGTCTTCTTAACCTTTCCCTGAAATAATGCAATGGGCACATGTGCTTATCAAAGTATGTCAGCCAACAAATGACTTAAACATTTTGCAATTGCTCTTCCTTGCTCTGCCCCATATTTCATTGTTCTGAGTGAATAGTGAGTAAGGTGCAATTAGACACCCTCTGCTTGTGCCGATTATGTTCGTACTGGAAGCTTATATTGATGAATCCTGCCTACTTGTCTGTTGTTTACGAGCATGTCCAAACTGATTCCTTGCATACCCCCTATTTGACATTTTCTAGAAAAAAAACAGTTTTATTAGGAAGCGCTCAAGATTAAAATATAACATGAAGTGACTGCTGCCCAAACGCTCTTGGAACCTGATACTCTATTTTATGAATAAGAAGGATAGGTAGCAGAAAGATGAAGCAGCAGCAGAGGAAAATAATACTGAAAGTAGTTTGCAAGGTAGGGGGGTATTGAAAAATAATAAAGAATCTGGGAGATGGGACAAGCTCTTTAGGGTACAGCCTGAAGTAGTACAGCAGGAGTACAGTGATGCAATTTCCCTTTTCACTTCCTGTTTTTATGTTCATACCTATAAACATACATGTTTATGTATGTTTATAAGTATAAACAGATAATAACAGATGTTCTTCCCCTCAAGCAGTGAAGCCCAAAATTATTGAAAACAGTTTTTATTATTACTCTATACTCTGCTGAAAATATACATTTCTCCTTGTGACTTATGCAGAAGTCAGAATGGGAAATGCACATAACTGAAATGTAGTAGCTTAAGTTTTTCATTCTTCTGCTGGAATGTATCACTTCTGCTACTTGATTCCTGAGAGCTCTGCAGTTCACACAGTGGCCTTGATACCTGTTTATGCGTAGAAGTTTGACTGGAGATTTACAAATCAAGGTAGACATTGACATTTCCAGCCTTAGAAAATTGCTGCTGTGTGTCAGTGTGAATAGGTTTTGACCTAGTTTCTAAGAACATACTTAGTCCAATGAAGCAAGGTTTTTATTCATGTATACGCTTCATCACTGTTCAAGAAATATGCAGAGGCTATTTGGTTGATACTACCAGCTTTCTTATCCTCATGTAGTTTTATAATAAGCTGCTGACTGCATGAATCATGTGAATTTCAAGGAGCAAGGAGGAAACAAAGTTGCAGTAGATAGGTGTTTGGTTTTTTTTTTAATTATTTGAAAGTATTTTTTATTTTTCTCTATCCATGTCCTGCAACACAGATTACTTACAGTAATGTATAGTATCTTTCCAGGCTGTAAAACAACAAGACTGTAATGCATCAAGTCATGGGAGATAAATTTGTAATCTGTCCCGCAGTTTTTTCTTTTGCTTCACAGTACAGTATTACTAGCACTCTATCCTAACATTAAAAATAATGGGGTAAAAAAAAAAAAAAAAAAGAAAGAAAGAAAAAAAAAAGACAAAAGTAGTCTAGGTCAGGTAAGGGAAAACCAGGACTGTGAAGTCCCTGTGTTTCCCACCCTTCAGTCCTTGGAGTGGTAAAAACAACAGGGAGGAAACTTCTATGCACAGCTGTTCTCTAGGGATGTGGTTTTGCATTATTGCATATACCTTTCTCCAGTTGATATTCTCAGTATGGAAGTTCCTCTGACAATGAACTCTTCATGTTATTGCTGCCAGTGATTTGAGGGTTTGATTGATTGGTTGCTTTTTTAAACACAAAAGAGATCTTCAATTCTGTTTTTGTTGGTGAGGCAGAACATACAGGATTCAAGTCTTAACATGTGTTACAGCTAGTACTGGACTGGGGCCACTTGGATGGCTTCTCTGAATTCAAGTGTCATTGGGTCAGAGTGGAGGAAAGGAAAAAGATGGTAATGGTCACCCCTTAAACTGTGCAACCAGAGTGGTGAGACCGTGCATTTCTACTGCTGCTCCAAGGTCTAGGTACGTTGAGTATTCTGAGTTAGCTGGACAAACAGCATAGCAGTGTTTGAATAGAAATGAGCAGTTGTCACAGCTTGTAGAGCAGAGCCTGTTGAGGTTGCTCTGCGAAAAGTATTTCTACATTGCAGACTGAACTCTTCAAAAGGAATGGGTAGGACACACCAAGTTCATGAATCTCAGTAGGGTCTTCCTGTGAGCTAGATACTGAATTATTGAAAGCCTTAGTATATGTGCAGTGTTCCTTGGCTTCGAGTCACCAAACTTCTGTGGAGTATGTGGAAGGGTGGAAGATGAATCATTTCTAACTAGCTTTCTTACTGGCAATATACTATCTTGTAATTCACTGCTTGCTGTTCCTTTCTTCTGTGTTTGTGTCTGCTGCCCAACACTGTGGAAGGGCAAAAGTGAAAGTTGTACTTCACCAAATATCATTATACAATATCAACAAAATTAATTTATTCAGAATTTTAAACAAGCAGAATATAGAGTCCCTGATAAAACTTTTTTTTTAATATAATTTTTTGTTGTTTGCTTTTTGAGGGAATATGGTTTGTACAAGCATTTCTGGATAAAGCAAAACAAAATATGTAAAACATATGATTGGGTAAAATAGAATTGTTCTGTTTCAGTAAGCTTAATATTGTGCATAGTATCTTTATTTTTACTATCTGCAGTAAAATATATAATTAAACTGAAAGATGTTTACAATGTCTCATGTAGTGTACAGATGGTATCTTTACCCCTAGCCGTATGTCTTGTCCTTTCAAGGACATCCCTCTAGGTCTGTTGCCTCCATAGGAACCAATTCATTTCTGGAAAGAGGTGGTCTTTAAAATTTAATTTTATCAAAATAAACTAGATCTCATGAGTATAAAATGTTTGCCAGAAAGTAATTTTCTTCATTTTTCATTCAAATCATTTTTCTTCATTTTCTAGCCAGACCTGTTTGTAAAGGCCAAAGAAAAGATTGCTAGCTGTGTGTGATATATAAGCGCTGGATAGAATTAGCATCCCTGTCTTGGCTGTGGAGTGTTTTGGCCCTAATCTTTCAATGAATTCCAAATAGATGGACAACTGTTTCCCCACAGTAGAAAATTAGCCTCGGGGAAAGTGAGGTCGAGTTACTTACAGCTCATTACCGTGTCATGGGTTTTGTGCTTGTGTGGCTTAGAAAATTTGGTTTTGCTTTCTTTCTCTTTTATTATCCTGTGATGATGTGGTAATAAATTCTAATGGCTTGAGCCTCCAATATCCTAAGGCTACTCTCAACTGTTCTTAAGAGAACACAGGTCTGTAAATTTGACTTCAGTTAAGTGAGGAAACATAGGATGCAATAGGAGGAGTAGGCAACCTGTCTATTTAATAGACAAATATTTAGTAGCTAAAGCTTGTAACTTATAGAAGAAATAAGTTTTGAGCTGTGTTCTGGTTAGCAAGTGTTCGAAGTAACAGAAAAGAACAAAAATTCATGACTTTCTAAAAGGGATTGTATCTTCTCTATAATATTTTGAGTTCATGTCAGCACGAGGTGCAAAGACACAATGGCAAAAAGGCCATGAGTGTCACAGAAGACTTGCTGGGCATGTGAGAAGTTTTTATTGTTTTGACTGGTGATAAAATGCCAAACGATAAAATTTACTGAGGAAGGATCAACAGATACACAATGTTGGGGGGCAGGAAGAAAGCTTCAAAATTTTATATCCTCTGAATCATATACCTGCCAAATGCATCACATGCCTGCTGGCTCCATTAAAAGACCAAACACCATGCATGGAAGAAAACTCTAGGGGCAGGATTATTCAAGCCAGCAAAGTAATGAAGTAGGGCCAATTAAGTGCTGAATTTTATTCTTTTTTTAAAGCATCTTTTATAATTCCTGCTGCAAACACTCCCCAATGATTCTGTTTTATTTATTAAACTGCCTTTCAATTTCTAACAGTGTCACTGATGAAGAAAACGAAATGCTGTCATACACTTTATTAATACTGAATATATCTGTAGTAATCAATGTACTCTCAGTAAATGGTTTAGCACATCACTTTTGTTTTCCGGGACAGTGTTCTCTGACCTTGTTGGAGGTACAGTTGCTGCTGATGTAGGAATAGACCCAGTACACTATATATACTTTTACCCTTCTGAATAATTTAGTTTTTGATTAAGCAGAGTTTGTTAAATCAACTTAGCTTGTTATGTGAATGACAATGAAGCCCTATTTGAAGAAAATTAGCCTCTTTATGCTGAAAGAAATTATAGTATCAGGAGAAGAAATAATAAATCCACCAACTCTGCCTGAATGCTTGTGTTAGTGCATAAACATAGCACTGCAAAACTACTGAAAAATTGCTTTGCTGGAGAACAGATTTCTCCTGCTATGATTTTATGCATGCTATAGGAATACAACTATTGAGATATAAAAGCACAAAAAAACCCCACCCAAGCCAGCCAAGCAGCACTAACAAATCTATTCAGCTTTACTTCTTATGGAACTGTTCTGCTGTCAGCTCTTAAAGAGAGTGGGATTCACGTTTCAAGGAAACAGCACCACAGGATGTGGTCTGGTCGGGAACTCTAAAGGTTTCTGTCCTTCATGGCTAGTGAAAGTGGAAGACTTACTGTTGGTTTGGTCTTTTTCTCTTTCTAGAGAGTTAAAACTAAAAATAAATTGTCCGTGCCATGAAATACAGAAAACCTGGGGATGAGCTTTAAACTCTCAGGTCTGTCTTTATTTCTTTGCTAATGCTGCTCAGAACTTGACCCACAACCTTGGCACAGATGTCTGCCATTGTTACTGTTCTATATTTCACATATTAAGATTGTATTATGGGATTGTGTATTTTTTTTTAATTTTTCAACTGCAAGATCAGATTGTAGGATATGGCTTAGTTTTTTCTTCTGTGGTCACATTTTGCACCAGGGATCTTCTTGTAACAAGCATCTTTACACGTTTAGTTTTTGTAACACATATGTACTACATGGGTGATTTTGCATTAAACAGATCATTTTTTAAATTTCTTGAAAATTTGTTTTGGAGGAAAAAATCCACAGATGTTACTGGAATGAATGCTACATAGAAAGACATGTTAAAGAAGGGCTGGAGTTTCAGCCACTTTGATTGCAGAACATGTCAGTACAATATGCATTTGTATTTTTTAATACATATCTCTGTTTTCAGGTTGGGTTTTTGTAGTTGATTTTTCACACATTGATGCCAAAATGTTATTGAAATGCTAGTGAAGTTAGGCAGAATAAGTGAGTTTCCTGTGCATTGCAGCAAAGGCTAATGGTATCTCTCTTCTCTTGCTATCCCCAGGCAGTCTTAGTGCTCAGTAGTGCTGGGATCAGTACCTGAGACACCCTAGTACAAAGAGAGGTTAAGACCTGCTGCTGCTTCCCTTTCTTGATGTCCTTGGAGTAACAATTAGTTTATCCCAATGAAATTCCTTCTTGAGAACTGTAAACCAACATTGATCTTACACTCAAGCTAGCTTTCTTTTCCTTAAGAGAGGAAAGAACAACACTCCCAGAAGGAAGGGTGGAGGGAAAGATGAAATATAGTACGCTTCCAGCTTTCCTGTTTCAGCTGACAAAATAGAGAGGCAATGTAGATGGAGCTAGAGATCAAGTGCCCGTTCCCCAGTAGGGTCCTACTCCCTAAGTCTAAAGTATATTTTTGTTCTCTGCAAAGACTCACATCAGAGTACTGTTACTCACCATGTTTTCCTGAAACATGAAAGTTTTTGTGCCAAACTCAGGCTCTAAGGCTGGGAGAGAACAGATTTAGTTTGTCTGTGTCACCCATCAAGTGGCTTTCTTCACTATTGATCCACAGGATTTTCTGAGTTGAATCCCCTTTCATCATTCCTGTTCAACTTCTGCTTTTCTCCAGCCTCAGTTAGTTTACTATTATGGTGCTCTCTGTAAACAAACAGAGAGACTGAGGGCACTCGTATCAATTTGGAATCACTTACAAACTGTGGTTACAGCAGATGGAAAAGTCTGGGGTTCTTTGTTGTTGTTGTGTTGGTTTTTTTTTTGCCTTCCCTCTAAGGCTTCTGAAAACAACATGAGTGATGGTGATTTAAGATCACGGGGGAT
>VZZY01004114.1:0-47371 GCA_013400335.1 Eurystomus gularis
CTCAGCTAAGTGTAAGCACTTAACTGAGGATACTATGTTAAGATCCTAATCATTCTAAGCTTATCCTAAAGTTAATGGAAAGAAAGTTGCCTCCTGAGAGCAATTAAGATCTCAGTTGACTGAAATAACCAGCTGTAAAAGCCCTTCACTCTTCATGTTATATCTCTAAAGCTTTGGGATAAATCTGGACCAAATATTTAATTTGAGGTTTAACAGATCTGTCATGTTGAATAGAACACTTTTTCCAAGATAGAAAAATAAGCAAGCAGAAATATTTTAAACCAGTCATTTCTGGGGCTGTTATAAAATGAGCAATTTTCCCTAAAAAATACTTAAGCGTTACTATAAATAGTCAGCTTACTATGTATAAGAACTTTTATATTTGTATTCCTCTTAAAAATGTATTCCAGTTGGGGTCATTTCCTGTTAACTTATTTGTAGTAGTGATTTATTTGATCCCAAGTTGTTAAACAGTTGGTCATCCTTTACTTCAAATTGAGAAATAAAGCAATGGAAAATTATCTTTCATTGAAATGCCTAGTTTCTTCTCACTTTTTTCAAAAGAATCTTCAGTAAGACTTTAAAAAAAATATTTCTTAAAACTACAAAAAACCCCCATGTTTTTATTAGTGGGCGGTACTTTCAGTTTCCCTTTTTTTCCAGTATGTAATTTCCATTCACTTGAGTACCAGCAGAAGTTATAACTGTGTGTTTCTTCAAAGACATGATCCATCCTGTCACATTGTGGGGTCACTATTTATAAGAACTAATGGTATGGATAAGAAAGGAACATATTCCTGTAGTAAATTAAAAATGAAACAAATACAAAATTTCTTTTGTCTATCTGATGTTGTTAAATTAAATGCCAGATATTGCATACTAAATTTCTTAGTAAAAACTTACACAAACCATATAAGTTTTGGTTTTGAAAAAGACTTCCATATTTCCTCTAATATCTTTATCAAACATAAACATGACCTTCGCATACTGATTTTTACTCGTAATACTAATATAATCTTGGAAGAAATCTCACACAATGCTTATAGCTTCCATTCTTTCAAAAGCTGGTGACCACTTAAACTACATTAGCTTATAAATTCACAACTTTGTGAGGCATTTAAAAAATGCAGCAGTGCCTTGAAGACAAAGATATACTGCCTAAAGAAGCAACATGTGTGCTGTCACAACAGACTGAAACAAATTGAAAATATTTTCTTACTAACAATGTACAAACCTAGCCAGGGCTTGATTAAAAATTCAACACAACTCATTAAACTGTACCTTTAAACATCTTGGCATATTTTTCAGGTCGTAATTTTATGTTTTGTATTGGACTTCTAGAGAAATCTCTAAAATTTTCTTTTCCAAATGTCATTTCATTCAGTCTGTGATTATCTGTTTTGATCATAGTAAATTCAGCCTTTTTTTTTTTGTCCCTAACTTGGTTTGTTAAAGTGTTCAAATCAGATTGAGGTTTTTGAGAGAAATTGTTCTGCTAACAGTGGTTTTGTATGAATTTGTTTCATGACCTCCAGCTGTTCCTCCCAAGTGCCCATCACTCCCGTTTATACTGTCTACTCTTCTCCCACCAATTCAACCACAGTGTCCTTAGTTCTTCCAAGAAACTGCGTGCTATGGCATGTTCAGGTTGTTGCTACTTCCAAAGACATCTCTCTACAATACCATGAGTTCATTGATATGTTCACTGCTCCTTAAGGTTTTCTGTGATGCTCCTTAGGTCCTCACATCATCATACCCTCGGCTTTTTCCATGTGCAGGAGAACAATATAGTTGTTACTCCAGCATCTTATAAGAGAATCAAGTTCTGTCTACTGAAGAGAAGCTACAGTACTATTAAGACAAGTAATATAGGTGACAGACTGCCCATCAAACATTAAACCACAAAACCTAGACATCATGGGAGTGACAGACCTCAATTCACAACTTTCTTTCCATAGTATCTCACAAACAGATTTGTTTATCTCAAAGAACTGCTATTTTCTGAAATTTTCTAATAGCTTTGTTCACCACTATGTTTTTCCAGCACATATGTTAATATCTTGAGCTAACTAGAATCCAGGCAAAGGTTTTGGTGAGATTTCTGCTAACCTCTGTCCATAGTGGAAATGTCTCATGTTCTTCCACTGTTTGTTTTTAATCCTTTTAAGTTTTGTGGGCATTTAAAGCCCTTATGAGTCACTTTGTGAAAAAGTGTTTTGAGAAGCTATACCAGATCACTTTATTCACATACTTGTTAACTCTCAGCCAACTCACACTAGGGCATAACTCTCCTCTTTGGTAAGTTTCTGTTCATGATGAGTTATAAATTTTAAAACAATTCTTGCAACTTTTTTCTCAGCGTTATTGTAATTTACACTTACGTGTAACTTGTCATGTTTTATATACTCTTTTGATTTTCTTAATTTGTATATATCTTCCACCTGAAGGTTTTTTTTTCCTATGTGTACTGACATCACTTATCCAGCTGTTTAAACCGACTTTCAGCCACAGTGATTTTTTCATTCTTTCAGAATTCCTTTGATCAACAGCATGTTTTTATTTTAGGTATCTAATACTGACATTTTTAAAACTCTACAGCCTGCATTAAATAATCTTGCCTTTTAAATGCTTCATCTAGTTCTTATTAAGTAGCACTCTCTTATTTAGTTTCTCTTTCATTTATGTTGTCATAGGGTTTTTGTCTTTGGGGTGGTTTGTGTTTTTTTTGGTTGCTGAGAAGATACTGATTTAAAGTGTATTGTAAACAGAGATATAGAATTTTTGGGAAGCTATATCTTGAAACAAAATATCGAGATCAAGAACAACAGATCAAGAATGATGCTGAACAAAATAACTGTGGATTATCTAACTGCTTTATTCAAGAAACAGTCATGTACTCTAAAATTTGTTGCACCGTGGAGGTACATATACCAGTTTATACACTGGCCTTTAGACCCTCCCATTCATACTTTGCATTTCACAGCCTCTTTAATGCTGTTTAAGTATGACATATTTATGAGTGTGTCTGTATCACATAGTACCTGTCATACTAGAGACTTGAATATGTCCTGTGAGATCTTTTCCAATCATGCATTCTCATAATTTTGTGAAATTCAGTCTTCTGGCTTAAGATAGATACATTTGCAGTAAGAGGGTATATATATTATTATACATTAATCACATTTGGGAGCTGCCTGAAATTTGTAATTATGATTACTATATAGATATAATCTCATTGTTATTAAATAAAATTATCTAATTTAACTTTTGAAGATATTTGGGTGATTAGTGAGAAAAAAATAATCAGAGACAGCACAAGTAACTGAATAAAAAAATGATGTGTTGGTTTAGTAAAAGCTGCGGCTGTGGGGTGGCTGAGCTGCGTGGCCGGCTGCTTCTCCCTGCCCCCTCCCCTCTGCCGTGGGTTGCCGACAGAGAAAGGAAAAAAAAGAAATTTTTTAAAGTGCCTTTTTGAGTTGAGATAAGGAAGGTTTAATATAAACAACAAAAAACCCCACCACGTAATAAACACTTGCAGTTAACAAGAGCAACAGTAACAGTGAGAAAGGAGCAATACAAAAAAGAATAATACTGGACAACAGTGACGGACCGAGCCCAGCGAAGCAGTCGAACGTGCACTGCCCCCCCACCGGAACTGGCCCCAGGGCATGACGTCAGCATGATATAGAATAATCTGGCTCCACCAAAATTAACCCTGTCCTGGCCTAACCAGGACACCTGTCACTGACAGTTAATGGAGAATAACAAATAATTAGGCTCAGGATCCTCATTTAGACCTTAAACACTTTTGGAGGAAGAATATTTTTCTTCAGACACTATGAGACCCAAGATGACTGTGGACATATGTTATGTTCTCTAAATTAAGGGATGCCCAGGTCTTTCCTAGGACAGTAATTGGGGTCCTGAATACAGCTCTGGATCCAGATATTTAAATATGCTTGAGCAGATGGGATTAAAACCTTACAAGATCTCCCTGGTTAGTGGTTGCTGTCACTGCTTGGACAGCTCTCCCATTCCTCATGATATTCAGTCCCCTTCAATGCTTATATCTGTTTTCTCTGGCAATTTCTAGTTTCTGATAGTAAGAAGAGAGGCTTGTCTCATGTACAGTTGTTTAAAAAACTCATGCCTGCTCCAGTGTTATTACTTACTTAACTACAAATAACAGACTACCAACACTTTTTTGACCAAACTGACTGACCAAAACTTTCAGTCATAATCTGTTTGTCCTATCACTATCCAAAGTCATTTGTTAATTGCATAAAAATATATTCAGATTCTGTTCATCAGAAGTCCTCCACACTTTCAACATATGCTAATGACTTCTGTTTATCTTGACATTTATTCATCAGAGTAAAAGAACTACTATCAACACAAAACAGCCAAGGGCAGGTTGATTCTTGTAGTAAGTTAAGGGAAAAGTATATTAATGTACTACAGATTCCATTTATAGCTAATTTTCTCTATAACATCGCTGCTGGTAGAGCAGTATACTGTGCATCTTCTGTGTTGGTCAGAATTACATGGTGATGATGGAAGACTGATGTCAACATCTTATTGGTTGTCATTCTTTCTTAATTATTTAATATTTCATGTCAGTATTTTAAAATGTATCTTATGTTTACTCTAAATAGAGAGGAAGAATATAGCATAAAGCCCTTGAAAGCCATGCACCAAGTGGAGAATAGTGTTTTGCTCTCTCAACCACAGTCTTAAACTCAAACCAAAACCAAGATTGGTTCTCTGTTGCTGGACCTCCAGCCACTGCTCACATTAAAAAGTACTCAGGGGAGAAATATTTTTGCTGCTTACACCTCTCACTGAGAACCTATTAGGAGACTCATAAAAAATGGATCTCCATGCTCAGTCACTTCAGGCTGAAACTCTAAATGTACAACTACAACTTGATGTGAAATATTCCATTTACAGTCCCTGTGCAGCCCAAAGAGAACTGAAGAATGAGACTTCGTGTTCTGCAACATACTGATTCTTTTGGGAGTGACTTTGCAGTCTCTCACCAACAGGGTCTATGAGCTTTGTCTCTCTTCCAACCCTAACCTCAAATGTGGGCATGGTCTGAGCCTTAGCCAAGGACCCCCAGCCATGACCCACATTATAGAGTACTCAAGCGAGAAATCTTTCTCCATCATAACCTTCCCCTTTCAAGTTCTGCACCATGTGAGGCTTCAGGATTTGTCTTTCTTCTAACCCTAACCTTAGTGGTGACCTGAGGCTTAGCCAATGGCCTCCAGCCAAGACCTGCCTGAACAATTTCATAGAGGAGAAATATTACTGTGGCCTTCACCTTCTTTTAGCAGCCTCACATCAATGGGAGCTCCATGTTTTGTCTATCAATACTAATCCCAAATCAAGGTTAAATGTAATCCAAAGCTGGTGCTGAGCTTTATCCAGGGGCAGAAACACAGAATCCTTGAGGTCGGAAGGGATCTCTGGAGATCATTTAGTCCATCCCTTCTGCACAGTACAGTGTCAGATTAGGCCTGTTGCTTGGAACCTTGTTCAATTGCATTTTTAATACCTTCTAGGACAGAGACTCCACAACCTTCTTTCACTCTCAGAGTAAAAAAGTATTTCCTGATGCTCAGACAGGAACCTCCTGTGTTCCAGTTTATGTCTCTTTACACTGTGTTTCACTGGGAACCATTGAAAAGGGTTTAGCTCCACTTTCTTTATACTTTGCCATTAGATAGTTGTGTATATTGATGAGATCTCCCCTGAACCTTCTCTTGTCCAGGCTAAACAGTTACAGCTGTCTCAGACTCTTTTCTTATGACAGATGTTCCTGTTGCTTCATCATCTTTATGGCCGTTTGCTTAAACTTGCTCAAGTAAGACCATGAACTGGGGAGACCAGACCTGGACACAGCACTCTAGATATAGTCTCAACCAGGGAATGATCACCTCCCTTGACTTGCTGACCTTAATATTACACATGAAACACAGGATGTCATTGGACTTATTTGGCATGACGTATTGCTGACTTATGTTCAGCTTTGTCCTTCAGCACCCACATGTTCTTCTCTGCAAAGCTATTTTCCAGAAAGACAGCCCCAGCATGTACTGGGGCTTTTCACTTCTCCTTGTTGAATTTCCCATTAGCCCAGTTCTTGAGCCAGTTGAGGTCCCTCTGGATGGAAGTGTAACCCTCTGGTGTATCAACCACTCCTCCCAGTTTTGCATTATTTGCAATCTTACTGAGGGTTCCCTTTGCCTTATCACCCAAGTCATTAATGAAGATGTTAAGTAGTACTGGTCCCAGTACTAACCCTGGAATGCTCTACTCTGACTGGCCTCCAGATGGACTTTGTACTACTGATCGTAACTCTCCAGGCCCATACATTCAGCCAGTTTTCAGTATATTTGTCCAATCTGTACTTTCTCAGTTTGTCTATCAAGATATTACTGGACAAAATGTCAATAGTCTTTTTTTAAAGTTGAGACAAAAAACATCCACTGCTCTCCCAGCATCCACCAAGCCAATCTTCTCATCATATAAGATTGTCAGGCTGAGCAAGCAGGACTATATCTCATGAGACTTTTCAAACCAAGAAGCAGGCACTTTTTTTCCTCTAAGAATCAGGTCCAGGAGAGTGCCTTCCCTCATTGGCTCCTCAACTCCCTGTGTCAGGAAGTTGTCATCAGTGCATTCCAGAAACCTCTTGCATTGCTGTTTTGTCCCAAAAACAGATACCAGGTTCATTCAAGTCCCAGTGAGGACTACGGTCTGAGAATCATAGAATCACAGAATGTTGTAGGCTGGAAGGGACCTCTAGAGGTCATCTGGTCCAACCTCCCTACACAAGTAGGGACAGAATGTAAGGGTTCTAACATTTATCTGAAAAAGTTGTCATCTACTTCTTTGTCTTCGGGTAGACTGCAGCAAACAGCCAGCCACCATGATATTACCCAACTTGATCTGTCCCTTGATCTTCACCCGTAAATTCTCAACTGGCTCATCATCCACTCCTAGGCAGAGCTCCAGGCAGTCCTGCTTCAGCCCCACATAAAGAACAGTTCCCTCTCCTCACCTTCCTGGCTGTCCCTTCTAAAGAGTCTATATTCATCCATTGCATCCATTATCACACCATGTCTCTGTGATCCGAGCGAGATCACAGTCCTGTGGATGCATGTACACTTCTAACTCTGCATTAGCCTACAGGCACCTCAGGCAGTCATCCCGTTCTGTGGGATTCCTAGGGAAAAGACAAGAACTTCCCTCATAATGTTGTCCTTTCAAGATTCAGATATTTATATGCATACAAATATGCCCCCTTCCACCTTGTTTTCCAGATTTTGAGGTGTCTTTTGACCACACTGCCCCAAACCATTTGCTTGCAAACCCAGTCAGCCAGTTCCTCACTTGACTGTGGTCACCCACTCATGGCCCACATGAAAATGTTCTCAGGGGATATATACCTCTGCAGTATAACCCTCCCCTTGGCACCCCTATACCAACTGGAGCTTTGTCTCTCTCCCAACCTCAACCCTAAAGGACTTAAACCTAAGCCGTACTATAAACCTGATAATGAGCTGAACCTTGTACAAGGACCCTAAATCCTGACACAGATGAAAAAGTTCTCAGGGAAGAAATGTGACTATATCTTATTTTTCTGGAAGGTGTTACTTTGCAAATATTTATGTTTTGGTGAAATCTTGAATTAAGCAGTGCGAAAAGCAATCTTGAAGCCAAATGCTTTAGGGCCTTTAAACCTGCTGAACTCTTTTTCTAAACATGAACCTTATTGTCAGTATTTACCTGAATGATCATTCAGAGTGAGGAATAAATTGACAAATGTTATGACCATGAATCTAGACTTTGCAGTTTATAAATCCTATTATTTATTGCCAATGGGACATGGTGGCAAAATGGCTACTATACTGAGTTCTTAGACAAAGGTACAGCTGCCTGGGGTGTGAATATTAATGCTTTCAGAGCAACATAATTATGATCACTGTGGAAATGAAATAACAGTTTCTTTGTAAAAGAAGCACAAATAATTCCCAGTGAAAATGAGAAACCTTTCTGAAACCTAGCCTTCTGAGGATCAGCTTTCAGTAGAAACTACCCCTTTTAAAGTGCTGTTTGCCGAGTTCAGCCCTGAGCCCTTGGTTTGATATCCTGCCTTGAAGTACTGCTTGTAAATAGTAATTCTTTTTCAGTCCCTCATCCAGGATTGACCAAAAGGCATTTTATGAGATTACAGTATATTTCCCTTAAGTATAGTTTCTGAGGAATATGCCATTTGAAGTAAAGGAAAACAGTGCCTATTTCCTTTAGAAGTCGTAAGTAGATCAGATCCTTAATACACTTGCAAGCTTACCTGCTCACAACTTGTCAAACCAGTTTTTCTCATTTTTAGTGCTGCTGAAGGTAATTTACCTGGGAGAAGTGCAATGCAAAGAAGTGAGTCATTCCTGGAGTAAGCTCCACTGTTCAGACGTGTCATTTTCTAAATGCATTCTGAATACAAAAGAGAGGCAAAAAAATAAAACCCCATATATGTCATGCTCAATAAAACAAAGTATAAAAGGTAAAAGCTCTGGTACTAGCCGCCTCTTCTATTATTTTGCTTTGAAATCAAACATATGTATTATCACAGGATGCATAATATAAAGGGATTAGTTTTTATTATAATTTACGTTATAATTGGGAACTTGAGAACCTCAGCTTTCTAACAGTAGATTTTTTTTAAAAAACCTAAGTTTGAGATATGCTGCATCAGACTGTAAATTAAAGGCACTTTTAATAATTTTTTTATCATACTGATTTCGTTTATTGATGAAGATTCATTTCCTGTAGGACCCAAGGACAACCCCAGATCAGTTCAGTACTCTAGAATTAGTCTAGATGTCATTCTCAAGTTTACATATCTGACATATCTTCCAGTCCATGTCTAATTCAAAATGCACCACTGATTACTGTCAGAGTGTTCTCCTGGACAGCATCTATCTGTGTACACTGTATGAAGCATTAAAAAAGCCTCAGGGATCAGACTAACTGATGACTGATCTATATTGGGTAGATAATCCCTTTTTTGGTGACCTGCTTTCCAAAACAAATAAGAACAAGAAATACTAGCAATAAAAACAGAAATAAGATATAATTATTCTTTAAAGCTAAAGGAATGTACTAAGGAGAATAATCTGCTGATGACACCAAGAAAGGCCCATATCATTTAGGCATTTAAATAACTGTTAAGTGAGAATTAATTAAAGAGGCCCCAAAATGAATGTTTTATTATTAGCAACTTAAGCAAAGTCTAGAAAATTATGAATCACGTGTGTTATATATACATAACTGCATGAAAACTCAGTGATGCCTTTTGATTGTGAAACAGAATTCAGAAACTAGTGTAAAAAATTAGTAGCTAAACACTTCCCTTCCACAGAGACCTTTTTTTTCAATTTACATCGGAATGACCTCAATAAAGTCAGTTAGTGCTCTTTTTTTGACCTTTTCTTAGCAACGTTCTGAAGATTATGAAACTGGTCTGCCAAGTACCAGCATGAGCTTTAACTCCAAGCTTACAATGATATTGAAGACAGTAAAGGACTCCTTACTTGCTGATATTCTTTGTTGAAAAAGCACATGATCAGTCAGACTCTTTAAGACTAATTTTAAATAACACATTTCTAGGACCAATGTTTTGAAAAATATAGGAGCAGTTTGTAAAGCTCTTTCTAATACCTAGTAAAGCTTACACAAAAGCTTGTAACAAAACTAAAAAGGAAAAAAAAAAGAAAAAAATGTTTTTCAGTTATGTTGAAAAGACATATGAATACTCATTGCAATACAGACAAATTTTTATTCAAGTGTTTTGATATTTTACTTATAAATAGACAAAATTTGGAGCAAGTTTGAGCAAGTGGATTAGAAGCAAGCACATTTTATGTATTCCCCATCTTGGTGTGTAGTTTTCACATCTTGAAACTTAGAAATACATGTAAAACTGTCAAAAAACAGAATAATATTTTTTCCTGATAAAATCCTAATCAATTACATTTAAATATTTTGTAGAAGTGATTTTTTAAATTAAATGCATTTATACAAAATTATTAAAGTAAGATTGAAATGTGGTTTTTTTTTCAATGAGTTTACATGTTCTACTTGATGAAAGTGATGAAGAGCGAACATGCAGATAATTATTTCATCTTGGCTGATGTCTTTTAACTTGCTCAACTTAAACTTGCGTAGTGTGCCTGTATCCTCGCCTTTGCTAATACAGTCTCATAGTGCATACTATCACATTGTCAGATTCACTTATTTCAAGACTTTCTGCATATAACTCGCAGTTGTACCATTCTAATCTTCACAGTCTCCCCAAATATTTATCCAAAGGCAGGCTCTCCAACTACCTCACTGTTTTCTTCACAATTTCCCTCTTAGATTTGAATTCTCAGACTCCCCCTCCCTCATTCCCAGGCACCATCTCTGCTTCCACCCTGATTCCTTATCCTTATCTCTGTTTCTTCTCCCATCCCAGTCTGGCTCTGTTCTCACTATACTCAGGTCAGATATCTTTATCTCCCTAATACCCTGGGAAAAAACAAATAAAAGAATGTTGAGCTAAAAAAAAATGCAAAAAAAGTTTTAATTTTCTTCTCTCAATTACGGTTCTCAATCTCCTTCCCACCCAGAAGACAAAGTGAAATTGCAAGATGGGGAATGTCTAAGTGGATAATCAATAAATAAATATTTTATTATTTTTTTGAATTACATTAAATACAGTCTGAATGCTAATTTCATCAACATAAATATCTTTCAGCTCAACCCACAGGGAAGTAAAGTCTCCCAAATGTACTCTCAAGATAAATCAGTAAGCTACAAGTGTGGATGCTCACATTGCAAAACGCTCTTTTTTTTTCTAATTTATTTATTTATTTAAAAGGAGCATTGCACACTTGCACATGTATTGTATGTCAGATATAAACAGGAAACAGTGTAGGTACATCTGACATTAAAACAAAGCTAGGATAGTTCTGCAGCTGACTTTAAAAGTAAACAAATTCTTTATGTGCTTGTTCATTTCCTGCACAATATACTCACTCCCCTTTGCAACTAAATGACTTTGTATAATAAAGAGTGCTTCCAGATTCAGGTTTTTTATGATCATGAATATAAAATTGGCATTTTAAGATTTTTCTTCATGAATGAAAATATACATTGATATATTTTAGAAAATATATTTGTATGCAATATCTGTTCAGTAGGGAGATTTTAACAGAACGTAATTTATTTCCTCATGCCTTATCACTTTCTACTCTTTCCTGTATGTGCCACCATGGAAATGTCATTATTCATATTAGCATTTAGATCTTTGTTTTATTCACTAGCTGCCTCTGCTAAGAATTTGATATATTTCCATTAAACAGCACACAAGTAAAAGAAAATAACCTCTGAGAAAAAAAAACAACAACCAAACAGCAAAAACAAAGCAAATCAAAACCAAACCCCAAACAAACTCATTAGCTCTACAAAAACAAAAGGACACATCTCAGAATCCAATTTGGGAATGAAAGCTGCATTAAGGTAATAATTCCAGTGATTCCTACCTCTCACATCCCTGTGTCCTCAGTCTGACACAATCACAAATTTCTCTTCAACCATAAATTTAATTTGATGAGGAGAAAAAAAATTTATTAGAAACCACTTTTTTGAACTCCACAGTGTTACTGATATCTGAACTGATATTAAGAGCCAGACATCATTTGTTTCAGCAAAGGTGTCTGGATCAAAAATTGAGGTAAGCAACAGTCAGCATGTGTGGGGTGAGTAAATGTGCTGAGAAAGGGCAACACTCTCTTCTCACACAGCCCAAACCTGTTCCTGGCCTCCTGACAGCGTTAGAATGCAGAATAAGGGGTGAAAGCTGTGTAGCATTGTAGTACGTTGGCAGCCATCAGCTCAAGACATGGAGGAGCAATTCAGGCAAGCAGCTGAGCTTCTAAAAATTATTATCTTTTTTTTTTTAATAGGAGGTTCCCAAGACTCCTACCTTTCTCTTTTTCCACTGTAATAACTTCACTCTTCTTCCATCTACCTCCATTTCCATCTTATGACTCCTCTGTATTACAGTTTTAGATAGTTTTGTCAGACAGATCCCTTTGAAGCTTTCTGCCAAGCATGAGGAAGGGAAGGAACAGCAGCTATAAGTCACCACTGCCCCTCTCAACCAACACAAGCCCAGTCCAGGTAAATTGTTCTGTGAATGCTCTGCAGTACAGTAAGCCAAAGAAATGGCTTCGTTTGCCATATGTTGTGCAACCAGCAGTGAAGTGTTTATTAGCCTTCGTACGTTGCCACACCAATCAGCACACATTATTCATAACTTATCAGCATTGTATTGGGTTTTTTTGAAAGGAACTACAAAAGTTTTTCTTTCTCAGTTCAATGACAATATTTTCTGGCATTCCAGTGAACACATTGAATCTGTGATGTACAGGTTTTTGGTGGGCCCACATCTTATATGAGTTTAGCAAACAAGACAATATAGAAATACTGATTTACTACATAAACAGGAGTGATATTATAAACATCTTGATTCCCTTCCTGTTTAAAATCCTCACTAATGACTGATGTTTCTTCCTTCCCATTCTTCTCTGTGCTCACCATTACTGTCTTGATGATTTTGAGGTGCAAATTGAGTACATGACAGAGAAATGGAAAGACAAAGCATATGAAAACTATCAATCTGATATGCACCCATATGCCTCAGAGATTTTTAATTGCCACTGTGGGATTTCAAGGAATTTCTAAAATTAATTGCAGAGATGCATAGTCTCCTGAGGATTGAATGGTTATGCAAGAATACTATCAACTCTCTCTAAGGACCAAACTTTTTCAAATCATTGAAAAATGACTGTTTAGAAAAATATGTTTTATTTAATTTAAAGATGCCTTAACATAAACGTAAGCAAGAAAACAAACAAAAATTCTCACTAACGTATTTCTTCCATCTAGAAT
Source organism: Eurystomus gularis (assembly GCA_013400335.1). NCBI lineage: Eukaryota > Metazoa > Chordata > Aves > Coraciiformes > Coraciidae > Eurystomus > Eurystomus gularis. Next base: position 13,006 of record VZZY01004114.1, read on the forward strand.
GGTAATTAAGGTGGAAAAAAAAAAAAGTCAGAAGTGCTTACTGCTTCTCAAGTAAAGTCATATGTCTGGTTAAGGTACACTGTTGCTCTTTTTAAAACTCCAAATCAATGCTTTCACTGCTGGTTAGTAATTCTCTCTGGTTATCTGCTGGAGGACCTGCTAAGTTGTAGGATGGTGAAGTCAACAACTTCAGACAGAAGACATTAGTATAATAACTAAGTAATCAAAACAAATTATTTCTCTGGTTTTATTCAACATTGTTTTGTTTGGAAGTTTTTCTAAATTAAAAAAACCCAACAACAAAAACAACAAACTAGTAAAAAGAAAAAAAATGTATTATATATGAAGTTAAATTTACTATTAGTTTAATTTTTAAAAATAATTCATTGTTTGATCTTGGAGATGTAGGAGATATGGTATGGTCAGGACTGAAGAAGGTAATATTCTGCACAGTTTCTCTTTTGATCTGTATTAGTTGTTTGAGCACAAATATTGCCTCTGTCAGTCCCTGTGTTAGCAAACCTTTCTCTAGTAAGTAACATTCTAATTGAACTGGGTTTTATCAGAGAAAAACATATTTTATCTGAAAAAGAGTATACCTTTTTTCCCCACTGTGGTAACTATAAGGTTTGGCTTTGGAGAAAATAGAGTGTAGATTTGTATTCAAGTTCTGTAGTGGTTATTGGCTTTAAATTGCCTCTTGTTGCACAGGGAACTAAAAGAAAGGAAGAAAAAAAGTAATGTAGAATGATGCACAGTGTTTAATAGTATCAGCAGCTTCCCTGTTAGATTTTATTTTATTTTGGCTGCAATCTGTAAAATACATTGGCTGCAGTACTTGCAGATGAAAACTAAACACAGATGTGCCAAAGTAAGCTCCAAGTTTGTGAGTATTCACTCTTCTATTGTTAATAGAGCAAATAGCTTTACCTGGATCATCCAAGTTGATATTCTTGATTGAATATGCAAGAAATTAAAAGGCAAAATATGAGAAATGACAAGCTATTTCATGTAAATGTTTTCAGTTTGGTTTTCTTCTAGTTTCATATCTTAATACTTGGAATATTATGTGTTCCTAACTGATATTTAATGGTATCTCTTTGCTACATTAATATTTAAAGAAACCTAAAGAGTTCTTGCTTTTAAAATATTCATGATTGCTGCTCTTTTATGTGAAACAAATTTCAAAGGAGGAATGCCTAATTCACTTATTAACCAATTCACACATCTTCACACTTGCCTAAACAATTTTTAGTGGTTTTATCCATGCATCTGACTCAAAGTGCAAATTTAATAATTGTACTAAATTAACAAATGTTGGGCAGATTTACATTAGGAAGTGAGGCAGTCTATTTTTTCAGCTTTCTTACTGAAAGCAGAATTACATGATTTGGAAAAGCGTACATGACTTAGAAATTCATATTTTCAGGGAATAGTTATTGCAAATAGTTGAAGTTTATCTGAAAAATATATTCGAAGCTTACTTCTACCCTCCAAAAACTTGCTTTCATTTCTTAATAACAAATATTAGAACACTATTCTGAAGGTTTTAGGACGGTATGGTTGAAGTAGAGTGGGCTATGAAGGTAGAAGGAGACAATAAAAACTGAAAATTGCAAGAGTAGGGAAGCAGAAAGAGCTTGACATTTGTTTGACAGCTCTAGGGAGCAGAATTGTCTCACAGAGTTGGCTGCAAAGGTAAAAACTGCAACATATAACCCCACTGCTCTTTCATTGTAAAGACTGTCCCAAGGAATAGGTAGGTAGCAGAGGTACGTAGCTAAGTAGCTAGGTATGTAGCATTGACTGGAATTCTGATGCAAAGAATACCATCTTATTTCGATATGAGTACAAGAAAGGGACAGAGACTCTGTGACTACCAAATTGTTTCACATGGAGAGCAGGTAACAGCTGCTGGTCCCCCTTGGTCACTACTGCTCTATTCTGGGTTTTCCTTAGCAGCACAGGCATGATAAACTCATGTCCCATTATTAGCTATATGTTCAAACAACACTTCCATTACTCTTGTTTTCATTTTCAGATGTAGCTTGTGAAATTTACTCTGCTTTTCCGATGACCATCAAGAGACTCATGCTAATCTGCAGAAGATACTCCTCCAGCCATATAAATTTGAGCCCACGGCAGACACTGAAGGCAGTTTTGTTGGCAGCATCAGTGATACTTCTGTGTTTGCCACTTAATTAACTGTTGATGGACCATCTGGGTAGCTTAGTCTTCATGCATGTCATTTGCTTTGATTCACCTTGGAGTCTGTATAAGCAAAGCACATTCAATTACCTGAAAAAATAGTGTATCCTCTGTGATCAACGTATAAGCAGAATTTTGAAGGCCATATAGTACCAAAAAGCTATTACATTAGCCAGTTTACACACTTAGATGTTAAGAAGGGGGAGTGAGATTGGTTAAAATTGATTTTACCACTTTTTTTTTTTTTTTTTCCCAATGTCCTGCTCAGTACCTACACAATTGCTTCTTACTTCTCATGGAGAAATCTGCACTGCCATATTCCATTGATTCCTTTAGTGTGTTATTATACTGTTTCAGAATAAGGTGAAGGCCCAAAAGACAGTTTTAAGGAGAAAGAGAATAAAAAGTTCAGATTAACTGCTTTTCATTACATAAACCCCGACAACTATGCAAAAAACTCTATTATACTAAGCATATAATAAAAGTCACCATATCAAATTTTCTTTCATATAGTAACTTTTCTGAAGTAAAATGTGATATATCTGATTTTTTTAAAATATACTCATGCAGATAGTGTTTATAGCCTTGTTTTCAAAAAGTCTAACCTCTAATTTAGGATTCCCTAAAACACCAAACACTCATCTCACAAAACAAAACAAAAAACCTGATGGATGAAATGCTGACTCTACTGAGCTTAGTAGGAATTTTGTCAGTGGAAATGAGATTTCACACCATCAGTATAAAATCTGTTCATTCTAGAGAACAGAAGGCTCCAGGGAGACCTTATTATTGCCTTCCAGTACTTAAAGTGGGCCTGTAAGATAGATGGGGACAGTCTTTTTAGGAGGGCCTGTTGTGACAGGACAAGATGTGACGGTTTTAAACTAAAAGAGGGGAGATTTAGAGTAGATATAAGGAGGGTGATGCAACACTAGAACAAATTGTCCAGAGCAGTGGTAGAAACCCCATTCCTGGAAACATTCAAGGTGAGGTTGGATAGGGCTCTGAGCAACCTGATCTAGTTGAAGATAACTGAAGATAAGAGAACTGGAACTGTTCAGCCTGGAGAAGAGAAGGCTCGGGGGGATCTTATAAGTGTATATTGATAACATAGAGGAGGATGCAAAGAGGATGGAGACAGACTATTTTCATTGGTTCCCAAGAGGCAATGGGCACAAACTGAAACACAGGAGGTTCCCTTTGAATATCAGAAAACACTTTTTTTTTACTGTGAGCATGGCTGAACACCAGAAAAAGTTGCCCAGGGATCCTCAGATGCTGCTGCCTCCTCAGAGATATTAAATCTGTCTAGAGGTGGTTCTAGGCAACTGGCTCTAAGTGGTCCTTCTTGAGCAGGGAGACTGGACAAGATGACCTCCAGAGGTCCCATCTAACCTCAAACATTCTGGGATTTTGTGAAAGTTTTCTCCCATAGAGCTAGGGTCAGCTGTAGGAATGTGCCTTTGGTACTGTATGTTTCTTCAAAAAGGCATACAGGTCAATAATGTTGTCAATCTGTCACTCCTCTAGTGGATGACCCAGCTCTAAACCATGACACCAGTGCTTTCTCACACCTGCAAGCAGGTACTTGGTAATATCATCACTATTTAAAATCAAATTCAAATATTGTAATCTGAATGCCAAATTTCTCTTAACACATCTAGGAATGTTTTAAAAATCATTTCCATTATTTTAAGAACACACTTCATGTTTTCAGGACTGCGGGATCTGCAGATAGTGAATAGTTTGCACACTCATTTCTGCAACAAAGTAAGTTACAAAGTTAAAAATGGATCTTTTTATTATTAAGTGATGAGAAGCAATGATTATCTGATGATTAAAGTACTTGAGAAGAATGATAGGATGTATATATTTCAAAATACGTGATTCAAGAGCCATAAACAGGAGTTTCTTAGGAACAGAAACTTAGAAGTAAACTTAATGGATATGAATCTTCCTGTGCTATGTAATTTCTGAATAGAAAATTTGTGGGTTTTGTAATTCTATTGCATTGAAAATTTATCTCTCTTTTCTGAAGAAGGTGTGGGAGACCAACCCACATATCGAAGAAATGTCTTATTTAACCCAGCGATGGAAAAAACTATGCTACCCATGAATCATTGCAAGGTCCTCCAGAAGCCAGAAGTCCTCTGGAAACCAGAAGTCGGAAGTTGCAAGGGACGTGGCAAAGTATAAAACTCGAAAAAGGAAACAAATCTTTCTCTTTTTCCCTGCTCTGAGCTGAGGAACACACCACTGTCTCCGCTGTTGCCGCGAGGGGCCACAGCGCAGTGCCGCACCCCTGCCACAGAGCCGCAGGGAAGACCCGGGTGCACCCCTGCCGAGCCACTCTGAGCCAGCTGCGTGCTACTGGAGCCTGCACCACCATTGGCTGCTTCTGGAACTGCACAAACCCGCTCCGGGCCAGCCGCACGCCCCTGCCGAAGCCGAAAGAAACCTGCACCATCATCAGAGAGAGAGAGAGAGAGACTCCAAACGCGTCAAAAAGCTTCAAGCTGCTGAGGTCCCTGAAACTGCCCAAGTCTGCCGGCCAGGTGTTGTCGCCCCAGCCCCTACGGGGACCATCGCCACACGCTGGAAAAGGGTAGAGAACCGATATCTATACACACACCCACATCACACCATTCACACATATGTTACATCTTTAACATAATCGATTTCTTGTTTCTCCCTGTCCTCTCCTTTGATTCCAGCTCTCCTCGGGGAAGGGGGAGTGAGTGGATGGGTGTGGCGCCCCTTGATATCGTAATATTTCTGTAGAGTAGATACGGTTTCATGTGAATATTTTGGCAATAAATTCATTGAATACTCGTTGGTCTCATAATTGCCTACGAGCCTGGTGGGGAGATATCTTGTTTTGCCCTCAATTCCCCCCTTTAGGAGGCGGTGCAGACGTCTGCAACAGACTGTGACAGAAGGCTTATTTAAAATAGGAAAACAGATATAAGTATATGGACTAGAACCAAAAGAGAACTGAAGAGTCTAAATTGGAATTTAGGACAAAATTCTTAGTATCAGACACTATGCTGCTTCAATTTTTAAATTATCTCTAAAATTACTCAACTTCTTGTGGATTCTTCAAAGGAAGACACTTAGTCTTCCTAAGTCTCCATAGAAAAATTCCTAAGCCCATAAGAAAAACAATCAAGGAAAAAATGGAGAACATAAACATTAAGAAAATACATAATTTTGCAGAATCAGGACAGTTCACTAGAAATATTCTGATGTTCTAATATGTTTGTGACATTCATAAAATATTTTTACATAGTTAGAAATGGGTGTTAATTTTTGATTACTTCTTTCTTCTTTGCCCTCTTTGAAATTAATTTGAAATATTTTTAGTATTTGTAGGTTTCAGTGAAGGAAATTGAACTTAGTATGTTGACCACATTTCCTTAAAGAGCTCTAAATCAGAAGGAAAACAAGTGAACTTCAGGGTTGCTCTAGAACGGATTTGTCAAGACATCTACACCTAGCTCCAGCACTATGTTCCAGAAGCAACTGGAAAATGAGTCGCCTCCTCTGACATGTAGCGTTGCCATTTGAACTAACTGTGAGCATAATTTAGTTTGGAATCAATACAGGATATTTAATTTTGTTGTGTTTTATTAACCTCATGCTAGTTGTGGCATTATTCTGCATTACAATTGCACTACATTATGTTGAACACGGCCTTTTTACTTTGTAGTAATTTGTTGCAGTGTCCAATCCATTTCAGGTGATGCCATTGGATTTCATACTTCTATTTTTGCCTTAAGAGATCCTACAGCTATTCTGAGCGGTCTTCCAGTGACCACCAATGTACACCTTTTTGTCTCTACAATATTACAAAGCCAGACAGATTAATGTTAAAAGTCTTCAGCCTAACTCAGCTTTGCCACTTTTCCTTATTGTTACTTTTTATTTGTACTAATATAGTGCCTGAAAACAGGCTAAGACAGGTGGAATATTTTATAGCTCAAACCTTAACTAAGCCTACAGGCTGCAGCCAAGTTACAAGGAGAAAAAGACAACATAGGTGGGCCATAAAAACAGTGTCATTCAGAAATGCATTAACAATGCTGAATGCCATCTGATCTTTCTGAACATTTCAGGGGGTGCAAATTTAATCCTGGATTCTGGAATTGGATCCTCACAAGCAAACTCCACATACGGGCCTTTTTGGTATTTCCATTAACAAAGTGCCACTCTGTAGAACAGTAAACCTTCATGTAATGAGCAATAAACAGGGATTGGCAAGTAGCTACTCCTTCAGGAGTACTATTTGCATTTAATCCATATTAGTGGGCAGATAATGATTATGCCAGAAACTTCAGTAAGGATATATTTATTGTCCTAATCTCAGGCAGTTATATGGCTTGCCTAAAGATTTTATTCTCTTTTCACTCAAAAATGAATATAGGTAGCAGGGTGATATATATATCTGTTTATTAAAGACATCTTTTTTTCCCCATGGACAACAGAAATTTGTAGTCTCAGAAATAACAGGCTAAAGTTACATACATAAATTAGGTAAGAGGAATCTGGAATTCTGGAAGCTATCTATTTAAAAGCAAAAGCAAAATATAAACCCTGACTTTTCTACTGTTGGGTTACTAATTTTGTATGTTAATACTCTTTTGGATTTATTTTTTTTTTATTGCTTTCATTTAGTAAAAAATGCAAATACTGCCACATACATGAAAAGCAAAGTTTTAACGGTATCTTTATTGTGTATTTTCCTTTCATGTGGCACTTGCATTGTGTATCAGTCATCTTTAAACTATGTAGTAAAATGTTCAGACTTCTCTTAAAGGAGATTCAGTATAAGTTGCACTGTTTAAAAATTAGACATACAGTAAGAACACGGAACCGTGGCTTTTTGTTTTGATTGGGGTTTTCTGGCATGGAGCTCTCTAAATATATTTGCCATTGGCCTTACATAATTGCTGGCTGGTTTTTGGATGTTTTATTTTAATGGAAGGTTAACTCAGTGAAAAATAAAGGGCTCAACTCGGTATGAAATTCTACATGAATGAACAAATTCATTTTCTATGCATATCATATTAGCTTACTATAGGCTTTATAAACTAAATTCTTTCAAAAATATAAATGAACTAGAGGCTATGCAATTCAAATTGAGGCAAAGAATCAAATCTTTGTAACAAGCATAGATTTAAAACATGCATCTAAATAAGACCATAATTCTATTCTGATGCACAAAAATTATCACAATAAGAGAAGTACAAAAATAGGGGTGTAATAAGCATTTGTATGATATATTTGCACAGTAAATGAGATGAATTTCAGAATGATGTTCCTAAGAAAGAGTTATGAGAATCTTTTTACATGATTCACCAATGTGCAATACATTTTGGTTTTAAGCAGGGAGACAAGCACAGTACTAAAGTGTGAGACTTTAAATGGAAGTTAAAGACTCATAGCATAGTATTTTATTTATTAGTAGTCTCTTTTGGTTCTGTTGTGTGATTATGACATGATTACTTACCAGGCAAAGAAATATATTTTCCTAGTAAGCTGAACTTCTTTTGCCTTTTTTTTTATTATTTACTTAAGACCTGATTCAATATTACAAGGCTGTGTTAAACTGTATATATTCTCTGCCTCCCTTGGAGCAAAATGCTACTATGTTTGTACAGAACCAAATATATTCTTAAAAAGGAAAGATCTCTAGATTAGAGCTTTCTACGTAAGTTTCAACAGGTCACGCCAAGCCAACAGGACTAACAACATGGGCCACTGACAGTCATGGGAACTACATATTTTTCTAAAAATTTTTCTCAGTTTTAAGAAGTGTTTTGTTGGGTCTTTTTTGTTTTGTTTTTTTTCTCTTTCATATGTTAAAGATGGACAGAAACATAGTAATTGCAGTGTATCTCTAATTTTTTTCATTTTTATACTCCATGTTTGCCCACAAAAACTTTACTTTTGTGACTTCAGTTTACAGAAAGCAATATACCTGTATGTGTAAAAGGGCACGTATCAGAACAGAAATAGTCCAGAGACACTGGAAAACATACCTGAGACAGGATTTTCTGGTTTCCTTAGACAGAACAGAAATAGCTTTTTATCTAGAACCTAGTAGCCCAACAACCCATGTATTTCTATTTTCCCTTCACTTCACAATAAATTGTTGAATATAGTACTTTTAGGCTTGTGAAAAAGAGAAGCTTTCTTTAAGCTACACAGTACTAGATATCGCAGATCCATCAAGATAGAATACATATATATTTAAAGAGAGTGCATCGTATAATAAACTCTCTTGAATTCTTTCAAATGGCTTGAACTAATGTTTTTGAGGATTTCTCTGCAGAGCTATATTGCTGTGCAGGGAAAGTTACAACTGCAAGAATAATAAACAAGGATTAAAGTCCTTTTGTACTGTGTATGAATTTATCTGCATACTGTCATTGGGCATTATTTTTCAATTAAAAGTATTTAACTCAAATTTTCTTTCTCTAAAGAAAATCTATATATTAGGATAACTTTTAAAATAATTAATAAATAAATCTATCCTGAATCCTATGGTAGAACTCTTTGCCCACCGTTTTTTGCAATAGTTGCCTTGCTTCATAGAGTTTCTTCTAGGCCTATTGTGCTTGTATTTGTACATAAATATTGTATTGGCATATGGTGTTTGGATTGTAGTGTTTCACTGTGGTGTGACAAGATACTGGCTGTACTCTTTCCCTTTTGTGTGGCTGTGGCAGTGATTTTAGTTTAGGTTTACAACAACGGAAGTGGAATTGAGAAACACATAAAACCAATCTGACTTTAAATCCCGAAATACTATATTTATTCTGGTAATCCTTGGGCAGAAGGTAATTGCCAACCTACCCACTGTATCATAAATAAATTATTTGAAATAAATTTCTCTCTGTGGTATTTCAAATGCATTTCCTGTGCTCAAGCAGTAACTCAGTTGTTTATTTTACTGCTAGATCCTTCTAGACTTACTTGGTTAAGTTTAATAGTGGTTAGGATCCTCTCATTTAGCTTTTGTGTTTGAAAAAAACAAAGAATAATTTAGGTGTTCACTGAATAAATTAATTTCTTGTTGCAATTGATGGAAATCATATTGGGATGGCATTGCAGAATTCCTTTAAAAAGGAAAAACCCTAGAATTCATGTTTAGTTTAACTTTGCAATTTTGTAATTTGTAAGCAGACTTACTTGACTCCACAATGGTAAAATCTGAAAAGTAGGTTTAGGGGTGATTGATACCTGTCTCATTAGAGATATCAATAAAGAGCATATTTAGCACAGGACTATGTTTTTTGATTGCTATCTCCGTGTAGGACATTATTGAAATACATTTTTAATATCCTACCATGGAAATCTTTTCCCAGCAGCCACCTAAACCTGGAAATGCTGAAAAAACTGACATTACTGATGTTTTACATCCCACTCTACAACCGCCCATGTTTCTCTGAGATAGCTCAGAACATTCACAGTCTTAAAATAGCTGAGCTCTCTAATGGTTAATACATTATCTCACAGAGACCCCCAGAATCAATGTTCTTCTGCTAAAAGCAGTCCAATTCAGTGCCTATTCTGAGAGAACATCTAAGAAGTTGAGGTCTTCAGAGAAGCCAGCTAGAGCTAGTTTCTACTCACTTAGGTTAGTAGAAAGAGGTAGTGCACCACATATATATGAGGGTAAGTAAAACAGCCTGGGCATTACAAGCCATGGGTTTGTTTCTGTATTCTAATTTTGTTTAAAGATTGACTTATTTATCAGACTATAGGTTGATATAGTGAGAAGTTTTAGTAGCTTACATTCTTAAATCTAGATCTTCTACTGATCTTCTGAGAACATCTTTTCTCTCTTACATTTTTTTTTCCATTAAAATTTACATTTTCATATAAATGAAGACCAATACAAAAAATCACATTAAAAAAAAAAAATAGTCAACAGGCTTTTTTTCTTTTTACTTCCCTCCCTATGTAATGGTCTCAATTACCCTGAAGAGTATTTCCTGTGGCATGTTTGCAGTGTTGATACTTTTCATTTTGAGTTATCTCTGGTTTTATGTTGATCATGGGCTGGCATTATCTGAGACAGTACTAAAAAAAGAATTAAAGTTAATTTGTTTAAATATCAAAAACATTACTGTCAGATGATTAATAAAAAAGACTTCATGTTTACTGGCATCTAGAGTATTGATAATGTTATACGGAAAGTATAATAAATATTATATGAGAAACAAACAATCAAATGTTTAAAATGGATTGAATGATTCAGAATATTGATAATGGATTACAAAGTCTCTCATCACAAAGATTATTGCTCTAAATATGTCCAGGTCAATAGGAAACAGACATTATTGTCTTTTAAGAGGTTTTTTTTTTCCTTTTTCCTTAGTGATCAGAACTGGACTTAGAAGGAAAACTTCCATTAACACTAAAATTTCAGGACATGGGTTATATTCTAATTTTCACTGTGCTTTGATGACATAAAATGACTTCCTAAAAGTCAGCATGTTTAGGCAATGTTTGTGGCAGATCTGTTAGAAGTGAAAAACCTCATTCTTGCCAGATGTAAAAGTAACAAGAATTGTACTGTGACGTAGTTTTCATTTCATCTGATGATCAGATTTAGGTTTTTAAAACAATCGGCTGAGTGAAATAGAAAGTTAAATTACTAATTCACATTAATTTTTATTTCAGAGAAAAAGAAATAATGCATCAACTAAACTGAACTTTTAATGGAGACCTTTGAGAAGCCATCCAGGCAACTTAACCATTTTCCAAGTTTTAAATCCAGAGAACATCTAGCTGTTGTCCTCAATAGAAAAGCAGACAAAAGCCAAAAAGGTCATAGGGATTCTCTACATAAGGTGCTTCTTCAAAAGCTGAAAAGAACTATTTTATGATATTTCATGTCCTAGAAATGTAAATTCAAATTTAGCACAAAGTTATATTATCTAATCAGGAACTAAATTTTCACTCTGGCTTTTCCATGCCATCTCCTTCCTTTCCATTCCAACCCTTCCTTCCACTAGCAAACTCCCTAGACACAAGGCATCAGATCATTTTGTAGACAATGAGGGTGCATATTTAATAATATTTTTCAGTTTGAATTTTTTTTTTTCAGTTTGGCAGAAAGTTAAAGAAATGCTCGTGACAGTCAAAGGTTTGGATAATATTTATTAGGGAATATTCAAGTTCACAGAACATTGCCATAATACTTTCAGACTGACAGCTTTAAAGTACAAGAAACCCCCTTCATTATTTCAACAGCTTTCATTTGAAATATTATTCAGTTGCTCACATACACAGCAGGAAATAAAGAAGGGCAAGCAGGCTTTCAAAAACAAATATTAAAATTAAATGTCTGTAGACTTACAACAGACAATGAACAAACAAAAAATATTAATGACCTTTGGTATAATTTACTAAACTATGACACAGCTGGAAACACTGGAGAAAAAAACACAAGCAAACCTCTCAGTAAATACAAGCTCTGCTTAGCAGGGAACAAAAAAGGAATGCTCTGAAAACCCATTAAAACTCACAGTATGAAATGGTACAAAAAATTAAAAGAGACAACATAATACAGTAGTCTAAAATAAATCAGTATGTTACATGGGAAATTAATAGAGATCACATTAGCTGAATTTCTTTTCTAATGGGAAATTACACTCCATAAATAGTATCTGAAATACTTAATGTACATAAATATTTTGATATTAAGGTAGAAGTCTTACGAAAATATATGTCTAAAAGCATCAGATTTTTTTTTTTTTTTTTTTCTGAAACTGCAGGTTTGATTGGGGGATTTTCTTTTTTTGAGCTCCCATATAAATGTCATTGAATTTCATCAGACATTTCTCATAATTGGACAATATGTTCAAATTATGACAATTCTCTTAAGAAAATTATAGTTTATTCTGGAAAATATTTCAAGGAAGGGACAAGAAGTTAGGAAAATAAATCCAAAGTTGGTTTTGAAATATCCTTATTTCAAAAAAAGCTTCCTAGCTTGTCACACCTAGTTTTATTACTAACTCTACCTTAATTTCGGACTTATATTCCTAAGTATTTTCCTATGCAATTCTAAATCTTGCAATGCATGTACTCATGTATGTCTAGACAGAACTTTAGAAGGAAAGGAATAAAAGTATAGCAATAATCTGGTTCAGCAATTTCTGTGTCTCAGTGGATTCATAACATAACAGGAGTCTTTAAACAAGTTGCATTTCTGCAGCTCACCGTATGTATGATACAACTCTGTCACACCACGGAGACTAGCACAGAGCTAGTCAAATTAGTTTAGATGTCAGAAGCAATGTAGCCTTATTAATTCTAGGATTAATGTGCTACACTTAATTGTGAAGCATAGTATCTCTGCAATGCTGTCCATTGTGTCCTATAGCTTTTGGTTATTGCTTTTAGGTCCAATACTTAAGCCAGACCTGGGGTTCAGCCTTGAGAGGAAAGAAAATGCAGCCTGATAAATACTTCCAGTGTTTGATATTAAGGTGGTAGCTCCAGATTTACTCCCAAGGTTTCCTAAGCAGAGTTATCTCCATGCAATGTGAGCACAGTGTAAATTCAGTGCCAGAACACACCAGACTAGCTGATCAGCATACATTGCAATCAGTATGTACATCATAGTAGCTATTAGTCTGGGACACTTGGACAATCAGCATCTTGTTGCTATTGACTAGAAAACACATCCAGAAATCCTGCAGAAATGTCTGAAAATCTTGTTTGTCTATTGGGTGTTAAACAGCACATACACTAGTCAGCTGAGCTGGTGATAACTAATACTTTATACATGAAAATACTGAAATGAGAAGATTAAAATAATGAAAATTGCAAAAGAATTGGTATATAGTAGGCAGGGTTTTTTCTTTTTTCTGCCCTTGATTTACTCCTACAGAAGAAAATTATAAGAGCTTTCTTAAAATTCCTGCTAAAGAAAGAAAGGAAAAACTGGTGGATAAATGAAATTAAAATTCCTCTTATGGACCCAGTAACACTGAAAGAGCTGTGGTGCTAAAAAAATGATTAGTTACAAAAAAGCCCCATCACAAACCCAAGTCTTTTCTTGTCAAATGAGAGATTAATTCAAGGGCACAACGGGGAGAAGCAGAGGAGGACTGTAAATACTCAATTAAATAAAGTGTTTAGACACTAAAAGATTAAACAGTGCAGTGTCTAACTTTTAGACACTCCCATAGGAGTACAGAACAATGAGATTCAAGCTTCCTGCTCAGGATGCAAGAAAAGTCAGAATGCTAGACCTTCAAAAACAAGCCTTAATACACTAGTCCCAGTTGGTCATAGGTTTCTGTCAGGACATAAATCCCAACCCACTGCTATTTACTCCAAACTGATGGCTATTTGTGACCTTCTTCCACATAGTAGCTATACCTTTTATATATGAAGAATGGGACTAGAGTTCATTCTTCAAAAACATCATTGCAGGCCATTGGACGTAGCCTGAAAACACTGATGCACAGGTATGTATGCGGACAAAATGCGTTTTGAAGCAGGAAAATAAAATGCATTTAGGAAAAAATGATGCTTTATGGATAATTTCATATATAACTTCAAATAAAACTTCAAAATAAAAACACCTCTAAAGTTAGACGCGGGGGAGGAACAGAAGACTTCATCGTACCCATGTGAACATTTGATAGAGAGATTATGAGTATTTGAACACTTTCACTCCTGGGAAATACTGAAAGTAGAAATCTCTGCTTTCTGGATGATACAGAAGTTGTGCAATGTTCTCACCATCTCATACCAAAATAAACAGCAATTCTCATCAGTTCTTGCTAAAATAGTTGAAAGCACCAGCCCTCCACAGAAAATTACATGTCATGGCCAAGCGTACTTGCCTACAAGCCTAGAATCTGGATGCATTTTTGCCAAGAACAGAGTTATACGAACTTCAGCTCACTTGTCCTTTGATTTGCCACTTGGTCTATTTTGCAAGTGGAAGTATGACTCAACTCTGACTGTTTTGATAATTTAGCTCTCATTCAAAACCTTACCATCAGAGTGGGCTTTTAGCACACTACTGTATTTAACATTTCTGATGATAGAATAATTTAGGTTGAAAAAGACCTCTAGGATGATCTAGTCCAACCTTCATCCCAACATCTCCCTAACCCCTAGACCAAGTCCCAAAGTGCCACATTACTCATTTTTTGAACACCTCCAGGGATGATGACACCACCACTTCCCTGAGCAGACTGTTCTAATGCCTAACCACCCTTTCAATAAAGAACTTCTTCCTGATATCCAATCTAAACCTCCCCTGGCACAACTTAAGGCCATTACCTCTCGTTCTATCATTAGTTACTTGGGAGAAGAGACTAACATCAGCCTCACTACAATCTCCTTTTAGGTAGCTGTAAAGAGTGATGAGGTCTCCTCTCAGCCTCCTCTTCTCCAAGCTGAACAGTCCCAGTTCCCTCAGGCACTCCTCATATGACATATTCTCCAGATCCCTCACCAGCTTTATTGCCCTTCTCTGCACTCACTCCAGCACTTCAATGTCCCTCTTGTACTGTGGTGCCCAAAACTGGACACAGCACTCAAGGTGTAGTCTCATGAGTGCCGAGTACAGGGGAACAGTCATCTCCCTACTTACTCTTGCTGGTCACACTGTTTCTGATACAGGCCAGGATGCTGTTGGCCGCCTTGGCCACCTGAGCACACTGCTGGCTCATGTTCAGCTGGCTGTCCACCAGCACCCCCAGGTCCTTTTCTGCTAGCCAGCTTTTCCAGCCAATCACATCAGGTAGTCTATGATGTGTTTCTTCACATTGCCCTTCTGAGCAATCTGCTACTCAGGGTTTGATGATACTGGACTCACTTTGAAATCACAGCATCACAGCTGATCAATTTGTTGTACCTGCCACACAGAGAATTCCACAGCAACACGTGCATGGGAATTTTAGCATAATCTATAATGTGAAAAACAGTAGTTATTTGGAGCTTATTTTCTTTTATAGTACTCATTAGGATTATCAAATAAATATTTAAATGTTTCATCTGCTTTGAATGATGCTTTCAAATGCATGTACATGTATGTATATCTGTGTCTATCCATGTATATTTGTATCTCCAAGTGTATATAAACATACATACGCGAATGTGTGTATATACATGTATACACACACATTTTTGTTCATGGAGTGGATTTTTATTTTCAGCTTTGTCTCTGATACGGACGGATCATTAGTGAAATTGGCATAGCTGAGCCAAAGTCAAAAGGCATAATGGGCTTATGACAGCTGAAGAGCTGGCCTTACACTCAAGTTTTGAAGAAATCATGTTAGTCATTTCAATGAAAGGCAGAATCAACCACTGAAGAAATTTTTATGTGCACTTCGCATGATTAAAAACTCTGAGAGTAACTATGTTTGCTCACCAAACTATCTGTGCCACTGCAATGGTGGTTAAGGGGTATGAAGGCCCCAGATGAACCTTTTTCTTCCCCTTTCAGAGAGCCTCAGTGAAAACAGTTGGTCACTCACTGGAACTGTATTGGAATCAGACAATACAAATCTCAGCAATACATTACTGAAGACTTTTCCCTCAAACTTATGTTTTGCAGTATATTCTGCTCCTGTTTACAATCTTTCAATCAATTTCTGTTCCAAGCAAGTTTGAATTACTTCTGGCTGAATTATGAAAGGTAAATTAAGAATACTTGATTCAAATCAGTGAATCATTCTACATGGACAAATTGTTTCCATATTCTGTGAACAGTGTGAATAGAATAAAATTAATTTAATTCATTTGAAAGACATCAGGATTTAGAAACAATTTAGTGAATATTTGACAAAAATGCCTTTTGTAAATATGCTATTATAAAATGTATCTAATTCTGTAATGGAATCCAAATACATCTCATTCTTTGAAGCTCATCTGCTTTTTCTCCTATCAATATGTCAAACTATTTCCGCTAGTTCTGCAAAAGACTGCATTGCTTATTTCATATCAATGTATTATTTTTCCATCATAATTGATTTTCCTCTTAATATTAGTTCTATTATTTTATCAGAATAAGTACCTTTCTCCTTCCTTTCCTCTAGTCTTTAAAAAAATATAAAGGAAAGGTTTGTTTTTTAGAAGAACTCTCAAAGACCTTAAAAAAACCCCAAACATTAGTAAAGAAATTTTTTTTTACCTTTAAGAATCAATAGTATACTGATCTGATTTTACTGACATGTTTTGCAATGCCTTGTCTCGTTTTCTCTTGTCAAAGGCTATGGCTGTAAGTTCTCAACAAAAAAATAAAATGTGTTAATATTTAGAAATGCTAAAGGAGGGACAGGGATCAATACTACAAAATATAAGCAATGAGATACAGATAGTTGAATTCTAAATTATTCTTAATTTGTTTTAGATATAACAGCAAACTGCTATTTAGATAGTTTTCAGTCTCTTAATTACATTTTCAGTAGTCAGGTATTTAATATCTGAGGGTCTGGTGATAGGAAGGCAGGGACTGTGATTGTTCCAATTTTCTAATCATGCCATCATTTTTCTTTCTGTTATATTCCTAGTATTATTTCACTCTGATTTAAAATCAGAGAAGGTATAACACAGAGTTCTTGCTTTTTGTTTAGTTGTACAGTTAAGAAAGGTAAGGAAACAATTTGTTATAAATTGTTCTGTTATTTAATAAGAAAATGGAAGGGAAAAACGTTTTAAAAATCTTTCAGGCCAAATGATTATTCAAATTGTGTAAAAGAAGATAGAGGTTATTTTTTAGTAAAATTCTACAATAGTATCTTGTTTGTAAGTCCTCCTGACATAGAGCTATAAGTGGAAGAGTAAGTAACTGATGACTATTATAAAAAAACATAATAATAATTTAAAAAAATCAACACAACATTCAATGTAACTTATTCAATTGTTGTTGACCCAAAGGACAGATCATTTTGGTGGCCAAGGAGATGAAACACTACTTGGCATTAATTCCTAAAGGTAATATGAGCAATCATCTGTATTTCTGGAGAGAAATAGATTTGTTGTTGTTGGGTTTTGGTTTTTTTTTTATTATTATTTTTTTTAAGTTCTTGAACAGCTGCATCTGAAAGAATATAATTTTCTAGATGTGTATTTAAGCTCAGCTTGAATCATTCCTTGATCAGGTGAGGGCAAAGTCTGAATATTACTTTCCATATAATGTGATATATAAATCTACTGCAGTAGTTAAGAAGAGTTATAGTGATTGAGTCAAAAGTTTTACAAACTAATCAGAATTAAGGAAAGAGGAAAAAATAAAAAGGGATTATATGAAGAGCCTTGACTCAGCATGTATTTTACCTCTGTGGATAACAAAGAAAAAAAGAAAAACTCATTTTAGCCCTATTTCCAATTGCATACATTTCTGCTGAATTCAACAGAGCTGTACTAACTTGCATCAGCTAACCAGTACACAATTTCTTCTTTTGCCACAATCTATGTACTTTACAGTAGACCTGTTTGATCTGTGAATTGCTTGTTCTGTAGCTAAAGTATTTAGCTTTGAAACTGAATTTGTAGAGAGTGACTAGGGGCATTACTTGTTCCATTCAGCTTGTCTGTTTGCCATCAGGCAGATAAAGACTGACCTGGAAAGAATTGTTACGCTCCTTGATAATGAAGAGGGTGTTTTTGAGGGGATTCAGGGTTTGGGTTTTGTTTGTTTGTTTGTTTTAATAAGTAGACCCACTCTTTCTAGTGAGAGAAAACAATCTTACTTCAATGGAGTTTATGCAGACCACTGTATCTATAGGTGTATGATCCTCTCTTTTACAGGATGTAATTTGCAGTGCATATGCATTCTTTTGTTTTAAAGAAGATTTTCAGTGTATCACTTTGACTGCCTGTCATTGCAACTTTTTGAGAAGTAAGGTCTAGAGGTTAAAACAAAAGGGACAACTGATTTTAATGTACAGGGAGCTGAACATGAGTAACGGCTGTATGTACATATGATATCTATTAGTAAGGAGTGAAGGTTTGTCAAGTAGACACATTAAAGGGAGAAGACAGGGCATTAAAAATTAGGCTTTTGCCTAGAACTGTGTTTTTACGGTAATTTTCAAAAGATACAGTTTCAGTGTTATGAAAAGCAGCAGCAGCAACAGTGTTACATTTTTGCACAGCTACAGAATTGCAAGTAAACCTCTCTTGTAGCAGGCGTACACAAGTGATGCTAACTGTGTGTCCACTGGTAAAAAGCAGTAAGTAGTGCAAAAGTTCAAAGTATAATGCAAAACATTCAAGTTTTATTTCTTTGTCCCCAGTAATAACCTGCTCCAGATGGTGTGCAGCAAGTGTCTAGGAGTGCTTGTCATTCACAATTGCCGTAGTTATTTGCTTCAGCTCAGGAGATTAACATCTTCCTCTATTACAAGCTCCTTTTGGAAGCCTCTTAATGGAAATAAGATTGACAAAGGCTAATCCTAAAACTAGGTTTAATCTCAGCTGACTTTACTTGCCTGTCGTCTATCTCCATTCCATATGGAAGATATTCAGGTTATCTAAACAACTCTCCATGGAAAAAGAGAAAGGTGCCACTAAAACTGTCTTCTGGAAATCCCTCTGACTTCCTGGCCTAAATTATGCTGGAAATGACAGAACAGATAATACCTGAAGCACTAGAAAAAGCAAATGTTTATTAAAAACAAAAACAAAAGTTTTTAAAATATTAACTATCCCACAGTTTCAGTGGGATCTACCAGGAATCAAACAGTATTTGCACAAGTGTGAACACTTAGAGCTCTGTGGGCAATATGGGGATAAGAAATATACAGTGACAGAGGTCACTGAACAGGCACGATCGTTATTAAACTGAGCAACTCAGGCTGGAGATTTTCAACCAGAGAACATTGTATGATATTTTGAACACAAATTCTCCCGTGCAAGTAAGATTGCTGTTTTCCAGAGATTAAAGTGCTCACTTAAGAGCTATTTTTATTTGTGTGAAGAGCTGGAAAATTGTAAATGTTTAATTTTTTTGCATGAAGCTGTCTCCTGTACATTTCTTCTCAGACTTCTGCAGCTCACAATGATATTTCACCTTACTTTGGAGGACTGAGAAAGGCATTTTCCTGGCAATTTACTTGCAAATTTCTGGCAAAACACAAGTAATAATAATAATAATTATTATAATTATTTATTATTATTACAAACCAAAGAAAAAGGACTTGGTGAAAATTGTTGCATTGATTTCTATTGTCTCCTTGTTTGTTATAGCTCTTGTTCAGGCCTTCTACAAACTCGGAGTGACCAAAAAACCTTTTCATTGAAGACACAATACAGTTTACATTAAAATGTGGAAGAGAAGACTAAGAGAAGGTATCTAATAAAAGTCTTCAACTACTTAATCAGTGGTCATAGAGAAGTGAAGGCCAGAATTCTCAGAAGTGCATGCTGAAAGGATGAAAGACAATGGGCACAAGTTGCAGCAAAGAAATTTCCTTCTAGATATGCAGAAAAAAATACGCCATGACACTGACCAAGCAGTGGAATAAGTTGCAAACAGGTCACTCAGAGAGGCTGTCTCTTTGAAGAAATTAAATATCTGACTAGACAAGGCCCTGAGTAGCATCACTTAAATATGAGGTAAGCATTCCTTTCAGTCAGCACTACATCAGGTGATGTCCAGAAGCTAACATATTCTCTAAATCTAAAACTAACAAATTACAGCTATTATTGAAAAGAATTTCTGAACTTTTCAACAAGAATACTTGATACACAAACATGATTCAATATTTCCTATTATCAAATTTTAGAAGGGGGTAAAAAAGAAATACCGAGAATGAGAACATGAAAATCCTAGAGCAGTGTCTATTATACCGGAAATAAAACCAAACTACACTGTATTAAGTTGAATTTGTCTGGTTTATTTTCTTCTTGCTTTCAGTCTCTTCAGATGTTAGTATTCTCTGAAGTAATTATCTTCACCAGTTTATCTGTCCTAGTTGTTTTGTTTCTATTAGACTGTACCTTTTAAACCTTTATAAAAAACTTGCTGTTGAAAAATTCTTCCTTGGGGAACTAATTCTTTTAGTTTTTTGCACGCACAAGCTGCATGCACTGTCAAATGAGGTTCCTGTGTCTTTAGATGTTTTCCAAAATCAGCATTGCCTTTAAGATTTACTGTTTTCCCCTTGCTACCCAGAATAGTGTTGCTCTAGCAAGTGGAGATTACAGTGCAGTAGTATCAGACGTGTTCTGCAGAATTCTGCCTCCATCAGGCATGTGTTTTAAATAAAAGTTACCGTAGGTCCCACGCCATATCTATTTTCTTTGCATTAATTCTGTTGTAATAGTTATTCTATCCAATTTTTATCTCCCACCAATAAATGTAAAACTTAATTTAAGCCATACCAATTAGATCTGGGTTTGTGATTTTATCTTCTAGTTATATATTTAATAGTTGATTTAAGCTACACAAATTGCTTTAGATCCTGGAGAAGGAGGGGGTGTGATCCTGATAAATCATACCAGGTTTCAGATGAAGTGCAAATGTTCTTGCTTCAGAGCTGCTCTTACTCAGGTTCCTATGGTTTTCTTTACACTATTAATTGAGCAAATTACAGGTCCAATCCTATGATTCCTCAGCACATGGAACTTCTGTTTCCAATAGAAGCTCTGGTTGTGAGGGGCTTGCTCCTAATCCTGCGGCCAGCCAAAACCCAGGGGTCAAGAGGGAGGAGGAGAGACACACACAGCAGCTCTGTCCCAGGAGCAGACTGAAGAGGATGGTCACTCCTTCATACCTTCTTTTTTTTTCCTTTTCTCCTTGTCTTGGCGTGGGAGCAGAAGGTGTAGGAGAGTAAATAATTTTGCTCCTTCTGACTCTCCTCATTGTGCTGTTTGTCTTGCTCCTCTAGCTAATATATAAATGATCTTGACTTGATCTTAATTCTACTGGCTTTGGTGTCAGAGGATTAGTACCATTCCCACTCCTGACTGCAATCACAACATGAACAGGGAAACCCAGACGTTTGAAGAAAAGTAGCACTTAACCGGACTGAGCGCTGTGTTTCTGAAGCAGCTCTGAAGAAATTCACTTTGGAAGTGAAATTTAGGTATCTAGCAGGTAGGACCTCAGGTTGTCTGCATGCTTCACTTTGTTCATACTACCTTATCATCTGCTGACAAACCTATTCCTCACTCTAAGGGATTATTTCAGCTCAAGCCCATGAGATACCTTTGTATACTAGGCCATAGCTTATTCCTTTATTCACATACATTTTTGTAGAAATGTAGATTTCTACAAATGGACTAAATTGAGTAGAGATAGTACAGAGGATTCCAGCCATTCCCAGTTAACTTGGTTATCCAGTTTGGGATTCTTGTGAAAATATAGATGGAGTTCTGATAATCTAATTTTAACCAGGATGCCAGA
The DNA here is from genome assembly GCA_013400335.1 of Eurystomus gularis. NCBI lineage: Eukaryota > Metazoa > Chordata > Aves > Coraciiformes > Coraciidae > Eurystomus > Eurystomus gularis. Next base: position 34,610 of record VZZY01004114.1, read on the forward strand.
AGTGCATGACAAAAGTGATCTCAAGGCACCTGTATACTCTGGTACCACAACTTGATTAAATAGTTGTAAGACATTGGTCATATTAAGTGGACATCTCTTAGGTACCTCCATAGCACAGATCTAGAGAAAAAGCTTATACTCTGAGAATGTAGAAACTCACAGATAGCAGTCATCTACTGAGAGAGATGGTGTAGGAAAAGGTAAGACTTTTTTCAGGAATGATTCTACGATGGAAGTCAACAAAACACACCCCAAGGAAAACTCTACTGAGAAAGCTTTCCTAGAGTTGGTTCTAGAAGGTCTGAGGACTTCTTTAAGTGATTAATTGGAAAAGGCCCTGGAGAACAGCTGGCAAACAAGAATACTATTTAAAATGAAAAGCTGTTTGGAAATCAAGTCTCAGGTACTGAGCCGATTCAGAAAAAGGACTTACAAGGGTATAAAAATTACCAGACTTTCTTTCTGCTCAATTTTTCTCTCAAACTGAAAATCAAAGAACTTAAAATCCTTCCAAAAAACCAACAAACTGAAAAAGCAGGTCCCACAGTCAAAGGCAATCAAGAAAATTGTAAGCTACATTCTTACTTATAAACTTTAGTCTTCATGCTCATTTGTGGGTACAGATGGCATTCCTTATATTTTTGTATTTCTCCTTTGAACTTATGCCAGTTAAGATGGGCTCACTTTATGTAAAACAGCTTAATGGGCATAGCCGTTCTGTATCTTCACTTATCTTCAAGTTTAATGATACTGTGGACAGTTGAGCTGGCCATTTTCATATGCTGCAGATGCCTACAAATGTTGGCAACCAGTATTCCATAGTTAAATTATAGGTAACTGTCTCCTTGTGATACTTACAGAACTTACTGAATTTTCTTTTGTAAAATCTGTATTTAATAGTATAGTTTCATGGAATGACATGGCAACTGATATCTTTAAAATAACACAGGGCGTTCACAACCAGTTAATAATATCTTTTAAGAAATAGTACGTAATTAACCTCCTCAGCACGTACTATCATTTCCTTTTGCTTTCTTCCTACATTGAATCCATAATAATTCCAATCACTGCATGTATTATTATCCCTTACAAAGCTGCATTTTTCTGGAGGTTTTTGTTTTCTCCCAGGAGGTATGACATTGCAGAAGTGACCCACTCTGTTCTTACTCAGAAACCTTCCACAAGTTCTAGTGCTAAATATGTGAACAGGAATGCCAGTGTGAGCAGAGAACTGCAGAGCATTGTACACATTCAGACCCTGCAGCTAATCTTAAGATTATTTAGTTTTTCTTTCTCTAGTTAGATAGATGAAGAGTGGTTATGCAATGTTTTTCTTTTGCTTTAAAAACATTTCCCCTCAACACTTCTGATAAAGAAGTAGAAGAGAGTGGGAGAAGAATCACTTTTGTCTATTTTGAGATGTAAAGTTTAGTTTCATGTCACAAATAAATACTAAGCCAGATGGCTATTTTGTCACAGAACTATATTCATTTTTGTGTAGACACAGACATACTAAGCATACAATATTACTAAGAAAATATTCCTAATTTTAAATACTAGAAGTGTGAATTCCAAGGAAGCTTGGACCTATTACAGTAACTGAAAACTCTTGCTTAATCTCTCAGGTCCTTTTGAGCTGCGAAAAACATTGGGTGAAAAAACAGGTGAGAGATATGTTGGACCAAAATGTATCAGGGGACATCAGCAGTGAAGAGTTACAGCTTATATTTGCTTTTGTAATGAGTGTACGCTATAATTTTAAAAATAAAGACTGTTTTCTTGTTTCATTAAATTACACACAAATGAGGTCTGTTCTTGAATCCTTGAAATCAATAGAATTTTACCATTCCTATTACCAAGAACAAAATCCAGACAAACTGAATATTCACCTAGATATTTACTGATCTGAACCTGGTAGAAACTTAAGAAGTGCAAAATATCACCTTATCCTTTTTTTCCGGAACTGTGCCTGCATACAGTAATAGTCTCACAGAAATACGTACAAACTGGAAAGAAAATATTATTTCAGAAAGATAATTTCCTATATTCTAACTGGACTATTAAAGGCTTAAGAACTCAGTATCAAGCAGATTCTTATTTTGACTGCTGTTCTATAAATAGAAACAGAAAATGAAAAGTCGGTTCACTAGTTTACTTGGGTATTTTTAATGTATGATGCTGAACCGCTTGATGAATGGACAGGCTCTGAAGGAGATCAGACACATGACCAACAAATCTTGCAGAAGCAGCCAAGGGAACTAAGCAAACAAGGCAAAGATGATGAAGGCCAAGAAAGCTGTAAGATTATGTTGGGATATCAGAGTGACATAATGAGATCATCTCAAAGAAGAGAAAAATAAATAGCTGAAATAGTATGAGAATGTGAAAGTGATCTTACATAGCTATGAGGTAAAAAAAAATGTATGCTCAATTTTAAATGCATTTTATTATTTTACTTAAGAAGCTATTTAAGTTCAAATATTTTACTTTAAAAAGTAGTACACAACAGCCAAAACCAATCTCTGAAATACAGGCTCACTTACTGAAAAAAAGCCTACTTCTGATGACTTACGATCTATGATAACTCATGATTTGTGAGATAATTTATAAAATCTCATATTTCAACACCAGACAGCATCCTTTACTTGATGACAATTAACTAAATAAGGAAGTAAATACAGTGTATTTAAGCATTACAAATTATCAGGGAGAAGGCAAAGGGAAAGGACAGGAAAAGGCACTCATAAGATTTATGAAACAGTTTCTTTCACCTCTACTTGCAATTTTATATCCAGAAGAATTAAAGAACCCCAAAGTTTTATGTGACGCACTATGACACTTGATTTGTATTCTATTTTATTAAGCTTCCTCTGAAAACTTCTTGCAAAGAAGTAAGAGCTTTAAATTAAAAGAAGCATATATCCTTGTAAGGGACTGTAGGTAAAAATAAATATTTTGTATTGATTCTAAGGCAGAAGGAACCAGTCATTTCAAATACATATAGGGGCTGATGACCTAATACTTATTTTTATCCTGACATTTAATTCCTTTCTGTTAAATAATTTCCATTACAGACTCTAATCTATGAATTTTTTTAAGAGCTTTTGTTCAACAGAGTATTTCAGTTAACAGGCATCCTGACAGGCTGCTAACTCTATAATAAATGCTATATAGGCAAATAAACTGCAAAATTTCATAGCTGTCAGAAGCCAGTGCTTTTACAAATATTCGCATATATAATTATAATAAAATGATTGCTTACTGAGTTGTCCATTTTATAAATCTATCCAACTGATAACAATTCCATTTTGAAGCCATTATTATTTTTTAAATAGGCTTAAATTCCAGAACAGGACAAAAAAAAAAAAATTAAAAAAATTAACAAACAGTTGAGTGTAGATATTCATCATAACATGAATTTTCAGTTAAAAAATCTACTTTTTTAAGAGAGAAATTTTTGTGCCAAATTACCTAAAAGCCTCATCTTTAGCTGATTTTATTTCACTCTGAAGCAGAACAAAGTCTTGATCAAAGTACCTCCTCAGCTAACTTATATCTTAGCCTGACCCTCTATGACTGTTGAAGGGATGAAGAATACAGATTTAGATGTCTTACTTTTAGAAGACGGATTCCCTAATTTTCTCTTTTTTCCTCTTCTTCTGAATGCAGATGTGTGAATTTGTTTTTTTATATATACATTCTTAGTGAGAGTTTTTATACAGTCAGTCTCAGAACTTGGAAGATAGGCAAAGAACCATGGAGAGCCCAGTCCTCTGGTTAATTATGCATTCAGGGATGTGAAAGATGGAATTTACACCTAAAAATATTCTCATAAGGCAGCCATATTCAACAGGCCCATGACTATTTATGCACAAACTAAATTAAAAATTATATAATACTCATACTACTTTATGAGACAAAAAATCAAGGTAGATTTCTGACCACTTTTAAGGACAATGACTATTACTAAGTGTCTTAGAATCTCAGAGAAGTATGTGTGTTTGTCAGCTGTGGGACATGAGTAGGAATAAAGTTGAATATATTCAAAATTTACAAATTAATGTGAAGTTCATCTCTTCTTACATTTTTAAAGGCTTCAGTTTGTAGAGAAAACATTTATAACACTCTCCACCACCTCTCACTTGGTGATCCGTGATCAAAATTAGAAATAGCTTTGCAAAGTACAAATCATTCCAGACAAATATGAATACTTTGTTTTGATAAAGTGACAAAAGCAGTCAATGAAATGAAGTAGATATGCTATATCTAGATTTTATTAAAGCATTTGATATAGTGTCAAATGAAATTCTACACACAAAATTAATTCAAATTGGCATGGATATGAACACTGTCGCACATAATGAAAACTTGCTGAAGTACTGCAAACAGTGCACTGATAAATGGCAATATATTCAGCTGAATTTACAGCATGTAAATGAAATTCAAAGATAATACTAAATTCATTTGGGAGGTGTTATGAAAACCTCTAAGAAAAGAGAAATAGTACAGAAAGAGACCTAGAATTATTAATATGCACATAAAATATCAAAGTGTTTCACAGTTCTATAAATTTTAAGACCAGCAGGAACTATAATGATCCACTAGTCTGACCTCCTGCATAACACAGACCATAGAATTTTAACAAGTGATTTCTATATACCTTTAAGATGAGCAAGACCCTCTATTTGAGAAATAAATCTAGTCCCAATTTTTAAACTTCACATTTTAGAAAATTTATCATGACCCTAGGTACATTTTTTCAGTAGGTAATTATTTTTACATTACTGTAAAAAATTGCACCTTATATGAGATTCAGAACGTAGAAGTTGCAACTGAACACATTTGGGAATGTATAACCTGTAGCAAGGGTATTAAATAAAAAGGAAATCTTGCAAAACTCTAAAATAAAAAAGCCCTTGGGATACTGAATAGTAACTTCAATTGGAATTTGGCCTTTCCAGTGGCCACAGTGAATCGTGAGAAGGGCACTTTGAGCTACAGAGATAATAAGTCATAGACCCAATGTATGATCTTATTTGTGATGTATAGTTCTGTCGCAGTCACTGAATTCAAATGTAGGTACTTTGGAACCAGCTGCATGTACATTGCTGTTTTAGATTGGACAGAAGTGTGTTTTGAAAGTAATATGTCTCTCATCCTTTCTTTGATTTGCATAACAAAACAATATCAGAACAATATCAGAACACACATTCACACAACTCTGAACAGCAAGACGGATTCAAACTCAGGGGTTTTGCATCTACATAACCAGAGTAATTCTGATGTTACACTGTAGAACAAATCCAGTGTGAACATCAGGTCCTCAACTTCACTGGTTTTACCGTACAGCTTAATTCCTCTTGTGCCACTCCATGAGCTAGCACATGCATTGTTGCAGAAATACTAACACTTGGACAGAGTTCCAAGAAAAAATAAGTTTAGGGATCAAGCAGTAATTCATTCACTTTAGCGTTATAATGCTAAAGCCATTTTCCATCATTTATCAGCAGTCCTGCCTAACAGGGGAGGTCCCAGTGGACTGGAGGTTAGCAAATGTGACACCCATTTACAAGAAGGGCTGAAAGGGGGATCTGGGGAATTAGAGACTTTTCAGTCTGACCTCAGTTCCAGGGAAGCTTATAGAGCAGACTATGCAGGACAACCAGACAATCAGACCCATTCAGCATGGATTCATGAAAAGCAGGACCTGCTTGATGAACCTGATCTCCTATGGCAAGATGACCTGCCCTGTGGATGAAGGAAAGGCTGTGGATGTTGTCTACCTTTGACACTGTTTCCTACAGCATTCTTGTGAAAAAATCGCTGTTCACGGCTTGGATGGGCATATACTCCACTGGGTAAAACACTGGCTAGACAATTGGGCCTAAAGAGTGGTGGTGAATGGAGTTAAATCCAGCTCGCAGCCAGTCACTAGTGGTGTTCACCAGGGATCAGTATTGGGGCTACTTCTGTGTAATATCTTGATCAACTATCTTGATGAGGAGATAACAGTGCACCCTCAGTAAGTTTGCAAACGACACCAAGTTGGATGGGAGTGTTGATCTGAATGAGGGTAGGGAGGCTTTACAGAGAAACTTGATTAGGCTGGACTGATGGGTTGAGGTCATTTGTTATGAGGTTCAACAAAGCCAAGTGCTGAGTCCTGCACTTGGGCCACAACAACCCCATGCAATGCTACAGGCTTGGGGAAGTGTGCCTGGAAAGCTGTATGGCAGAAAGGGACCTGGGGGTACTGATCAACAGCTGGCTGAACATGAGCCAGCAGTGTGCCGAGATGGTCAAGGAGGTGATCCTGGCTTGTATCAGAAAGAATGTGGCTAGCAAGAATAGGGAAATGATTGTGCCACTCTACTCAGCACTGGTGAGGCCAAATCTCGAGTATTGTGTTCAGTTTTGGGCACCTCAATTACAAGAAAGACATTGAGTTGCTGGAGTGGGACCAAAAAAAAAGGCGAGAAAGCTGGTGGAGAGCCTGGAGAACAAGTCTTATGGGAATTGGCTGAGGGAACTGGGGTTGTTTAGTCTGAAGAAGAAGAGGTTGAGAGGGGAGACCTTATCACTCTCTACAACTACCTGAAAGGAGGTTGTAGAGAGGTGGCTGCTGGTCTCTTCTCACAAGTAACAACTGATAGGACAAGAGGAAAAGTCCTCAAGTTGTTCTAGGGAAGTTTTAGGTTTGACATTAGGAAAAAAAGGGGTTCTTCCCAAGGGTTCTTGGGAACTGGAACAGGCTGCCCAGAGAAGTGCTTGAATCACCATCCCTGGATGTGTTTAAAGCTATATAGATATAGTGCTTAGGGACATGGTTTAGCAGCAGACTTGGTAGAGTAAGGTTATGTTTGGACTAGATGACCTTAAAGGTCTTTTCCAACCTAAATGATTCTATGAGTATACACACAACATGCTTTTCAGCTTGTAAAAGGGGATATTGCAATGTGAAGCCTTTGGAGGATACATACACTAACAACTGAGCAAGTGATATCAGTGATATAAGATGGTAAGAATGATAGTTCAGGAGACATATTGAGTTTGCATATGTATACGAACTTTCTGACAATGAGGTATGATCACTGTCAAAATGACTGCTAAGAAAAGTGTGAAGGCCAAAGCATGTAGGGCACTTAAAACTTGCCCGGACAAAAACACTGTAGGAAGCTGTATTTCAGTGTCACAGAAACAGAGTGAATTACTAATTAGAAGGATTATTTCTCTGTCTATGGTTCCCTTGAGTATGGAGGTTAACAATTAAATAGTCATCTGTTTCAACTGTGAATGATAGGAAACTGATAAAGGAAAAAGTAATGAAGAGCAATATAAAGTATAGTAGAAGTACAGCAGTTTAAAGCATCCATCATTTCCTTTTAGCTCTGTGTATTCCTTACCCCTTCCACTCTTTGCCTGTGCCCTGCTGTTCCGCTCCAAAAGGTTGCTAGGCCAGAATTCAGACCAGTTGTACTAATATACTTCAGCTCAAACCTCGTTTTATGGTTGCTGCATTATAGCACTATACTGCATCGTGGGAGTCCACAGCTGGTCTGAGGACTCAGGGATAGACTTTAGCCTTGAGCAAGATCCCTGAAAAAGCCTGGGAAGTCTTGAGGCTGAAGAGTTCCAGGGCGTGAAGGAAATAAGAGGCCTAATGAGCAAATTCCACAGAACAGCAACCTGGCAAGAAGTCAGAGGAGGAACAAGAAGAATAACAACCAATCAGCATGTGTAAGGAGAATGGACTGAGCTATCCTACAATAATGAGAGCTTGAAGAATATGTGTTACCAATTAGAAACTGTTGCTAGGCAAATGATGTGCACAATGTAACCAATAGCGGAATAGCTTGTACTGCGTGCTATGCCAAAGAGATTATAAAAAAGTGATGTTTTACTAAATAAATGGCTTTCACTTGATCACATTGATCATGACGTGATTGACCCGAACTCCTGCACTGCGTACTACTGTCACTATTATACAGGATATCAAAAGATAGTGATAACTTTACTAATAGTTAAGTGGCATGAAAGAATAAAATAATTTGTTACAAAAAAATGAAACAGTAACATGTTGCCTCAAAAAAATAATTACTGATCTGTAGCCCGTATCTTAATATATAATTGTTGCCACAAATAAATCTGTTCTTACTGAATTAAATGCTAATGAATGCTGTGCTATTCCACAGAGAGAATAAATGCTTCCATCACTTCAGACAATTCTGGAGAGTCAGAGGGAAGGAAACAGGTAGCAAAACTTGGTTTGATGGATGAGTAAAAGATGTATCTCCATAAAGTGCAAAATGGAAGTATAAGCAAAAGGGCACTATTCGCAGAAGTACACTTCCAAACTCAAAAAAGAAAATAAATAGTATTAAGCATGGAATTCAGTCTCTCTTCCTAAAAATTATCATCCATGAAGATTCTTATTCTCGAGGAAAGATGGTTGAAAGAAAAAAAAAAACCTGTAAGAAGCATTTAGAGGAGCAGTACCACCAATGAGCAAAAGCAGGGTTATGCATTAGTAAAAGACAGCAACACTTCCTGACACTTAAATGTACAACCTGAATAAAAAAATTAAGCATGTGAGGGGATAATTAAGTCAGAAGCCAATTTCATGCAAAACAGGCACTGCTGGAAATAAAATGAACACTCTAAAATACAAAAGTTTTTCTTGGATCTCTGACGTCTTACCTCCCAAATTCCTGGCACCTGGACATATTGAGAGGGATTCCTCCACAAAGCTAAGGGGAAATATAAAGGAAAAAATGAGAGATAACTCAAAATTTGCGAGAAGGTCATAACTGTGATAGTTAATCCTGTCAAGAAAATTTTGACTCATCCTTATGGTTTTGGTCAACCCTTGCAAAGAAAATGCAATGAGACATAACTTACTTCCTGATAGTATTACCATGCAAATTAACAGAGAATACAACATAAAACAGATGGTCTTTTTATAGGTCACTATTCCTTGAGTTCATGTCTAGAAGGACACGAGAAAAAGGTAAGAAAAAACCCCTGAACTCCAGCAGATGACATGAACTCAGGCACTGGTGTTTTTATAATGTGCTACTGAGGATCCCAGCTTAATTTTCTGAGTTATGGAGAACGAGAATAGATGCAGACCTCACTACAGTTTGTTGTTGTGGATTACCCCAGTAGGAAGCTAAGTACCATGCAACCCCTCTCCTACTCCCCACCAATGGGATGGGGGAAAGAATCAGAAGGGTAAAAGTACAAAAAGCTATGGGTTGAGAGAAAGGCAGTTTAATAAGTAAAGTAAAAGCTCTGTGCGTAAGCAAAGCAAAATAAGGAATTAATTCACTATTGGTAGGCAGATGTTTAACTATCTTCAGGAAAGCAGGGCTCCATCACACATAACAGGTACTTGGGAAAGCAAACACCGTAACTCCAAATGTCCCTCCCTTTCTTTATTCTTCCCTCCAGCCTTTATTATTGAGTGCATGATCACGTATGGTATGGAATAACCCTTTGGTCAGTTGGGGTCATCTGTCCCAGCCATATCCCCTCCTGACTCCTTGTGCACTCCCAGCCTACTTGCTGGTAGACTGGTCAGAGAAGCAGAAAAGGCCTTGACTCTATATAAGCGCTGCTCAGCAATAACTAAAACATCCCTGTGTTATCAACACTGTTTTCATCACAAATGGAAGCATAGCCCTATGCCAGCTTACAAAGTAAGTTCATAAACTTAGGAAGAACTAAACACACTTAAACTTATTTTCTATTTCAATTTGTTTACTGCTGTTCAGCTCTTACTTAAGCTTAATAAATACCTGGATATGCACTAAACCGGATATCTAGTAAACTAATTTCTGTAGGATCAGCCAGATGTTTTTCCAACACATATCTACGACTGTCCATTATAGGTTCACTACAAGATAAAAGAATATCAAACGTGGAAAATAAATGCAAGTGTTTTGAGTCTTTACTGGGATGAATTATTTTCTGCTTAATTCTTCACCTTCTCCACTATCGGATACCGTAACAAAGGTTATAAAATGCAGCAAAATACTAAGGAGCCGCTGGTATGAAATAATATGTGCAGTAGTGAGAGTAGAAGCAAAGAAGCTGGAACAGAATTGCGTGCTAAAACTATACCATTCTTTCTAAAGTGCTAAAAAAAAAGTCTAGTATTTTTCACCAGTTGATAGAACAATTTCAAACAATAGAAAGTTTGGGTAGGATTCATTTTACCTCGTTTTTAGACATCTGGCCAACTTAGGCTTCCTTTTCAGACTGCTGAAAGAAATATACATTTCCAAGGCACATTTCATCTAATGCTAAAGCAAAAGTTCAAAACCTGACGTGAACTGCTCCTTACAAGCGCTTGTTTCTTTCACAGACTGTAAGAGGAATCCTTATTTAGAGAGATTTGCATTTTTCTGAATGAACTTTCATAACAGCTAAAATGTGACAAACCAGACACTCCTTTTTTTTTCTTTTTTTTTCTTTTTTTTTTTTTTGGTGATGTTCAACAAGTAAATAAATTAAATCTTGGGAGAATAATATTTATATTTTATTCTTACTCCTTGGGTTCAAATTTTGCAACAGCTCTGGGAATTCCTACAGCTTTAAGCTAAAAAACCAAGATCAAAGAATAGGAACCCTGGTGATGCTTTCTTTGAATAATACTATTTATGTTTCCATTTGATCTAATAAGTATTTAAATTCTTGCTGAAACAAGCTATTACCCTTTAGAATGTTTATAAGGCATGTAAACAAGCATGAACAGCTAAGGAAAAATTACACAGACTATATAATTTTAGGTTGCTACCCGCAATAACTCTTTTCATTTTCTATCAAAGTTGGAGATATTAGTGTTAATGTGAAAGCTTTGACTACATGTCTATATTTTCTTAATATTTGAATTACTAATAATTTCCAGGGTTTTGCAATATCAGTTACCTGTTTGTCCTGATCAAAATGTTCCTTACAGAAAAATCTCATGTAAGAAAATTTTTAACTAAGATACGTAATGAAAATAAGTTCATGTTTTATACACGGGCGGGGGGGGATGGGGAGGGGTTGGAGTGTATACTTTATTTCAAATGTGATATTTTAAAGCTGATATTATATGCATCTTGCAGGCAATATTTTGACTTTATTTCTTTATATCTGAAATTCAAGTCAAAAATTTTGTAAACTTCAATTGTTCATCTTAGCTGACTTTATTATGAACTCCTACCACTCTCTTGGTACAGTGTGCTGAAGGTTGTGGACTGCTTCTTAAAATAATAAGCAAAATCTGTGGTGAGCCATTCATTTATTAGCTTCTAAGATGGCATCTCAGTATGTTTTTCTATCATAGCCTTTAAGAAAATTAAATAAACCTTGACTATACGATGTCAGCTCTCTGTACCTATGTCTTATGTACAAAAGGCTCTTAAAAGAATGCTAGCTGCAGTAATGGAATGTCTACAGTTTGGGGTTTTTTTTTGTCTAGATCCCTCTGCAGAACCTCCTTACCCTCAAGCAGATCAACAAGTCCACTCAGCTTGGTGTCATCTGCAAACTTACTAGGGCGGCACTTGATCCCCTCATCCAGACCTTTGATAAAGATGTTAAACAGGACTGGCCTTAATATTGATCCCTGGGAAACACCACGTTAACAGTGTCAAACACTTTACTAAAGTCCAGATAGACAACATATTATGAAGGCAATCTTTAACAAGAAATTTGGTAGGACGTTTTGGGAGAAATGTGAGTTTACTAGGTTTGTTTATACATTTGGCTTCTCATAGAACAAATAAGTTGCTCAAGAATAATGGGGTTTTTTTCCTCAAGAACTTCAAAAGAAACCAGCCTCTCTTGCTGCCATATTTTCCACATTTGACCTGTCTTCGTATCCAGAAGACCTTGTCTCAATGGAATGGGAGTCTTAAGAGAAAAATTCAATTTACCATTAACTGATGTGTCAAAATTTAGATGAAAAATTTATAAGAAACATTTCAAACTCCCTAGATTACTTTCTGCACATTTCATATATTAAGACAAAGCATGTCTTGGGCAACCCTGCTTCATTAAATGCTGGTCTGTAGTTGGGTAATCACAAACTGCAGCAATTGTGAAAGGATACAACATGGCCCAGACCACAGTGAAGGTGAATTAATCAAAATTAAAATACTGATGCAAGCATGCATGTTGTCACTGAGATATAGCTGATAGGTGGTTACTTGTTTAACTACGGTAAATTGATGCTGACCCTATACACTTGTAAGTAAAGTGCCATAATTTTATTGACAATAAAAAGTGTTTAGTGTTATATTTTTAATATTTTACAACAATTGTATAACAAAAAGAAATGAGTAAAAAATTAATTTTAGTCCATTCCTTATTGTGGAACTTAGCTCCTCAAAATAAACTGAGTTTCATGTTCAGATTCTTAACAAAACTGTTTGAGATTCTTTGGGTTTTGTTTGTTTGTTTTTAATGTTATAATGTTATGTGGTTATTTTATTTTTCTTAGTGAACACTGGTATGTATATAATGGAGTAAAAATAATAATGAATGAATATTTGGCATCTAATGTTCAAAATAAGATTTTTTTTGTGTAATACAAATTATTGATATTTTCAATCCAATATTTTTAGTCTCTACTTTTACATGCTGAAAGTAACTAGAGAAGGGATAATCCAATGGTTCAGACCTTAATCTAAGTTATTTCTGTTGTGCCAAAGCCATCTTTTGACAATTTGGCTATTTTGACAATTAGACCAAGAAAATAAAGGCATTTTTGTT
>VZZY01004115.1:0-18067 GCA_013400335.1 Eurystomus gularis
TTATATATAATTTTCCGAAAAATGTGGTACAACTTAGTTGATTTTTAAATGGATTCATACAGTCTACACCATATGCTAAAGTGAGAAGGTAATTCAGGGTTCCTAAGATATCCTTGCTAAAAACAAAAGTAAAATAAACCTTTAATAGTACTTCCCCAATATTCGTATTTTGGTCAATCCTGTTTTTCTTGTTTAAAAAAAAAAAAAGCTGTAAGCAACAACATTTTGTCTAAAACTTGTAATGAATTTTCAATGCCAAAGATGCAGCTGTCAATATTACCAGAATGAGCGCTATGTACTATCAGAGGTATAAATCACTCTCCATTATTTTGATTATATTTCTATGGTTTTTAATTTGGAATCACGAAATCTTTTATAAGGCTCTATAAACTCACCTGTATATGTTGTTAAAAAGAACACTGGGTGTCTGTACATTTTGCAATGTAAGATATAATGTAAGTGAAGTTAAGTATTTTAAGAAAATCATCCCAAACTCATAAGTATGCATACATACATACATACGTACGTACGTACATACACACACACAAACACCCACACATCTCTCTCGGACATAGTTTTGTGAAACTATACAAATATATTGCCTAAAAATATTTCTCTTGTGGCTAGGAATAGTTGTTGATAGAATTGAAATTACAGAGGAAAAGTATACGAAGAAAACTATTGACTCTTTTATCACAAAGGAGATTTGAAATTAGCAACATGGCACATTCTCAGCTGACCCCTCTCCCACTGGAGTTGAAACGGGGTTGGCTACTGTCTTTGTTGGGAAAAGGATTAAGCCCTTGCATATAATCTTTATGTTCTGTAATAATTCTGTGGTCTGAAACGGTATCTTAGAGCGTTTCTTTTCTATGAAATATTGAAAAAGGTAAAATTTCAGAAGTAAAGTTTAAAATTACTTTCATGTCCATGGAGTTTAAGTACTATTTACTAAATGTAAAAATCCAGTAAAATGTTTTTTTTCTTTTTTTTTCTTTTTGTATTGTGTTCCCCCCCACACTGTATCTTAATATGACAAATATTGAAAACAAATGAGAGAAAACACTGTGTTATCAACCAATGTCTTGCCAAATTTGAACACATTTCTAGCAACGATTCAATATTATGTAAGAAGAGAAAACCTCATTGACTGCAGTGAAATTTGGATCATCTGTTACATAGAAATTCTGATAGCTCAACCAATGCTGCCACAGGATGAATGGAGAGAAATGGAATTTAGCCACTGTTATGTCATAATAGAGTTTGGGTTTCTTCCTTTTGGGTTTGTTTGTTTGATAATAGTGACAGTTTCTATTAGATAGAAGTATATAAATTATCTGTATGGAAACCATCCTCCTATGGATCCAAACAAGACTCCTGATCAAATTGTAAGAGCTCTTTGTATAAGCAGCTACTGGACCAAGCCCTGGAGTTGTTAATTTAATACTCTGAACAAAAAGAAATATGCTTGTTAAACACTTCTAATGTGTGTCCAGCATATTTGTACAACTACAAAATATTTTGTGGCATCTGTTTAAAAATGTATATCTTATACAAAATAATCCGTAACGAAGCACCAATATTAGCTATTGATTTGAGCAAACACAACAGTGAAAAGTTTCCTTAGCTGTAGGTGGCAGGACTTCTAGTCACCTACAGGCTTTGTTAATTTTAAAGAAGAAAAGCAATGAAATTTGGGAAAAATATTTCATTTAAAGGAGTTGGTTGAATTCTTCTGTCTGCTTTTAAAGCAAGAAAGTCCTGCCCTTCTTAGAACAGTTTTTTCTTTATTTCCAAGTATCCCTTTAATATTAGGCATATACTATAAATTAAGGTTCTTTTCAATGTTTAGGAGGAAAAGGGAAATGCTTTTCCTTTCTATTTCATGGGTACTTTAAGTGTTTTTATTTAATGAAACTGCCTTCACATTGTGCATGTCATTTTTTCAGAAAATTTTGACCGTGTCACATCCTGTAGTTGATTTCCATAACTGAACTCTTTCCATGAACAGTGTATGTGATATACATACCCATTTCTTTTCTTTTCTTCTTTTAATGTTAAATAATGCAGACATTGGTCCATGTATGCACAGAAATCCTTCTGAGTTTATTGGGAGAGGCCCAGAGGGACTTGTGATAGAATGCAGAACTGTTGAGGAAAAAGAAGTTTCAAAGTACTACAGCCTGGGCTCCCAAGATATTTAAAGCTGTAGCTTTTGCTGATTTCCCTAGCTCACTGTGAATTTCAGTGTGATAACATTTGACCACACAAGCTCTAGGGCACATTAAAAACCAGTACATAGCTGCTGTGTCCCAAGAGAAGTGCTGAGAAGCATATTGGGCAGTACAGAGGCTCAATTTTTCCCATTTCTTTGTTTTAGTGGGGAAGATAACCTGTGTCATCCAGCCAACTCCCATTGACTTGTTCAGGATCTCCCATATATACCATCATGCTACTAGGTGCCTATTGCAGTGGTAGGTATGTAAATGCCTTTAAACATTAGCTTTTGTATTTGCCTCTTCCTTCAAGTGTATGGGATGTAAATGTCCAAGGACTCCGATTTGCATATTGAACACAGAAGTAACCTGAAGTAGTCAGAAAATGTTGGGTTTGGATATTAAGGGCAAATATTTACACCCATAAGCTGGGATAAGGAAGGTTCTGAAATCTCCTTCATTAAAGGTTTTCAAGAACAGTTCAAAAAATACCTGTCAGGGATGATTTAAGTGTACTTAAACTTGCCTCAGAGAAAAAGCATGGACTAGTCTCTCAGTCCTGTTGTTCTATAATGTTCCTTGTAGGGCATGCTAAGCTTTGGAGGATGTGATCTGTACACAGCTGTAGGGATGAGAATGTTCTATCCTTCAATTAGGTATTGGAAGCAATATTTAATGTTTAAATTTACAATTTATGAGCATACTAAAACAAGCTGTCTGTTTGAAGAACTGTCTTTGGAGTAAATTAAGAGTTCCAGCACAGAAGACAGGGTCTTATTAAAGGATAACAAAATGGAATCAGATCTGTAGATCTTTCTTTTTTTTTTTTTCCAATTCCTGATTTAGATATGTAGCAATGGATTTCTAAGCAGCTTGCCTTTTCAATTTCTTCAAAACCAGACTTTACTTCCTTCCAGATAGATTCTTCCAAAACTTAGAAATACAAAACCATTTCACTACTTGAAATAAAATTCCAATTATTTAATGCAAGTTTTGCTAAGCTGCCTATTAAGCAAAAAAAAAAGGAAAGAGTTTGTTTCCATTAATATGTTCTCAGCTGATTTGAACAAGGTGTAGTAATTTTTCATCAGTATTGTTGCAAAATTAAGTGGAATGACAATGCACAGATAAATACCATTTATAAAGGTTATGCTTCCTGCATTATAGTAACTATGTATGTGTGGGGGGGAGATATGTGTGTGTGTATATATAATTATAGTTCCAAATCTGGTAAATTGCCACTGGATTTTTTCTTACAGGAGTAACTCCTATCAGTAAATGCAAACAGAAGGGTAGAAACATATTTATAATACTACAAAGTTAGACTTGTTCCTTAGTGTAGAATGGGTTTTCCATTCAAGATTTGAGTTCAGCCCCTTCTTTATGCATTATACCCACAACCAAGCACGCATTTCAAAAATTTACCTGCTCATAGTATGCTTTTTTTTTTCCCTTCTTTTTAAGTACTATCATTCCTCAGGGTAAAGGGTGGATAAATAGATAGTCTTCCTAGGCTGATAAATTGTCCTTGCAATTTTGCAAGGCTGTTAAATATTTGTATGTCTTATATGGATAAAGCTGGTCATATTCTGCCATTGTTTCATGTTCAAGTCTCGAGTTTTATGGCATTGGGACTTTTGAATTAAAATTTATACAAAGGTGTAGGGGCCAAAATAAGTATCTTTGATATACATTTAGTTATTGTAATTTGATTGCAAAGCATTGGCATCAGATGTCTTACAAATAATAAAAAGTTGTTTGTTCTATTTGCAGTAATGTAAAAGGCAGCCAGTAAGACTTTATCATAATATTATGCTATAAGAAATTCTGAAACTGTGAGTTAAATCCATTGCACTGATCCCTACAATCAGAGCTCAAATTCTTCTTAAAGAGCTCCTTCATTTGATTTTGCCTCTAATCTGCTAATCTATCTTGGTATGAAGTGGATACATATATATAAACAAATACACACATCCATTAAAGTCCATTGTTGAGCATCTGTGGTTTTGTAGATATCCTGATATGTAAGAAATGAGCAAGAACTAACTTGGACAGCTTTCTTGAATTGAAATTGTTTTTGAATCTGAATTTGTTAATAAAGTTCATGATACTGACAGACATCAGGAAAAATGAAATCTATGTGGGTGTAGTTCTCCAGAAGGCAAATGCTTCATTTAAGAAGCATCCTGTCAAAAATGTATAAATGCGAGTGCTAGAAATCTTGCTGAGTCAAGATGAAACACACTGTGCTAAAGCTTTCTTGTTTGCTGTGTCAGCACTGATTAAAGTGTCCTCTGGATGTTAACCACTTTAGTCAGTCAGAAGATATAAAAAATGGCAAATAGGATTCAGCTAACACTTACCATTCTTACTGAAAAGAGAGGAAGACAATAGGTGAATAGATACTAATAGATACTAAAATATTTATGTGTATTATACATACATGGAAAATTTTTTAAAAAACCATTTCCATACATGGAAAATTCAGTTTGGCCAAACAATTAATGAAGCAGTATGCGTCCAATATGAGCACTTCAAAGATTAAAGTTCATCTGATGCTCAACTTAAAAGCATATTTTGGATAAGTCATCTCTGAGTTGCACTAACAGTGAAGAGTAATCTATTGTATATCAAAGCCTTATGACAGCATGATAAAGGGAATGTAACCAAACCAACCTTATATTTTAGAAGTCTTGGATCCAAACATTCAAGTTGCAAAACCGAACTGTATTTTATATGCATCAGAGCCTAATTCCATTAAAGGCAATAGTACAAGCCACAGTGATTTGAAGGAGAGCAAAAGCAAGTTTTCATTTATTTCTTTATGCACATGCATTTTTAAGCAAGAACAGCCTACAATAAAATTGACACCAGAAAATAAAGGAAACTTCACTAGCTCTGCTTTTAACAAGCTACGAAATCAAGTTTGGAAATTTGGATGTGGCCATGTGTCAGTTTGTTTTACAGACACGTTTCTAATAATTTTATCTCAAACCAAAATGACACAAGAAGTTAAATGATATCACTGTCCAGATTTTCTAAGAAGACAGAGACAGAAATGCACTCCTGAAAAGAAAGATTCATGTTTTTACCACGCAGAAGGGCAGAGAATAAAAAATTCATTGGAGCAGAGTATTCTTACACTGCCATAGCTGTTGGTTGAAAATGTAAGCAAAGCAAGGAAAGAAACTACCAACCTCAACAAGGAATGTTTCAGGTAGTTTTGTTTTGGAAGGTAACAAACAGATCCTATGCACATTATCTTCTCTCAAACCTAGACTGAAATATGTTTCCTTTCTTTTCTGGTCTAACTTTTACTTGGAGGATAAAAGCAGTATAAAGGGTTTGCATGTTCACCTCAGTGAAGGGTGGGTATTCCCACATAATGAGAATGAACCAGAAAAAACAGCTAGATAAAGCCTAATGTCAACATTACCCAGTAATTCCATCCCCACTACAGCTTTTCTAGACAGGTATCAGAACAATTTAGGGCGGATGGGATGCTGACAGAAGAGCAGTGGTGTGGCACTGTTCCTCCGTGCAGAAGAAAAAGAGAGAGAAGAGAGAGAGAGGGAACGTTCCCTGCTTTTTCTAGTGTCACAGATGTTAATTTGTACTTAAATAGTCCTTTGTTCAGGAACATAAATATCACAAAAGAGAAAGATCTCACCATGAGAGCAATATATTTGTTGCGGCTTATGCTATCTGCAAAAAAAATGACGAATGCAAGCAAACATTCTCCTGCTCAACCCCCTGAAGATGAGGCTAAATGATGCCCTTGGAGCTCATGGCCATTCAGTTTTTGTGAGAGGCTTGGTTTTATTTATACTCTCACTGTCAACAGAGAAAGAGAAGAGAGACAGAGTGCTGGAAGTAAAAGATAATTAATATAATCTAGGGAGAAAATGCAATATACCTTGTAATGATATCATTAAACCTCACCAAGCTTCTGGAAACGATCTGTTAAAAACAAACAAACAAACAATACCCCCCAAATAAAAGACAAATCTGCTCCTTGACACCCTGAGAACACATTTAAATTGGATCAATCACAGCGGAGTTGAAATATAATGGCATTTGAAGTATCATATTCTTTCTTACACCTATTTCCAGGAGACAGCCCCGGCATCCAGCACCTCCCTGGGGACAGGGATGGGCTGAGGCTGAGAGAGGCTGTTGGCCCATGGGTGGGGGTCAGGATCAGGCCCAGTGCAGGGAGCCAGGGTCAGACACAGCCCTGGGACAGCAGGCTGGGGGTGAGCCCTGGCCATGGCCACCCCACGGCATGTCAGGGAGCCTCTCCCAACAGCCCTCAGTAGGATGGGGCCACCCTTGGCTGCGCTGGAGCTAAGCCAGCCCCAAGCCCCCAGAATCAAACGTCCCAGAGGGTTTCTCACCCTGTTGTGAAAATTTAACAATTTACAAACTTTATTCCCAGATATATTATTATAATCTGCTTCTACTTTTTCATGGGCGTTACTTTATTGTGCTTTTCACCATTTATGTCAGCTGTTTTTGGAGGGGTTGCTGGCATTATGCATAGATAAGTAATAGACATACCAGTCTAACTTTTAAATTTACCTTTATAATGATAGGTGGAGTTCAGATAGCCCTTATCATATAGAAAAGAATGTTAAAGTTTCTGGGTTTAATTTTGCTACTTTAATTCCTGCTGTCTCTTCCTGTGTGGCAACACAGGGATTCGTGTCATTTTATTATTAATGAAATAAAATTCTGGTTTTTTAGTAAAACCGATCCAAGAAGTAGCACTTACCCAGAAGAAAATCTAGCTGCAAATGCAGCTAGCTTACCTTTTCTCTTTCTTATATAAATGATTTCTAGTCCTCCCATTGTCCAGGGAAAGGGACATGAAATGCAGTAGCAGAAAATACTTTAAGTCTGTATGGTGTTTTACTGGACTGGAAAAATTTATTTCCATTCTATCTGGAGTAAACTGGAAACCACCATTTGCACACAAACTTGTTAGGTGTTTAATTCTTCATTTGCAGAGTGAAATCTACAACTTCAGCTAATGAACACGTTGCTCATATTCACAGATCTAAAGCTTCAGGAAAAAACAAACCCCCAAATCTTACTGTTCTCATCCAAAAAATAACCTTGAGCACTGGAAAATCTATGCATAGCTAGAAATTGAAAAAAACATTTATTTTAAAGTTGGGTTTTTATTGATGGGAGTTCTGTGCTCTTTGTATCCTTTATTAGTAAGCAAAATATATTCCAGTGTTGTGACAGATGCCTGTATTACTATCCTTATGTTACTGAAGCGTAATTGAGAAATTTCATAACACAGTTTATTGCAGAGGTGAGAATAGAACCTATTTGCTAAATCAAAATAATCAGAAAAAAACAACAACAACGACAACAGTGATTATAATATAAAATAATGTAAAACCACATGGGTGCTACAATACTGAGCTCTCCCCACATGCAGGTTAATGAGCTAACTAGTAGTCTAGAGAGCAATATGTGAACGGTTGCCCTTGGTCTCTCTGTCAAAAGAATATATAATTATTCTTTGCAAAATGGGACAGCTTCAAAGAGAAAAAGGAAGAGCTCTTCATCTTTCCACTCGGAGCCTAAATCCTTTTGGATTTGATGATTAGGGAGGGTTGGGAAAATAAAATTGGGTCTAGATCCCATCATAAAAGAAGCATTTGTCCTCAGCGGCCAACATCGTGAGCAAATACTATGATCCGTATGGTACGAAAAGGGTCTCTATCAGCATTTCTTTCTCTGGTAGTTTTCTGTTTAAATGCACGTCTTCCCAGAACATCTAAAAATAGGATCCTATTTTGTTAAGATGTTTGTTAAGATGTTAAAGACTACCTAAAATTTCCAGAGCAGATGGTATGACTTTTGGAATATTTTTTCAGGATGTGACAAATTGTATTTAGTTCTCTCCACCTCAGATAATTCCTCCATCTGTGTCCAGCTTCAAAGAGTTCCTAAACAGCAAGTTGGAGGATTATCTCCTGGTTTGCTGTTCCAGTCTACAAAGGCATTTAAACAATTTTGGTACAGGAACTAGGCATGTGTTCTTCTACATGTTCTTCTAGTTCTTCCTACAGCTGATCACTGATTAAATTAGACTCATTTGCTTGATCCCCAATGTGTATTTAGCATTGTATAAAATATTTTGCTCAGTTGGTATTTGTAGATGACACACAGAGTGACAGAACCACTAGAGAGCTTGCCAAAGGGAGAGATCAGGCCAGCAAACAACACCTGAGGTGTTAGTCATATAAACGAATGTATTATCAGAAAATACCCGGACATAACGGTGGTAAGGGCAATTAAAAAATCTTACACTAACAGAATGCATTACTGGGAAGGGCTTACCTGGTATTTACCTGGCAGACATTGAAAATTCAGAGATTCTGGACAACCAAATAAATTTTGGGAAGGTAAGTCTTTCCTAAGTCATTCCATCGATGACAACAGAATTACTGTACCAGTTAAGTTGGGAAAAAATCCTTCCTTGCCATTTCCCAATAAGAACCTGCACAGTAGCATTATAAACTGGAAGGATACAGAGGAAAAATAAAATAAGAATGTGGCTTATGGAACTGCTGGTATAAAAAAAGGATTTGCTCAGCACTCCGACTCCCTTGGATTACTTTGGTGGCCTCAGGTACCCTGGGGCTGTGTCTCACCCTGGTTCCCCTCACTGGACCTGATGCTGGCCTCCACCCATGGACCAATGTTCCAGCCCTTCCTTGGCCCAGCCCTGTCCCAGGGAGGTTCTCAATGACCGGGCTGGAGCTGTCCCCAGCCGCTCTGCCCTGCTCCTGGCTGGGGTGGAGGGATGACACCCCCAGGGAGCACCAGTCTTGAGAAAGCCCCCAGCTCTTCAGCACCCTGACACTGGGAGGTCATCATTCCCAATTCTTCTGCCTTTCTGCAGGAGCAGCACTTTGAATGCCATTCCCAATACATGTTTACCTAACCTGTTCTTACAGACTGTGCTAATGCCAGGCACAACATGCCTCCGTTGTAAAAGAGAGATTGAGAAGAGGCTGGTAAAAGGAATATTTCACGTTGAGATGGGCTTTTGTTTTGATAATTTTATTTCCTTGATGTTATGTTATTGTAAAATACTAGAATATTTAGATTGCAGAATAATAGCTGTTTCAAATAAATCAAACAAGAACATTTCCTGTGCATATGGTGTCACTAATGTTACTCGAGGTCCTTGTTTTATCTTCTTGGTTTGCTCTTACAGAGGAAAGCCTTGCACTTATAACAGTTTTTCTCTCCTTCTTTCACCAATCTCCTCCTCCTCCAAGACACTTAAATTGGCCTGACAGTACCTTGAACAAGTAAGATAGTGACAGAAGCTGTAGGAGACATATTAAAATTAATTCATTTGAAGAATTTTGTACACTTATTGGTGTGCAGGTAAAATCCTACTTTGATTTCAGCTTAGTTTAAATAAACCAAGGAAAATAAAGGTAGGTTCTTAGACTAGAGTGTATTTGTGCTGGGCCCATTGTAAAGAAGGTAAACTAAACCATTAATCAAAATACCAAACATCTATGTGGAACTACAATTTTATAGTTGAGTGAATATACATAAATAATCAATGAATGCAAACTGAATTAAAAAGTGAGATATGAGGCTGTCCCTCTCAAAGTCACAGCACAGAGCTCACAACTTACAGAAAAAGAAATGAGATAATATAAAAGGATATATGAATTAATCACTCTGCACTCCTGATATAAGCCGATTATACCAGAAGTCTGTCAATTTTTCAGCAGCCATCCAGACTATATTGCTTCCAATCTATATCGCTCTAAGATCTCTCCCTGCTCCCATCCTACTCCTAGGATTTGTGTTCCCTTAGGGCTTTTGAAGAAGAGAGCAACAGAGACTGTTCAGTCTTGCTGCTGGTGAGAATATCTCTCTGGATTGATCTTGTATTTTAACACCCCTGCACTTACTCAACATACAGAAGCTAAATTGGGAGAAAATGGCTTTCTTAAAAGATCAAAATCTCAGAAGGCTTCGAACCCTTAAATAATATGGAAGATCACAAGAAGCCCATTCAAGTTAGAAGAATCTGCTCATCACCTTGAATTATATCAGTACCATCCTTCTCTTTATTGCCCTCAGAGTGTGTGGAGTCAAAGACAAAATGGCATAACAAATGACACTCTGCGGCCTGCTGATTTCTGGCTGCCATTTGTACGTTAAATCACCAGCAGCTGTCATGATCAGGAAGAGCGGTAGTCAGTGTTGGAGGGGATAAACATACACTGACAAAAACGAGGGCTTGATTCCTCAGGGGAAGAAAGCCAAACAAAGCAGAAATGGAGTGATACAGACAATGCAGGTGGTGAATGAATAACTCACAACGTTGTAAAACGAATATGGGCCAAGTGCTTCATGAGCATTGTTTACATACCTCAATACTTCTGCTTGAATTTGTATTATGGCTCTCAAAAAGTGAATGGAAATGCTTTTAAATGTCAGGCCTTTTTATTAGGATTGTTTACGTGTGCTTAAGTTGCACAATAGTCACTACAATAAGCAAAAGTTTAGAGTTTCAGAAGGTTACAGGTAACCCTCATATTTGGGGATAACACTGCCTTCTTAGCACAGTGAGCTTGCTTCACTGGGACTTCACCATGAAGCCACTTTTTGGTTGCCTTTCTTTAAATGAACTGGGGAGCAGGTTGTTCCTATGGAGCCATCACTTGGTCCATACTCAGGCTGAAGAGTGGTTCCTTCACAACTCACAGCAGAAAAGAAAGTAGTTGTTGAATGTATTTTTATCTAAAAGTACTTCATATCGCCAACGACTGATTTTAAAAATTCCTGAGCAACCAGAAGTCAAAGGGTGCCAGGCATACTAAATGTTTTTCAAAACTGAGTTAGTACATTAAAAAAGAGTCCAGCTTCCTTTCTGCCACAATTATGGATGCAATATTTCCATCATCTTTACTTCAGTGTTAAGCTTTCTTTGTTCAACAAACATGCGATACATTTACAAATGTCTGCTGGAAAGGTACCGTGAATTTTTCTTTCTCCCTGAGTTGCATATTCATGAAATCCATGCTGAGACTGTTTTGCAGGTAGGAACTTATGCATGAAACAGTGTTGAATTCCTCTTGTTTGTAGATTGGGTACCTTTCAACTGATTGAGCCTCACATGCTACATCTGTTAGCACTTCACTGGAAAGTGTCTTTCCTTGATGGCCTGTCACTCTTCGAGAAAGATCCTTCCCTTTTGTCCCTAATCTCTGCACAGCATTGCTTTCTCTTTGTTAGATGGATCACTTCTCCAGAATTCACAATCTTTAATAAACACGTCATCGACAAAATGCTTTCATCTATTCTTTAGATTTTATAACGTCTCTCGAAATTATTTTGCTCCTTCTACGTGTTTTGCATAAACTTGTCAGCAAATCTGTCTACCTCACTCTCAGAGAACTAAAGTTTTTACTTTTAAAAAAATCTTTGTTCTTCTCCCAGCTCAGTAACGATTCATCAGATGGCTTGCACTCTTTTGTGGTGGTTTTTTAACCAATCACCGTGACAACTGAACTAATTGTACACAAGCTCAGGGCTCAGATATCCCACTGCTACCAGTGTTGAAGAAAAATCTAAGATCCAGATTTTTCTTATATGTAAAATACCTGCACCAGAGTCTTCAATTTTTATGTGTTAGCTTGAGCATTTGTTACAATTTGACACCATCCAATGTCCCCATGCGAATATACTTGACATTTTGTATTATATATTAAAAAGTTACTTGCATGTCTCATGTATTGGTAAAACAATAGCACAGAAGACACCCATTTGTAGGCAGAGCCACTTGTACTAGTGAATGCACAAACACACTAATAAAAGATGCCCTCACCACACTGATCTTGCTGTTTAATTATTAAAGTCCACAGTAGGATTTAGACAAAAAAAAAAACCAGAGGGCCACAAGAGGAAATTCCCAAGGAGAAGTGGAAACCTAATCTACACAATCTATACTGAAACTCAGTGGTGCTGCATAAAAGATGTGTTGGAAAGATGGTTTGCTGGCAGAGGATGAGCAGAGAATAAAAAAGTTGAAGGTTAGACCTTTCCTCCACAGAATTTCAGTACTTGTGTAAGACCAGAGATCTGTCTGTGGATTTATCAGCCTTCAGAACTTATGAAGACAAAAAGCTGAAGTTAAGGTGTAGCTGACCTTTTGGATATTCACAGGTTTGAATTGTGGTTGCATGTCATAGCCCAAATCCATCCCATCCAAGTTTAGACATTGACATTAGGTGACCTCATTCGGATGTAGCAGGAAGGTGCTAAATAATACAGAGAAAGAGATAAGAGTATCAGGGGGAGCTGAAATGGAAGCAGTGCTGAAATGACTGCTGGTGCTTCTTACCTGGCCAAGAGGGAGCTAAAGAGAAGCATGCTCCAAATTTTGATAATTCATTTAAGTGCCAAAACTTCAACACAATAAACCCAACCTTTGGAACCTCAGCTTCTCAAGTTCCAAGGCAGAGAGTCCTCTTCTGTACAAGCTGTACACTGACCAGAGAAGGTTGCATTTTTAAAATCTTGGCTAAACTGCATAGCTTTGTTCATACACATAGTTCAGAAGTCGGTGCCAAAGTTCAAGCTCTTACCTGGGAAGTGGCATGCCCAGGGTCTCCCTGACTGGTTTCCTTCATGTCACTGTCATGTGCTGAGGACATGTGAGGTGAAAGTGACTGCAAGCTGTCCCATTTTGGAGATCAGTGAAGCATATTTGATCCCCCTTTTCTCTTGGGACACGTCATCTAATACAGGTCTATCAAGAGCTAGGCAGCCAGTAGTAGTTGAAACTATAAGCTTTTGTGGGGTTATTAACAATGCAGATGGAGCGTTTTTAGTAGTATTGATTTTTTTTTTTTCACATTTTAATTGCTGCTAACCATTATTTTAAAATAGAAGGTAGCAGCTAAGATTTTAAATCAACAACAGAAACTCAAATAGTTACAGCAGTTCATTATTAGCTTGGAAGAAAACAGAGCAGCGATTATTTCCCTAATTGTCCTTAAAGTCATTATTACATATGCAAGTACAATTTGGTACTCTCCAGAGTCTTTCCCTCATTACACTGTGTGATTCACTAAATTACACGATTGTGATTAGTGCGGCAATCGGTGTCCAAGTGGTATCAGGCAACTACTGGGCTCCTTTTGCGGAGGTCAATTTAATTACACTGTGCATGACAGAAACCAGGCCAACTGAGTATTGCCTTTGCCACCAGCAATTGACACCTGAGTGTTAATGAGCTGGTAATTAAGAGTTGGCACAGACAGGCACATTTTAGTGTTTGGGACTGGGATTACCATATGCTTCAATGCCTCTATGCTAAAAGCCTGAAGTTATCCATTTTC
Organism: Eurystomus gularis; assembly: GCA_013400335.1. Lineage (NCBI taxonomy): Eukaryota > Metazoa > Chordata > Aves > Coraciiformes > Coraciidae > Eurystomus > Eurystomus gularis. The sequence goes on from VZZY01004115.1 coordinate 13,616, forward strand.
TAAAATATACAGGATTTAAAAAGAAAGGTAAATTATGGCACTTGCAAATAAAAAGCAAGAAAACACTTTTAATCAGGACTGAATGCTGCCTCTCCTGAACTTCTGAGAAATCCTCTCTTTTTACTTGTAATCTTTTTGCCAGTATTTTTTTTTTTGTAACATATGTTTACCAATACATGCTCACACTGGAATTGCCTATAATCAAAGGGATGTTTTAAAGTTTGTTTAAAAGTAAACAATTGTTGTTATTTATTTCAGTACTCTAGTTTCGCTTAGAAAATTTAATCAGAGCTGAACGCGTATTGAAAGCTTTCTTACAATTTAGAAATCAATGCAATATCTTTCTCAGAGAAGAGAAAAAACAAACGTGGTAAACATTAACAGACATGCATTTTACTACTAAGAGGTTATAAATACAGAACTGTTAGTTGTATACTTCCTGTTTTTTTACTGATTTCATAGAATCATAGAACGGTTTGGGTTAGAAGGAGCCTTAAACATCATCTAGCTCCAAGCCCCTGCCATGGGGCAGTGACACCCCCCACTAGACCAGGTTGTTTCAGTATCTTTGAGGATCCAGACTATTGTCATCTGCCATTATTAAAAGGAAATCTTGAGTTCCAGAATCTTCACAATATAGCTTTATTAGAAAAGTCATACACCTCTGCTTTTCTAAGTATCCAGGATGCAAATTCTCTCATCTTTGGTATGATTGATAATATTGGTTTTAACTTTTGTGAGGCTCTTCTCAGCCAAATGATGATTACCAGGCTCTTCCTAGAAAAACACCAAGGCGCGGGTTTGCCTGCGGCATGTCACCTAGGGTGGGTGAAACGGCTGGCTGCTTTTGCAGAAGATAGTGGGAGAGGCAAAAAGCAGCTCCACTGGAGTTGCTTTCCCAGTGCCTTTATGCTTCTTTGGAAACAACCTCTAAGCACTGTCTAAATTTATGAAGACGAAAGAAGCTGATGAAGGAGACTGAGCTAAGGGAGATCTGAAAAGTGACTGGCATGAAGAAGAGTGTGATGACAGGCTGTGGGGGAAGGCAGGGAAAGAGACTGGAAAATTAGAGAGAAGGAAAAGCTATGTGGTAGGAGAAACACCACTGAAACATAATCGCAGAAACATAAAAACTCCAGAAAGATAATTCCCAGAAGACATAATCCCAGGAAAATTAGAAAGAGGGAGAAGGAGAAGCTGTGTGGTAGGCAAACCGCTTCTGAAACATAATCCCAGAAAATCAGTATTACCAGCACTCATTACTGTGTTGCAAATATTCCAATTTAAAATTATAATGTTTCTCAAGTCCTGTGACTATATGCAGCTCAACTTTAAATTAAAAAAAAAAAATTCTAACTGTCAGAGAGATTTTAAGCCAAGTGCATAGAGCGAGTAAGGTAAATTAAAAACACTCCAATGATTTTTAGCATTTTTATGAGTTTTGTGAGGTTAACTCTGCATGTTCAGTGTAAGGAATATTATGGATGAAGAGATTTCTGTGATGCAGCATGTATAGCGGTTTTGGCTATAATTCCTGTATCTCAATTTTGTTCTATAATAGGGCGATAGGATACAGTCAAACTCAAACAATTTTATGTATTTCATTATCATAGCAAAAAAAAAATTTTGGTGAAGACCTCTTGGTGGATGTACCTATTAAAAAGTCCTCTTCTGTATCTTGTTCATGATGTCTTAAGCAAGTAGTGTTGCTACAGACCTCTCCTTCCTCAACAGCCTCCAACAGCCCCCAGCAAGAAAAGTACTTAAGCTCTGGGAGGGTCCTCCAGACCTCACTTCAACAAACTAACCTTGCAGGGTGCCTTGAGGTCAACAAAGGACCCGCTGCACACCCTGGCTGGCAACAAGCTTTGAAACTGTGAGCCCCCCATAGCAGCCACATTTTGTTTTTTCACATATGCAGACTGACACAGTGCAGTGGCTTAGACAATTTTCTGGTGGCTTTACGAATCCACAGACTGTTCACATCTGATGAAAAATGAATTAACTTTACTGAATCTTAGTTGTGGGATTTAGTCTTAATTTTCCTATTTCGAGGAGTTTGCTTTTTTCCACTGAACCCTCCGTAGGACACATAGCCTTTTATATGCAGATTGCTATAATTATGCTTTGAAATAGCTTTGAATTCCCAGTGGCTTAAACGGAGAACATGAAAGGGCAAATGTTAGGCTGAGCTAAAGGATATGAAAGCGGCACGCACACCCATCTAAAATGAGATATAGGGACAAACAGCTCTTTACACAGCGATGTCAGTTCTTGACAGGTTATTGAAGGATCTTTGCAGCCACTGAGGCTGTCTTGGGCAGCACGGAAAGGCTGCCTAGGGATGGCTTATCAGCTTACATTTTTCTTTTTTAATACCGAAAGGTGAGGAGGTGCTAAGTGAGGCAGGAGAAGCAGACCGCCATGAAAGCGGCAATCTTCCCCACCGCAGGCTGGCCCCAAGCAGGCACCTGGGTCCTGGGCTGGGGGAGACAGCTGGGCCACCGCCACCCTGGGCAGTCCCTCGGCTATTACGTTATTTTATATAATATAAAAATATTATATTTTTAATACCCCTACAGCCCAGCAGGGAGGCTGTGACCTGGGGTGCCCCTTACCCCAAGCCTTGAGGCTGCCTTTGCTGTGGCTGGAGAGGCTGAGGTCTCCTCCTATGAGATGGAGAGGTGAGACCAGAAAGCTGCCCACTGCCCTCTGACTTTATTTACTTATTTATTACGGTTTTTGTTTACATGGAGAGACTACTCCTGGCCCTAACAGACAAGAGGTGCCTAGGCTGGGCCAGGCAGGCGCCACGGGGGTCTGCCTTTCCCCCACGGAGGAGCCCACCATCGCACCCTGGCACGGCTGGCGCTGGGGCAGCAGCACAGAAGAAATGGGAAATGTACGTGCCCTGTTCCACCTGATGCTATTTTAGCAGCGTGAAAATGTGAAATTGGGAAAGCAGTCACCTGCTCCGTTATTGAAAAGCCATGGAAATTCGTCCCGTGAACGGAAATACGCCAGGCCCCTTTATATGTAAAGTGTTTTCTCAAGTGTACGATTTAACGCAGCCTGCTGGAGTATCTGCATATATATTCCATTTTTGTTTAAAATGTATTGTCTATGGAATCGTTAAAGTGGTTGTTGGGTTTATTTTTCCATTCCTGTCTGCGTAGAAATTATTTGCCTTCGGGCCCTCTAAAGCACTTTGTTATTGTCGAGTCGCGCGAAAGTGTGACGTTTTCGGTTTGGGGCTTTTAAAAATTTTATTTTGAAGTTACTTTATTTTGATTAGCCCCTAAAGGTCAGGCCAGGTGCTGGTTCTGCTGCGGAAGGGTGTGGGGTGAGGCCCCGGCCGGGCAGGGGCGGGTTAAGGGCGGCCGGGGGGGCGGCCCTGACCCCACGCCTGGGAGCGGCCTGCGGGGTCGGGACGTCCGGCGTGGCTTTAAGCGGGGAGGAAAAAAAAAAAGGCCTCGGAAGGAGCTGTAGCCGCGACGAGGTGAGTCTGGCTGAGTCGGGTTTGGCTGGTGTCGGCAAGAGATCGGGAGGTGAAGGTGTCGGGGGTTGTGGCTGTCGGCTGGGGCCTGGCGCGGCCAGGCCTTGGAGCGGGGCCGGGCCGCCCGCCCGCCTCTGGCGCTGGGAGCTTGAGCTCCTCTGTGCGGTGGCCACGTCCAAAAGTAATGCAAATGGGTTAGGCAATAACGATAGGAAATGTGGGCGAGTAGGTGTCATGGGGACTAGAGGAAACAGCTCCAGCTGGATGGGCTTCATCTGCTAAGATGCAGCAATGTCTGTCGTGGGGAGGCCCCCCTGGGGCTGGTAGCACCATGTGCTAATGCATTGGAAAGACCTCTGGTCACATCCCACCCTTAGATGGGGTTTAAAAGAAAAAATGAACACTAGCCCACCAAAACCCCAGTGAGGTACTGTAATCAAGGGGCTAGTGGAGGCTTGGAGCTATGTGAGATGGTTTTCTTGAGTGTTAGTTACTCTTGATACATTTCCCTTCAAGGCTATATCAGGTGTTGGGCTTCAGCACTGGGTGGTTTTTTTTGTTTTGTTTGATAGACAGAAGCCAACCTCTGTGCTCTTCTTTTTGGTATTACCCTAAAAATAAAGGCATAATAAATAATGAAATATAACTGAATAGAAAAATAACTACTCTGGAGGGAATACTTTCTGAATCTTGAAGTTATGTGTATTGATGAAAGTGTTTTGTGTTGGTTTTTTTGTTGTTTGTTTGNCGCCTGGGAGCGGCCTGCGGGGTCGGGACGTCCGGCGTGGCTTTAAGCGGGGAGGAAAAAAAAAAAGGCCTCGGAAGGAGCTGTAGCCGCGACGAGGTGAGTCTGGCTGAGTCGGGTTTGGCTGGTGTCGGCAAGAGATCGGGAGGTGAAGGTGTCGGGGGTTGTGGCTGTCGGCTGGGGCCTGGCGCGGCCAGGCCTTGGAGCGGGG
>VZZY01004115.1:18230-254499 GCA_013400335.1 Eurystomus gularis
GGCGAGTAGGTGTCATGGGGACTAGAGGAAACAGCTCCAGCTGGATGGGCTTCATCTGCTAAGATGCAGCAATGTCTGTCGTGGGGAGGCCCCCCTGGGGCTGGTAGCACCATGTGCTAATGCATTGGAAAGACCTCTGGTCACATCCCACCCTTAGATGGGGTTTAAAAGAAAAAATGAACACTAGCCCACCAAAACCCCAGTGAGGTACTGTAATCAAGGGGCTAGTGGAGGCTTGGAGCTATGTGAGATGGTTTTCTTGAGTGTTAGTTACTCTTGATACATTTCCCTTCAAGGCTATATCAGGTGTTGGGCTTCAGCACTGGGTGGTTTTTTTTGTTTTGTTTGATAGACAGAAGCCAACCTCTGTGCTCTTCTTTTTGGTATTACCCTAAAAATAAAGGCATAATAAATAATGAAATATAACTGAATAGAAAAATAACTACTCTGGAGGGAATACTTTCTGAATCTTGAAGTTATGTGTATTGATGAAAGTGTTTTGTGTTGGTTTTTTTGTTGTTTGTTTGTTTGTTTAAGGATGAAACAATAGGATGTTTGCTTTGGCTAAGCATGGGCTGAAATCTAAGAACTTAAGAAACATGCGCGGTCATGGTCAAGTGGTGATAGTTGTGTACAAGCTTCAGAAATATCCTCCCTTTCTTTTTCATTCCACCTCCAAAAAAGCCTCTGCCTTGATCTATCCAGTTTGAAGACTTTAATGGATAGGCCAGTTGAAAATCTTCCTTTTCATTCAGTACTTGAAAATGGATTATCTGTGTTCAGGGGTTATGAAGTAACAAAGAGAAAGCTGAATGTATGCTAGGATTTGCTTTTGTTACAGGTAGATGCATTTAAGTGATACCATTACTGAATTGTCTGTTGTTGTTTGGTATGGCATGGAGATGGAACAATAAATTGTGGTGGTTCTGGATATTTGAGAAGGATTTAAGTGATTTATAGGTTTTAAGAATGCTACTCTTGGATGGATGCACTATTTAGAGCAGCTCCCCAAACTTCTTTGATTCTACAGCCCTAACAGTGAAAAAACCAAACACACCCAATATGCGAGTATGTATTTATAAATTACATATATGCTACTGTACTAATGTACCATGGACATCATAAAACATACACAAAAAATGAAATTAAACCAGGATAATATAAAGATGAAACAAGTCTTATTTAAAAAAAAATTGTGCTTTAAGTGTACAAAGATATTTTTCCTGCACCTCGGTCTTTCTCTTGCATACTGCCTTGGGTGCATGTACTCCACTTCCAGGACCACTGACTTGGAGTATCTTTGTAGTTGACCAAGTAAAGAAAAAAGTTGACCAACTCTGTGTGGTAGAAACAAGTGATTGTGTAATTTGAAGTAAATGCTTTTATGACCATGGAGTTCATTGTCCTATTTATAACACCCACTTTTCCTTTCTCCCTTTCTCTGTATTCTAATTCTTCACTAGGCTATCAGCTTTGTGAGGTCAAATCCTAATTCAAATTCAGTGGCAGTGAAAACTGAATTTGGCTCAGCTGTGGAAATACTTAATGAACTTAGTTATACCCTTTGCTGATGCTCTCTGCTGTGATCGTTATCTTGCAGCTGCTTCCAGAGTTCAAGTTTTGTGAAGGCAAGGGAAGTTTTAATGAAGTACTTAGATTGCAGCAATAGCTGAAAACTTGGTTATTTAAAGTTTTTTGAAGGGATCTTGAGATCAAGACCTATTAATTTCTGGAAACTGGACACAAGTTTGTATATTGAAGTCCAGGCATATGCTCTGCTTTCATTTTTATGTGCTAATTCTTTTCTCTGCTGAAAGCTGTGCTTCTGCAATGAAAAAAGTGACAAGAACACTAGTATGAACAATACATTTTCTTCTCTGTAACAGACAAATTTCTGGCAGTGGGAAGTGGGAGGGGACTTAATGAGGAGTCTGATTTATCTGGTAAGGTCTCATATCTTAGAAGTATTTGGTGTAAGGGTTTGCCTTTTGCTTTTAGTGAAGGAAACGATTTTAAAAAGGAGTTGTCCTTGGCCTGCCACTTCAGAAAGTTGTGTAAAAATCATCACAGAAATAAGAAAGCAGTGGGATGTATGTTTTCATTCTGAAAGTGAATCCTTGCTCCCAACGGGTGTGTAGTAGCTTCACTCACCATATTAAATGAAAGATGACACATTTATCAATGTTTGTTAGAAGTAGTAATTAAGGAGCTTTTTACATCCTTGGTAAAGGGGTGTGTTCAGCAGCTCATTGGTCCTATCACCTCTGAGAGAACTGATCCAGTGTGTACTTTAAAGGGCTAAAGTGAAAAAAGGAGATACCAGGTATCCGCTCTTTAATGCGGTGTGATGCAGAGATCCTTCAGCAAGCCCAGATGTCTCCAGCAGGAGATCCTGCTCTCAGTAAGGAGTTGTCTTCTGCACCTCCTTGCCACCTAAGACAGATGCAATCCTGTGCTGTAGCCACTGTTTTACTTGTGGGACCTAAAGTGGTGCCTTTGCAGGGCAGTACACTGTGGGGACTTTTAAAATCTATCTGTTTGCTGAGATCTCTGAACTGAGAAGTACAAACTGGTGTCTACATACAATATGGTTCCTGACAGTTTGTTTAGTTGAATAATCTTAGCAGAATTTTTATGTAGTGTATAGAGCATGGTAGTTGTTAAAAACTGGATTCAGAGAAATGAGTGTGCTGAATGCAAGACCTCTCCAGTTAACTGACAGGGGATGCTGACTGAAAACAGAATGCCAGTATCTATGTGAATCTCACTTTTACGCTCATGATTTAACTTCTATTTACTCATTACATAGGATATCTGGAAAGCAGGGTTCTGATTTTGGTCATTGCCATGCTAACTGGCATTGAGCTCAGATAGTGTAAGTTGTAAGAGGTGAGATACTTGATGAATATGTGGAGTGCTCAGTGTTGGGAGTAGCACATTCAGAGTGTGTGACAAAAGCTTTGCTGATCAGACAAGCTGAACAGTGTATGCTATGTGAAGTTGTGGCAGGACAGGGGAGAGAAGCTATATATGATGTCCTGGCTGCTGCTGCACTCTTGCACTTATTTTACTTTCAATGGAAAGGGAAAAAGGGAAGAACTGCTCCTTTCCTAGTGTGCTCAGACTGTGGAAGGCTCTGGTGAACAGTGAAGTCAGCTAGTGAGATGGGCAGCAAGAGGAGATTGCGCTTTCAGCAGGGAGCTGCTGGCTAAGCGTGACTTTAGGAGTGATGACACTTCAAGAGACCTAAGAGAGGGTTGTATGATGGCTGCGCAACTTGAGAAAGGGATGAAAGCTGTTGGCTAGTAATCAGGTTTGGGAGGGACTCCGCTCCTTCCTTCAGAGGTTGTGGGAAGGGGGATGTTCCTCTTGCCTCATCAGTTTCTTTAATCTGATCACTCACTGGATTTAGGACTTTTCTGCTCATGCGCTGCCTTGCAACACAATACCTTGGTGCATTCTAATAAAACACTGTTTGAATCTGTAAGCCTGCTCTCTTTGAAGACGAGGTGTAAAAGGATTAGGCAGTCACCCCTCCAAGTCTTATTGAGCTCAAGATTCTGGATTTTCTTTCAACCTGGATTCTTTTCTTTAAAGTGGAGAAGAAATTTGAATGGAGAAGAGGGGTGGGAGATAATTTATTCAAATAATAAAGATGCAAACTTTGAAATTTAAGTTACAGATGTCTGGCCATTTATTCTTGATATATAGGGGGTTTTGTGTCTTCTGGTGCACAAAAATCTGGGTTTTCTTTAGTTAAGAAAAGGACTACTTTGGAAGAGAGAAGTCTGTAGACAATTTAGTTCATAGAGGGCAGGGTTTCTGAACTTGTCTGATCAAAATAACCTCACTTAATTTGAAAGAAATTTCATTTTACACTGCTGTTTTTAAAGAACCTGGTTATTGTTGTTGCATATAATAAAACTGCTGCTTAAAAGTCTTTTCCTGTGAAAACTCCTTTAATCATGCTAGGGAGAAAGTAATTTTCCCATGTGCTCTCTTTGTGCTTAATGTATATCTGTCTTCCCCACTACATGTGAGCTCAGATGTATGTAAACAAAGAAGCCATTGAAAGGTTCAAGATGTGATTTAATGGTTGCAGCCCTCATTCAACTTTCTGATTGTTGGGACTACTTTATATTAGACTTACTTTGGGGATGCTATGCTGATGGCTTTGTGAGCTAGTGTGTTGCATTTCACTATCCAGTGATTTATTTCTGTGCAAGAACTGTGTAGAAATGAAGGTAGATGCCAAGACTAAAGCTCTTCATTGCTTGCCCTCTTACAAGAAAATATACATGGGTCATGCTGGCAAGTACCACTTGCAGGGTGATGTCTGTGGGTGTCAACACCAGTCACTTGGTCCCAGGGCTTGCAGGTGATTAGTTACATAACCTGTCACCAAGCAACTGTCTGACTGTGATTGGCCTCAAACATTCCTGAGGCTTAAGATGCTGACCTGTAATATGTGCTGTGTTGCTCATCTCTTGAGCCTCTGTTTCTTGCAGATGCTATAGAATAAATGAGAAAAGGTTGGATTTTGGGGACTGAAGTGACACCCTGGTTATTTTGCTATTAGACTAATTTTTGTAGGCAGAAGAAATAGATGGGCACACTCACAAATTATGCCCCATCCCTTCTGATAACTTCGTGCTGCTCTTTAACAACAATAAACTTGTACCTAAACCTGAAGTCTTGACCCCCTTCTTAATCTCTTCCATCTCTCTCATCCTTGTTTGCTTTTGGCAAAACATCCTTCCTTTCACTTTGGCTAATAGGTCTGGATTATCTTTGACGTGAGAGCTGTATGTCTGTAGCGAGGGGCAAGAGTCAGAAGGCAGCTTTGTGCATCCTCTGATCCAGAAGCCAGCATTCCTCTTGAAATGTAACTATGCAGGTTAACAGTGTACCCTCTACAGGCTTGCTCAGAAGCATAAGAGATTGTGAAATGCCTACAACTTGCATAGTTTCACCCTTTTGTAGCTTGGGAAGCATCAATTTTGTTTCAGTATCTCAGGAGGTACACTGTGGTACTTGGTCTCAGTGATTCAGATCCTGGGCTACCACCTGTGAAAGAGTGTAATCCACTTTCACATACAAGCAAGAGTTACATACTTTATGGTGTTTCACTCATAACGGTTCCCTGAAGAAACCAGAATAAAATGGTGCCTTATAAATTAGGAGATGCACTAAAATTTGTACAGTTATCAGAACAGTAGATAGGACAGACATCCAGGTGCTTCATCACCATGAACCTCAATTTTCTTTGGCGTCTTAGAGCCATGAAATGCTTTGCATCCAGGAAGGATGGACTTAGATGAGTCTATTTTCTGAGCCTCCAAGGCAAGCATCGAAAGAAGCTACTCTGGTTGCTGGGGATTAAATAATCCTTTGCCCTTTTCTTGAGTCTCTCACATACCTGTCTGTGGTGGCATTACCTTCAAGAGTTGTCACTCCTTTGAAAGCCCAGCTTCTCTCAGCATTTCAGACTAGTGCGTGGCTGGATGACGATTGCGATTTGGCTCTTCCTGTGAAGAGCTGGGCTTGAATTGATGACCAAATTGACTTTTCATGCACAAATTTGGGCATGACAGTTAAGAATTATTTCTGAGCTTTGTAATAAATATGGTAATTATAACAACAATTATCATACAGGTAGAGAGCTGGAAGAAAATTGTTAGTCTAGATGGGGAAGTACACTCCATTTTCTCCTGTATTGCTATAGGTGAAGTGGACAAGTAGTATCTGCCCGGGGATTGCTTACGTTCTTTGTTTAATCCCAGGAGCCAGGAGGACTGGAGAAAGCCCATCTAACACCAGCACCTTTTTTGAGTGACCTGATAAGTTGTTTCTATGCAGGTTAACAGTGGTAATTTGAAGTGTTGTTTGGCGTTTTTAGCTTTTCTTTTCTATACTACATAATCTTTCAAAACTGTTTTAAAAGATAAAATTTATAAAATTTCAAGTGAAGCTCTTCACAGTGAGTGTTCCAGACTGACTGTAAGGGAGATCTGCAGAAAACATGAAAGCTAATGTGATGAGTGTTAGATAAAGTCTGTTTCATGGATTTTGTTACATACCTGATGAAAAATGAGAAGATAACACTTGTCTATTTGATCAGCTGGATTTTGATTAATGAAGAGCAGATGGAACTAGACCTCCAGAATACTGTTGTCCTTGAAAGGAGGAATAAAGTGGTAAACTTGATTTCCTGCAATGTAGAACCTAAACTGTAACCAGCAGTGATAGTAAAAGTAAAGATGAGAGACATGAGAATAATCTATGTAATTAAGTAAGATGATGCAAACTTTGAGAATGTATTTGCGCATACAGCAATAGGATTCTTTTTAAAACAGGAAACAATGCTAGTGACTTAGTCATTGACAGTTCTTTCTTCACTCTTCAGACATCTGAAGAATCTGATCCTGCATACTATTACTTTGTATATTACATTGGGAGTTCAGTTTAATTTCTGATACAGTTTTGGATTATATAATTGTGTTGAAATAAGTGTTTGGGGTTTTTTTTAGCTGAATATGATTTGATAAGTTTTGCTTCTGAGGAGCAAAATAGGTGATTACTGTAGCTTAGAAGTTTGGAAGACTCTTACTGGGGCAAAGGCACTAATGTGCTCAGAACTAGTATGTATATACATATCTGACATTGCAGAAGTAGTTTAGAAGGAGAACAGTTAGGTATTTATTTACATAACTCTAAACCACATCCTCTCCCAGAAAATGTGCTGGATTGAAAGAAGTTGCAAGTTATTTAATGTGACAGAACAAAAATCTAGCTGCTGCTGAAAACAGAAGGGGAAAGTACAGAATAGACGGGTGATATTTAATGAACAGTAGTTGTGTATTATTGAACATCAGAAAAGGATCTATATAGCCAGATTAAAGACAGATGACCTTTTTAGAGTTTAGTTAACCTTTTGGTCACTTTTGAGAGTTATCAGTTATGAAGATAAAGGTCAAGCTGGAGCTTGGTCTTGATATATCATCTTTTTCCTGTGATGAAAGGTATGCCTCTCTCAGTTCTGCTTTCTGAAGGAGCTACAGGATTGTTCAGTTTAACAAGAGTAGTGTGTGGAATGCTTTTATGTTTTCCTGATCCTTGTCAAAATGATTTTGAAGGGGGAATCCTTTTGTACAAAATGGATGGGCCTTGATCTTTAATCTTTTTGGTATTGTCCTTTTAGTGTAAAAAAATAAAAACAAATTGTGAAAGATCAACACTTCATATAAACTGATGCATTACTTTTGAAATCAATATAATTACAAGAACTTGCACTGAGTGCCCTTAGTTTTTAAAACTGTTGGAGGGAAGAAAGACAAACTATTGTTCGCAAGAACTTTGTAATAAAAAAAGCATTTTTATCACAGTTAATTATGGATTAATAGCCATACAAACTCCTAGTCAGCCAGCCGTTTGTGCATGTGCCACACTGGTTGTAGCCAATTCAAAGAAGGCTGTGGCTAGTCCTCTACTAGGAATCCTGTCCAGCAGCTGCTCATTCTGACAGGTTATTACTTTTTTGGTTTGGTGTTGAGATTTTGGGGTATTTTTGTTTTGTAATTGCACCCTTTAGTTCAGCGTTTCGGTAAAATCAGAAGCTTACTTAAGACAGCTGTCTTGTGCGTTCTGTCTGCCTCTCATGAGAGCAGCAGGTAGGGAAGCTGGACTGATTAATGTTAGAGGACTGTCAGTGGTTTTGAGCATATAGAGTTCATAGAAAATAAGTTACTGTTCTCTAAGAGCAAATAATTACTTGCCAATGACAGCTTTCATTTTTTCTGGAAGTTTAACATTAGGAAATATTTGAGTTAAATAGGGAAGTAACTCTGCCACCATCCTCCTTGGAACATTATGCAGACAGGCGCTCCGTTACTCAAGAACTAGCCGCGTGAATGTGTTTCCAGGCCAGCTTGAAATCTAAAATCCCCAGCCCACAGGTGACATTGTAACATGAATAAAAATGATGGTTTTACGGGCTGTGTGCGTGTTGACTCCTTACAGAATTGGAGACACAATGCAGATGCAGTTGTGGATTATGAAAGCTGAAAGGGCTGAGGGCTACCTGCTCGCTCTTCTGTCGATCATTGACAAGGTTGATTAAGAGGAAGACCTGATTGTTTTTCTGTGGTATCTAGACTGTTGCTATCCCAGGTCTAACCAAAGATTTTTCTACCCTGCTGCTTTGGAGCTCGTAGCATTCTCTGAGGAGGTGCAGAGTATGTATTGCATGGGCTGTACGCTGCTGCTCTTGACCAGCATCTAGCTGTCTGGAAGTTGTCTGGGCAATCACGTTGTAATGGTTGCACTAACTCTCTACAAATCAATCAAATCTCAGAATTTGCTCTTTGGCAGTGGCTTCCAAAATGTTGATGAAAACTTGTATGAAAAGCAGAATTGCTTTTAACTTCGTTTTAAAAACTCCTTAATGATGGCTCTACTGGGGGCTACTTAGTTCTTTCCCACTGCCCTGCTGTAGAAGAGTAATATCCTCTTCAACTTCTTTATACAATGCATAATTTTGTAGACTACTGCTTTTGCTCTCCTAGTTTTCAGATGGCAAGCTAATCTACTTAATCCCTTTCTAAAGAAGATTTTCCCATACCTTTGATTATCCTCACAACATTCTGCATCTTTTTACTCCGATCTCTTTTTTGAAATGGGATTAATAGAACTGAACGCAGTATGAATTCATAAATGTGTGCTCTTTTGGAGGGATATCACAGTGCTTTTGGGTTTACTGTTCCTTTCCTAGTTTCTAACCTATCTGTCTGCTTCTGAATAGTGAGTTAATTCTAGTTAATAGTGAGTATCTTTCCTGAGTGGTAAGTCTTCCTCCTTAAGTGTTTGTGTGAGGCAGAGACCAGTTTTTCTTTCTCTGTGAACATCTTTGCATTCCTCTTTGTCTTAACTCATCTGCTTAAGGTGCTCTCCAACCTGTCACAGTAATCCTCAGCTCTTAAACTCTGTGCCCTACTCTGTTCTCTTCGTGTGTCATCTTCCTTTGTCCCATCTTGATCACTGGAGTGCATTGAACAGTGAAGAACCATATATATATTTCAAGGACTGTCTTAGCAACTGCTTTGAAAGGGCAGTTTACTTTTTTCATTAATTAAGAAATGATCAAAGGATAGGAAAAGAAGGGGGTAGGATCTTCTCTCATCTAGTTACAGTTCAGTTTCTTTAGGAGCCTTTAATGAGGATTTGTGACAAAAGCTTCTAGGAAACACGAGTATACTTTATTGACAAGATTATCCATGCGTTCCCTGACCCCTTTGAAGGGCTTCAGCTTGAACTGAAGAGATTTCTTATCCTAAACAAATCGCTCCTTTCCCTGGTTTGTGTTAATTTCTGCTAATTCTCCTTTTTAATGAGCATTACTTTTTGCTTTGCACACAAGTGATGGATTAAACCTTACTGGTCTCTTGAAACCATTTGTGGCAGATAGACACAACTCCTCCTCCATAGGTGCTCATGTAGGTGACAGGTTTGTAGGATGCAGTTATTCAGCATCTTTGTATTCAGATTTCCTTAGGACCGTTTGGGTGAACCGTTGAGTGACTGTCCCCATCATTTGTATCATGCTCATTTCAGAGTTTGTTCTAAAAATGTTTTCTACTGATAACTGGGTCAGGTATTCAAATTCAGCTGTTAAATAATAGCGTTGGCAACGTAGTGAAAATGTGAGTGAATAGCTCTGAGGGCTGTGTTGCAATAGCCTGATTGCTGGTTGCTGCGGGTTAACTTAATCTCCTCCTGTGCACATCTTAAAATACAGAGCAATTTAGTGTAGCTTTAGCTAGATTGAAATGAGGACGGGCACTTCCAGCAAATGAATGAAGTCTCATACACAAGGCAGGGCTTTAGCCTTCTGGTTGCAGTATTTTGTTTGCCTGAACTGTCTCTGGTTGCATTGACCTTGCGAAGTAGTGTCAACTAACAGGAGTGATGTGTACTTAATGTGTGTACTTGAAGTATATCAATGCACCTTTCTGTCATCTTTATTACTTTGGATTAATTTTTTAATCTGATTCCATGGGCCAAGTATCAATTTATCTGGAGTACAAGGGGTGCTGTGATTTGGCATCATCAAAAAGAAACCCAGTGTCCATCTTCCTGTGCAAAATGAAGTATGGTAAATGAGCGTGTTGGAAAGCTTCTTAAAGTGCCCCTTCAATCTACTAATGCCTAAATGTTGAAGCACCTGGTGTTCTGAAGGATACTGTTGTAAAACCTACCTCAGTTCTCAGCAAGGTGGGATAGATTGTGAAGGAGATTTGAGGAAGAGTTCAATAACTGTATTTCTTCTTGAATCTGTTCTTCTGGTGTGTGAAAAGATTACTCCAGACTTTGCTTTCATGTCATGGGCAGGTTTGCTGTGTATAGTCACCTGTGCACTCAGAGTGGGGTGAGAATTTGTCTCAAAGCTGCAACTGAAGTCGTGTTGCAGATCTTACCTAAAGGCTGTTAAAAACTGTGGCTCATCACAAGAGAACTTGTCCGTTGCAAGGCAGCTCTGGACATGGAGTGATCATAGACTTAGTCTTGCAATGGTCTAGGCTGGTTTAAAGGCAGATTTGCCTAAGTAAGAAGTGCCTTACTGGGCCTTGATAAGCTTTTATTACAATTTGTGTTGGTTAATTGTTGTGAATGATGCATCCTTTTGATCCTGCGTACTCAGTGCTATTATTTTGGAATATAGTCTGTGTGAGGCCTTTTTAAAGAAGCTTTGGAAATGGAGGTCTTGGACTACTCTTAAACATTTTAAAAAAAACGTAATTAAACTGGTTATATGAGTTGTTTGTTAAGCTTTTCTGCTTGGTAAGAATAACAATTAGGTTATAAACTTCTCATAATGAAAAGATCTGGAATGATTTATATCAGTTGATCTTCAGAATTAGGGAAGGAGCTATGTGTCTAAACTGGGAGCTAATGCTGGCCTTCACATCGCTGGAAATCACCTTTAAGTCTTCTAATTGCTACAAAGCAGGATTTATAATGGAAACATGCAACATACTCAAATGTCTATTCATGTTTTTGAGCTGCCACTCATACATATTGTATTATCTTTAAGTGGTACTTGTTTAAATATGACTTCCCTTACAGTTTTAACCCAATTCTTACCTTTGTCAGTCTTCATGCCGTCTTAATTCCCTGTTCTGTATTATCAGTATTTATTTGATGGCATAGTATAAATTACATAAAATAAAACATTGCTAAACAGCTATGTCTAGTCTGTAAAATGGGCTTGACCTCTTACCTTGTTGTGCTGGACTTGATTAGTTATTTAGTATTTTTAAGTTGGTAGTGACTTCTGGAATGGCAAGAAAACGAATGGAATGCTGCTTTCTAAGATGAAGTAGATTACATGACATAAAAGGAACGAAAGAAATAAAGGAATGCATGCTGATCTTTGCATATTAAAACCCTGCATAAGTCAATATGTGAAAAGCTTTCATGGAATAAAATATTCTGTACTTCATGGCTTATAGAACTCTGTACAGCACTCTAAATAGCAAAACTTCAAGCAGAGAAACATTTTTTCTTTTAATATAAAAAAAGCCTTTTATCTGATGGTCATAAAGGCCTCTATTGGCATAACCAGGACATTCCTGGAACGAGTGGTTGAGTTTGTATTCTGAAAGCACTTTAGATACCTCAAAAGAGGACATGCCATTGTTTATGCAGGTGCATTGTAGTCCTAGATACTTAATTAGATATGTGGATATCAACACTTACTAATTAGCTGGCAAGTTGTGTGAGGTGAGGAAGTTATTTTGGAAAACAGCAATTTCTGCTGTAGAAGATTGACATAGTACTTGTAATAGTATGCAATGTTTTCCACCCCTTACCACCTATAGTACCTCAAAATGGGATTTAAGCATCTCATCCAAAAGGAGCTTTCTCTAATCACGTTTTTGTGCCTTTAGCTTAAGTCATATGCGAAGATTCAAAAAGAGCTTGCTTTAGTAGAAATCTGACAGTGCTGGTCTTACAGATTTTCTTTTTTATTAATGTTGGTCTGAATTAGGAGTGTCTTTAAATAAAACATCTGCATCTTAATGAACATTGAGCAGATTTATGCCCTTTATCTATCCTTTGACCTTAATCCTTATAACTCATCTGCATGTCCAATTCAGTTATTCACATTAAGTCACTTATTCTGTCTTTCCCTTTTCTTTGGAGTTTGAGTGAGATAGGGTAAATAATATATGATACAATTTTTCCTGTGTAGACAGTTCCTCCCCTCTTCCCCTAACTTCCCCAATCATCATTATCAGTTTAACACTTTATTAATAAAAGACACTCTAGTCTTTCTAACAGAAAATGTATTATGGAGAATAATTGAAAAGTAGGGTAATTGCAACTGTTCTTATTACATCTGGCGGAAATTACATTAATTATATTGGACTCTCCAGGAGCAAGTAATAGTTGTTTTCATGAAACATAGTTTGAGCAAAATAATTTTTTTAAGTAAAGGTCATCAAATGTATTACTAAGCTTAACTCTGAATTATCATTCTTTGTAAAATATGTGGGATTTACATTAAAGTGACTTCTAAAAAAGGAGCACCATTGTTTTATTAAACTTCTGGGAAAAATAAGATTCCCCTAAATGTTTTGATTGATAGTTGCAAGGATAAGCTTGACTTAAACATTTTGCTGCACATGGAGAGATGTGTGAAATACTGCAGAAGAAGAGATCATCAGCTGCCTTGTGACAGCAGTTGCTTCATTAAGGTGTTACCTGGCTGCTGCATCAAGTCCCCCCATGAAGTGATGTATTTCGCTCAATGCTATTATATCTTACATTGCTTATTGTCAGATTTGGTCTATGAAAGATGTAAGCAATTTGCATGAGCAAAACTTAATTTAAATTCTTCCTTGCACAGGGGCTCAGTAAGAGAGACTGTTTCAAATTCTGACTGCTGGTGTTCTCTGTAGATACCGTAGGCCTAAAACCTGCCAAGTCCTGATGTGCACAGCTGTGATGACTGGAAAAAGCTCCCTGGAAGAGCAAGTACATAAACAACTGTCAGCTGTCATTGCTAGATCCGTATGTTTGCGAGGATCTCTCTGCAAGAATCCAGGTCTGACACTTGAAGCTTGCTTTGCACTTCAAGCGGGGGTGTCAAATGGGAAAGGCAGACAATGTATTTAACAGTATGATACTACATATTGCTTGGTGGGCACCTCTTCTTGAGCTAGCAGGAGTGATTTAGAAATGGTAAGAGTGGTTTGGTTAATTCTAATGGCATTAATCGAGACCAGTTTTAGTTGTGAAGTTGAAGCCAACCATTCAGGCTCTTCAAAGGTTTTAAAGTTTTACCAAAAGGAGACCAAACCCAACCACGGTTTATGGTAACATAAAATTTCCCTGCTTCTTTACTCACTCAAATCCTGTTTTGGTTTGCCATGAACTGGGAAGGTTAGAGAAAATATCCGTTGCTGAAGTTAAGGACATCAAGAGAAGGAAAATGATTTTACTAGGTCGAGAGGTGTCTTTACCAAATCCTTTCCTATGTTTCCTTTACAGGAGGGTTTTGGAGTCTGGTTGCACTTGGGTCTCTGAAGATGTGGCTTGCTTTTTTTACGTGCACAACTCTATTATTGGTGGTTTTAAAAATTAAAACAAAATCAAAGTGAATATTTAAATCTTCCATTAATCATAGTAATCTTTCTCATTTTGGGCTGCAATAAGTACTTCTGACTATGGTTGCTAACTGGTGAGCCCTGGAGAATCCTGCTGGAGTGGTTAACGTTCACTTGCCCTCTTGATTCCTTCTGTTGTTCTACTCTCCAGGGCATAATGAAGAGGAATAGTGCATGTCCTTCATTGCAGAGTACAGAGTATTACCTTAAATTATCAATTAAGCTGAGTCTGTGTGAGGAAGCTGGAGTCTGGAGTGAGGCATTTCTCTGGTAGATAGGCAACAGGGGAGCGTGTGGGAATTCAGGTTTGGCAGCTGTAAACTACTGGAGTAAGATCTACCAGAGCTTGTTGGTAAGCACCCTGTTGTGTTATGGGGTGGCTGCTGAGCACTTGAGCCCATGAAGTGTGTGTTTGCCTGAATAAACTTGCTACTTGGGTGATAATCAGCAAACTTGCGAGTGGCTGTGTGAACTTCTGTTGGAATGAATGAGGTTCAAACCTGGGCACAAAGCACTCCTGCATGGCAAGAACTCAAACTGTTTTTAAGTGATTGTGCAGTGCTGCCTGTAAAAATGTGCTTATTTGATGTAGTATTAAGTTTGGTATGGTAGGATTACTGCAAGCGTCATGAAGGTGTGAAAATTGTCATCTCTAAAAGCTGTATTAGGATTTATTGAAACTGAGTTAATTATCCACATCAAACATTTTTTCAGAATCCTGAACAAAACTCATGAAGTGAAAAGCCCTACCAATGTGAGGTTTTTTTCTCCACACTCACTGTAGAATCAGAATGCTTTGTGTTGGAAGGGGCCTCTTAAAGGTCATCTAGTCCAACCTCCCTTCACTGAGCAGGAACATCTTCAACCAGATCAGGGGGTTCAAAGCCTGGTCCAACCTGACCCTGAATGTTTCCAGGGATGGGGCATCTACCACCTCTATGGTCAACCTATGCCAGTGTTTTACCAGCCTCATCATAAAAAAATTCTTCCTTATATTTAGTCTGAATCTACCTTCTTGGTTTAAAACCATCACCCCTTGTCCTGTTGCAACAGGCTTTGCTAAGAAGATTGTCCCACATCTTTCTCATAGGCCCCCTTTAAATAATGAAAGGCTGCAATAAAGTCTCCCCGGAGCCTTCTTCTCCAGGCTGAACAATGTGTAGCACGATTAGAGATGTGATTGGAACCATTCAGTGGTCAGAACTGGACAAAAGCATGGGCAAAAGCTTTTATCTCACCTGTCTTCTCAAAGTATTACTGATGGTGATGATTTGTTCCATTTCTGTAGTCAGAGAGGAAAAATGAGATGATTGTGGGTGGGTTTTTGTTTATGAATAAATACAAGTGTTTTATATTTCTATGAAAATGTCCATTTTATGTCTGTAAAGTGGCTTAATTTCTGGATTATTTGGAGCCAAACCCATTTGAGTTTTATATAGATGTTCTCTAGACCTCTTCAGCTTCCACTAAATGCTGTACCAACTGCTCTTGTATAGTGGTGTCAAGAAGAGGAAACTAAAACCCAGAAGTTTATATTGATTATACAGAAAAGAAAACCATACGTTTTCAAATACTTGCATGAATATGTGATGCTCGAGGACTAAGCTCCTGAATAAAGTTCAGGGGAATTTCTCAAGTAGTTGTGTGAATTTGGAGGACAAGATGTTTTGAGTGTGAATGGTCTGATACTGGAGCTGAGTGCAGTGCTAGGCACATGTCAGGAACTGTACACAAAGACACAAAACATCAATAACCTTAGAAATCAGATAACAAGGATACTTGCTAAAATTTTGATAAATGCTTTTTTCTTCTTGCTTTCCCCAAAAGTTTGTCTCCCATGAGACTTGTTACGTCATTGTAGGAATATTTGTTGTGGATATCAAGAAGCCAGGCAGCTATCAGGGCAGATGGAGGTGAAGGGCCTTGAGTTCTGATTTTAAACTCATTTTTGGTGTAGCAGCAGCTGGTGTGTGGTGTTGGGTTGCTTTTGTAAAGCTCTGTGGGTGGGATGCAGCAGTGCCCTCCTGAATGGATCAGTAGTTGTGAGCCTGTTGTGGTGTTTATATATCGGTTGTTGCAATCTTGCAGCATAGTTTCCTTTGGCAAAGGAAACTGTCTGGGGGAAAAAAAACAAACAAATAGCTGAGGCAGGGTTCTTAGGGTCATGAAAGGCTTAAATACATCTAAACTTTTATCTCATCCTAACCTATATCTAAGCATGCATGAACAATGGACACAGTCAGATTTTTTGGACCTGATATCACAGTTTTCCCTGCCTTCCACGTGTGCAGGTGGAAAAGACAAACTGTATTGCTAAGTACTCATTTTGAAACTAGCTTTATTTTGGGGCTCTCCAAATACTGATGCGAGTAAAACATCAAACAAATGCACGTAATTCATTCTTGCACTGTGGAGGTGGTCTGTGTTCCATCTCTAATATACTACAATTACAGAATGCTAAATGGTGGAGTAGTAACTGTATGGATTCTCTGGTCTTCTAGAAAGCTTGTTTGGGTGGTGTAAAAGGACACTCTTCCTTCACAGACAGTTTTCTAAAGATTTATTTTGAAGTACTCTTGTAGTTCCACAACAGCATAATTCAAGCCCTTTCAAGTCAGGGAATTTCTTGTGCATTAACAATACTTTGGGTATTTTTGATATTCTCTGAGCCTACAGGTGGAAAGGAACAGGCCATTGGGTCACTTGTGAAATGGGTATTTTCAAATTTAGGTTACCTTGTTGTTGTTTGATATTTTCTAACCCTTAGACAGAAGTTTTGTGTTTTGATGAGGGAAAGGATGGTTAAGTAGAATAAATACTTGCTGAAAGGTAGACTGTGTCTGGCAATATCTTCTTCAGCCTTGCTAAGCATGTTCCAGAGCCCTAATCTTATCCATCTGAGATGACATCAGCCTATGAAAGGCAAAACATAATGCTAATTAAACCTAAACTTGTGTGTAGATCAGCATGGCAAATCTTATATACCTTATTCTTTGGTTACCACTATACCATGGTAAGTGCCTGCACAGATTACTCTATTTTCAGTGGGGATTTTATCTAATGAAATAAATCAAGATTTTAGAGTGACACCTGTTTTGAGAGCATAACAATGGCAAATACTTCTGTACAGAGCAGGACTGTGGTGTTTTGTGAAGGATGGCATGCCTCTCAGGGGACTGAAAGTCATGTCATGCCTTGGTGGTTTTTTGGGGTTGCTTTCTTTTCTTTTCTACCAAGAGACCTCAGCTAAGGTGTGTTGCAGCCAGAAAGCTCACTTGTGATAAGTCTTTCACAGAGTCGCTGAGAAGCATGCCATAGACCATGAGTTGTTGCAGCCTGAGCTGTAAAATGCTGCCATCATATCAGGAGCAGTATATAGAGAAATATTGTGGATAATTTGTGATTGCAGTTGTCTGGAAGAGGCTGTAAAGAGGGGAGATGGGAGCAGGTTTTGGTCAGTTGTCCAATGTATTTATGAGCTAGACTTCAGAGGGCTTTTAGTTACTCTGAGTTATTCACACCAGAGCAGCTGTGTGTATTGGATCACAGAAAGGGATTTGAGAACAGAAGAAACAATTAATCCTCGTGCGTACTAAATTCTTTCCCAAAGAAGACAGGACTCAGTGTAAATGTCAAGAATCTGATCTGGAGAAGGGACATAAATGTTGTGACAAGGTATATTGCAAAGGCTGTGTTTAAATAACTGAGATCTGGTAGGTGCCTCACTCAGAGGCACCGGAGTATCGCCCATTAGTGCTGATGGAGAAGCCTGGTGAAAGGCTTGCCAGTGGGTTGCAATGCAGCTCAGTCCTCTAGGTTGCAAGGCAGTGCATTAAGCTCTCGAGAAATACTTCTTCCATGCAAATAAAATCTTTAAGGGGAAGAATGCTAATTTTTAATACCTTTTTGTATAATGTAAGTGATAGCTATAGCAGCCTGTAGTCATAGCTATAGCAGTTACTTCTTAGTAACTCATTTGTTAAAGCACATAGTGGAACTGTGGGGAAAACTGGGCTCAGCTCTGTTGGCCTGAGGCTAGTCAAACCGCCAGCTCTCAGGAGAGTTTTGCCTGTGACTACTCTGAGGTTCATGCTCTGGAGCTGTTGTGCTCCAAATGAAATTTGGATTCATAAGGGACAGGGGAGGCGAGAGTGGTTTGGGGCTTCTCCTGGGGTGTTATTGGCACTTCTCAGTGTGAGACTGCTCAGTCTATGGATGAGAGATTTGACAGTTAAACTAGAAAGTCTGTCTTTATTCCACAGAACAGTATTGAGAAAGGGAAGATGTTTCAAGAGCGGAATTTGAGCCTTAACCGTAGTATTTTCTCCTTGGCTCATAGCTAGGTTTGTGTGCATGTATTAGTCTTTTACTATCATGGTTCCTCTTCAATTTAATGGTCCTGTAATTAATTACGCTAACATCTTTTAAATTAGAGATGCTTTCCCTTTGTAACAAACAAAAAGACATCTTACTATGTTGCAGGGTTTCTACTGGCTTTTTTGTATGCTCTTTTGTGGGCAGATCACTGGTGTCACACAATGCCACTGGAAAGACATGATCTTGAACATATGTGCAGTTAATAGTGTCCTCGAGAGGTGCTTGGCAAGGCTTTGTGATGTGTTCCATTGTCCAAAAGGGTTCATGAATGTACCTCAATGGGCAAATACGTTTATTATAATTTTATGTCTGTCTTGACGTAGCAGTTCCAGCTATAATGGATAACACAGTGCCTCTGAAACTGTGCCTTAGTGATATATGTTCCTTTGGTTTTCAGACACACAAGGATTTTTCTGTCCTGTTTTGAGGTAACTTAAGGACCTGTAATGTGTGGGAGTTACCTTATTTTTCTCTTTCTTTTCAGAAGATGTAATTTTAAATTTGGGCAGCTGAAGTCAGAAGCACTTGAAATTGCTTCTTCAATTTAAGAATAGCTTTATTCAGTAATTCTTCTAACCAGCATGCTTGGTTTAGTTCCTGGCGAAGCTTGGCCATATTTGCTTTTGAAGTATAGTGCAATGTAGAAATAACAGCTCTGAGGCTGATACTGTTTTCTAGGTTTAAAAGAAAAACTGGTCCACTTTTACTACCTTCTTGTAAAGTTATGATTGCTAATTTGGAAATTCTAACATGAAAATATGCTTTTATTATTTTTCTCTTGGATTCAAGGCAAAATTAGGTAGGTGCATGCTCGGTGTACGCTTCAAAGATGAATCCAAATGAGTGTTTACGTGGCTTAAAGCCTGACTCAGTAAAGAAGGATCTTGGCACCCAGGTGTAGATTTGCCTTTGGTGCCAGATGAGGAGGGGGGTGGAAAGAGGCTGACAGAGGTTCAGCTGTAGCTGGTATTTTTGGCCCTGTTGCTTTTAAAAGGGCAGTGTCTAAGGAAGGAGGCAGGGAAGCTTTCTGTTACTCTAAAAGGTACATTATGTGAAAGAAATTACGAATGATAGCTTTCTGTTGCTCTAAAAAGTACATTATGTGAAATAAATTGCAAATGATAACTTAAGGTGGAATGCAGATTTGCAGTGTAGGCTCTTAGAAATATTTTTCATGACCTAGCACAGAAAAATCATTGCTTTAACATATTTTAATGTAATTGTTTATCTGGAAAATGTTTTTAATGCTCTTAAAGGATAATTTACCTGTCAATTTTTCTACACTTTGGTGTGCTAATTAGCGGCTGCAAGGAAAATATTGAACTGCAGAAGCAGCAGGGGCATTAGAAAGTGGTAGGTAAGCTCCAGAAGTGTAGGAATATATTGTTTCTGAAAAATGCTAATGCTTCAGAAGTAGCATATTTCACTTGTTTGCTTCAATGTCTTAGAACCGAATGCAATCAATCCTGAGAATCTCTCTCAATCTCTAGCCAATAGAACCATGTCAAAGTGCAGTTCCTCAGTGTTGGTAGTTGACCGAGGTGGTTCTGTGAGAAGTTTGCCTTAGTTCAGTAGAAGTTAGGATGTTTTACAGTGCTGGGTTTTTAAATAAATCACTGCTATAATGTCGTGTGTTTTGTGCTTCATGTGAGACCATCTTGAGTGCTTTAATAGCATTTTAGTGTTACAGTTACACAAAATCTTTCTGTTTATCAGGTCAAGTGAGGCATCTGATGTGCTGATTTGCTCTTCCAAGAGATTGAAGGGTAACCATGCTCAGATGAACTTGTATTACAGTGATGATTCAGGTACTTGGAAGATTATCTCCTTGAAGTGATGTCTCAGTTTGTCACTCTGCCTTTGCCAAAATCCCCTTTTGAACCTGTCCTTATAATCAATCTTCTTTCTAGCTGCACATTTTCCTTGTATCAGTGAAGTTTATCTTCCATCATCTTACACATGGTAGCTTCCTCAGAATCTTTTAATCATATCTTCTGCCTGGGATTTGGTGATAATTCCTGAAAATATCATACTACATTTCAAGTATCTTGGTTTTTATTTATCTCATTTATCTCATGGATGATTTTCTGTCCAAAATCAAGCCCTACTTTCTTGAAGTTTGGGCATCGTAAAGCAGCTGTCCCACTCCATTTCCCTTTGTCTCCTCAATCCTTCTCCAACTGGCTATTATCAAGGAGTTCAACACTGTTATATGACTTACCTCAGCAACAGTGCCAATTATGTCAAATATATTATTTCAAACTGACAAATAACACCTCTTCCTTGTCATTCAGTATCAGGCCACAGTGTGGCATGCTTTTAGGAAAAACAGTCAGGCTTTAACCCATGTAACCTATTTTCTTACTGGATTTCATCTTAGTCAAAACTTAATGACTGTGCTCATCCTTTACCTCAACTACTGGCTTTCATCTTTTTCCTGATCTATTTCTCTCACGGGGCAAGAGTCTTCTCAAAATCTCTTCTCCACTTTGAAAAGAAGTGAAGTTAAAGTAAGGCTCTCCAAATTTGTCTGTCATCTGATGGTTTGTGTAATAGCACATATCAGCACCAGATACTTGCCAGCCTGCTCTGGCAACCACACTGCTATTTTTTTTTATGTTCTGGCAGACTGAACACTGTTCTGTTGCCTTCAGTCTTCTACTGAATATCTTTTAGTCTTTTAATTGAAGTGCAGCTAACAGCTGTTTCTCTGGAGAAGCTCTGGTTTGTCCCACAAGGATGCCCTGCAGGTAGCCTTCTGTAGCTTTTCATTTTCTTCTATAGACCCACCATTTCTTTAAACACTTAAATGGTTGATCCAGTGATTAAACTATAATTCTGAATGTCTTTATGTGCCTCTTCATTTATGTCTTCATAGCTGATTGAAGTATAAAGCAACAGTTTCCTGCATCTCACCTCTTTACATCTGCAAACAAGAAAAGGAACAATGTTAAATTTGCTGATTTGCCAAAGCTTTTTATTTTCTTGGATGTTACTTGATGTTGAAATGTTCCTTGGCAGTGTTCATATTTTTTCTTTTCAAGTCTGCATTTCATGTGTTACAAAAACCCCACCCAAACCACCACTATTTCACTAGAAAATTAAATCTTCTTCCATAGCAGAAATGGGTGATGAGTAAATCTCCACAGACCAAGCTGAAGGACCCATGATCCTGTACTCAACCTTACATCTGTGTTTATCTGCTCCTCAACCTTGCTTTGCAAACTACTTTGGGGGAGTGAAGTACTTCATACAGTCTGAGAGAAAGACTAGCAAGTAAAAATCAAAATCCTAGGTCTTAACGTACCTAACTTCTTATGCTTAATTCTTTGGAAATGAGCACATCCAACTCTTTTACCTGGGCTTCCAAGAGACTAAAATCCCTTCCATATGTTTGAGATGAAAACTAACTGACCTTGCTAAGTCTCTACCTCTAAACACAGTGTCTTCGGTTTTGCCTTCTGCTGTCATCAGGAGAAGATTCTCTTTTCTGTTGTAACTTTTGCAAGCCTGGTGTATTTTTTTTTTCTCCCATTTAATGTTGTATAAATAGAAATTTGAATAATTCTCTTAGCTGTATTCAAAGTTGAAAAGAACTTCTTTTATTAATGAAATTCAACTAACCCATGGTAGTGAAAATAATATACATTGTGTATGGTCTGTGTGCATGAGGTTCCTTCACTAACTATTGCCTGGTGTTGGTACGGATCTGATAATTCATCCTCCTTATGTCCTGACCCTTGGGACCTCTTTCCTCTCTGTGGAACAACAAATATTTAGACAGTTTAGTTGTAATGCAGCCCGTTGTTGGCATTAAGACATCACCACTACTTGTCAGAGGAACAATTACACAGCACCGCAGAAATGTGACAACAGAGATAAGAAGACTATCACGGTTATAATCTGTTCCTTCTATTTGTGGTTACAAGTCAGGGTGGCAGAGGCGAGCGTTAGGGCTAATGCACGGGGCACCTGCACTTACAAACACACAGAGTTAGGAAAACACTTCAACATCATTTAGTAAATGGAAAGTGCTGCTGTTTCATCGAGTTCATATCTAATTGTTTTAGCCTTTGGCATGAATAGTCACATTGCTGCATCAGCAGTAGCAGGGCCTGGATCCAGGCTGACAGACTGTTTTAGGGGATATATTGCACAAAATGTGTGTGTACCTTTTAAATTAAAGACAAGTGAGTATATGCAGAAAGAATTTCTGCTAAAATATGCTGATTACTTAGTGAGAAGCCCTGAGAAGCAGTACAATTGTTTTACTACTGGTGTTAAAGACCTGGCTAAATACTTTAAAGGAGGGGTATGCCTACTAAAAGTGTTTTGAGAAATACATATTTGTATGAGACACAGGAAGATATTTCATATCTTTCTATTCATAGGTTGGCTTTTAAATTGAATGTAGTGCTGAGTTGAGTTTTCAAAAGCATTTGTGCTTTAGAGTTCCTCCTAAGATTTGTATAGCTAATACTAAGATTTCATTAAAAAGTAATTTCTCTGTGCATGTTCTAGCTCTTGCAAACAAATCAATTTTGCTTTTAACAGTTTCATGGTAGTTCTCATTGTTTGCTAGTAATAAAACAAAGTATACCTTTCGTAGACTAGTAAAGGATTTTTTCATTTGGTAGGCATACCCTGTAGTTCTCCTAAAAGACGACGTGTATTTGAAGGCAATTAAAAAGGCACGATTAGGTTCCCTGGGAATGGCATTCCTAAAGCCCTATTACATTATTTCTATTAAAAAGCAGGGAAAACACCCCTGACTCTTGCTCTCCTGCAATTACCGTCAGCTTTAGGGTCTTCTGAGTTCATGCAGAACACTATAAATGTGGTTGCACTGAAACTTGCTTTCTTATATTTGGTAAGGTTAGAAACAGTGTTTGTTAGTAGGACAGGGCAGGTATCCCATTGCTGCTTTGTGCAAATGGGAGGACAGGGCAGTGCCCCATTCATAGGGGGAATAGGTAACACCTTTCAGAAGTGGATGAAGTCTGCCTTTCGGTTGAGGTCCAGTGCTAAGTGCACTAAGAAGCACGGACCTCAGGTGTTTTCTGAAGCCTATGCAGTCAAATTGTAGAAAAAAAGTTAGTGTAACAAACCAGCAGTTTTTTTTATATCAAACTTACCTGGAAAAAAAGCAAATTTTACTGCCCCCAGGCTCTTTTGTGTTCAATAAATCCAGCTATTTACATGCACAGATTTAATGATAAAAATGTGAGGTGAATTCCATGTTCTCCATTTGCGGGTGCTGTTTTCAACTTTTTGCTCTAAATCTAATAGCTGTAAGCGAAGTACAGGCATCCTCATTAGCAACACCACCAGCAGTTCTGTACAAAATGTGATTATTGTGTACCCGTGAAGAAAACGGGGGGTGCCGGGTGTCACCACGCTGAGCGAGAGGCATTACAGGATCGGAACGGTTTGTTTGTTCTTGCGTTCGGGTGACTGCACACCCACCTAAAGCGGTGATAGAATGAATCTCCATCTGTGCCATTAGATGAAGTGGCGTCATTTTAACACTTTGGCATTAGTTTACTATATACATTGCCTGATCAATGCATCAATGTCCAAGTATCTCCGAGATGCTTCGGTGTGCTGCTTCTTTGTGAAGACCATCTGCATGAATATTTCACTCTGCGTAGACAAGTGCCAAAAGTGCTAGAGCGTTCTAGTTAGTCATACAAGACTCTTAAAGAGATTTAAAATTGCTGTATACGAACTGATGTCACTTTGCTCTGTGTCAGCAGGCTTGACAAGGTTTGCTGACTGGTAACACTTTCTGGAAGTTACAAGGAATGAAGATCTTAGTGTGCCAAACATGCACAAAAGGATCGTATAGAGACAACCCAACTGCTTGTGTTTTAAGCTGGGTGCAGCTTGACCTGCCAGCAGGCTGGGGTGGAGCAGAAAAGTTTATACATGTTGCTAGTGTGTTTTGCCATGTTCTAGACACTACATTTGAATAGTGATTTTCAGAGAATGAAAAAAAATTAAGCAGTGTGAGTGTGTTTCTGTGCAAAAAACCAGCAGTTTTTCGCAAAAATACCAAATGAAATGGTATTTTATTGGGCTGTCTTACTTGCACGTGTGTCAGTTTCTCCACACTTTCCATTTTAGCACTCTACTGTCTTTTTCCTAAGGAAAGGCTGGTGTAATTGTGGATGGTGATATGATAGCCTTGCATAGTTTTGAAACGGGCCAGTTGAAATATGGTGGCACGTGTCAATATTGCTGGTACTTGGCTGGCATCAGCGTGTACTGAAATAGCCTTTCAAGCAAGGGCTGGTATTGCTCGGTGTTTACAGCATTGAACTGTTTCTTTGATGGATTATAATTCTCATCTTCTACTCACTTCGTGTAACAGTTGCTAATGATGTCTTGAAATGGGGAGCATAGACAGGCTAGCGCTTGATGTCCTTTCTGGTCTTTTCTACCTTTGTAAAGTTGGAAGGAACATGCAACATTTCCAGGGTAAAGGAGGAATCCAGCAGTCTGTCTCAACTTTTTAGAGACTGGGCTCAGCTGCTTCTGAAGCTTCAGTAACACTTCCTTGCACTGAAGGACCTAGTTCATCCCCTCAGCTTTGGAGGTCCTTCCACTGCTATTTAAGTGCTTGAACTAGCTTGGCTGGATATTCACCAACCAGAAGGAACATGTCTTTATATGCATGCAAGGAATCTTCATAAGCTTTTGCAGATTTTTTCTTGCTGTCCTTTTGGCTATGGGTTGAACGTTCAATTCTGGCCTATCCCCATGGGGAAGGCTGATAGTTGCTGTTTGTATTGACTAGAACTCATCCAAATTTTTCCTTCTGTAGGAGTCAAATTTGAGAAGTAATTGTGGTCTCCTCATCCTAAATAACAGAAGAATTCACTTTAAGCTGAGGGACAGTGAAAGTAAACACGTGATTATGTAAAATCCGAATTTTTATACACCATAAATAGGGAGAAAAATTATTCCTGGAGCATTTAAATTAAAGGTTACTGTAGTAAGGTGAGTAGAAGTAGAAAGATAAATCAATCTGCTAGATAAGATGATGGAGCCTAGCTGTTGAACTTTTGTCAGTCTAAATGTAATAGCAGGTGTTTTGGTAACATAATATTGTTCAACAGCTCTTTGTTCAACAGGACATATACTGTGAAGTGAGACCGAATGTGTTGCTGATACTTACCAGTCCCTGCTGGGTGAGGGGAAGGATGGGGGAAAACCTACCAAATCTGTGTTGAAAGGACCTGGGGCATTCCCTTCACAGTGATGTTTTATTTAGGTCAGCAGACTATAGTAGAGGAGGAGATTTTTTTCAGTATTGACAAGTACGAAATAATACAGTGCTAGATGCTTGGGGAAAATATTTGGTCTCCCAATAAGGAATTCTGTAGGAAAACTGTTGAATTTCCCAAAGCAAAGATTGGCAGGAGGTGCCTGAAGGGTAGTGCTGTAGAGAGAGGCTGTTCTGTACAGATCCTGGTGCCTGTCCCTGATCCTTATCTTGTGGCATTTTTCCTTCTTAAAAATAAAACCTAATTTAGTCTGACATGAGTCACTGAACAGTCCATTAAAAAAATTCCTGTTTTGCTAAGCGTTTCTTTGTACGGAGTGCCAAATAAAGGGCCAGTTTCACTAATGTGCTCTCTGTATAAGACTTAGATAACGCTGTGACTTTTAGGGGGTTTTTGGAGTACTCTACACTATAGCTGAGCAGATCCAATGATACTGATCTTTCCAGTCCATATTTGGACTTACAGCTAACATGGAGATAGGATTTTGGATAATTAGAATATTGGGAACCTCACTGAAGTCTGAAAGGGCCTCTTTATCATGAAATCCTGCCCACAAATGTGCTTTCCCATACTAGCATTCCTAAGATGTTGCTAATGCCTGTATAACTGCCCAGTGATCTAGAAAGGGTACCAATATAAGTGGAAACAGTTCCATCTAAAAGTGGGTGGACAGCCTCTGTCACTCAGAAACCAGCCAAACAAATTCAACCCTCCATGAAATCGCATTTGGATTCTTAACCAATAAATGCTGGTACCAATGCAGCTTAAAAACCAAGACTAAACCAGCAAGTCCAGATCTACTGATTACTTTTCTACAACATGCAGTTCATGTTGTCTGAGACAGACATCTGGATCTTACTGAAATGTGTTGTTGCCATGAAATGGCACAGGAATTTATCCTCAAATGGTTGACACAAGTGCAGTAAGTACATGCTGGTGGGTCTGTAACCTGGTTCCACAAATGTGACAATGTGCAATTTATGATCCAGAGTTTGTAATACCATCCTGCAATACTTGTTAACTTGTCAAACGATATAGAAAGAGCTTGAAGTAACCCAAAGTAACAGATTTTCTTGCCGCTCTTGGCTCTGGTTTCCTATTTCTTCCATATCTACCATCTATATTTAGGTTGCTAGTGAGAAGTTAAGGATAAAACAATGCATTAAAGAATCTTATAGCAGGTTTTGGAAGAGCACTTGTTGGGGCTTCAGGTTGGGAGGCTGGGAGAGCAGAACTGCACCACTCGGTGATTGTATAACATGAAAAATATATTTACTGGGCAGGACAGTGCAGTGGATGGATGGTGCTTTCTCTCCAGTCCCATTCATACTAACACCACAGGCCCAAGGGAACAGGAGATTCACTCTGGAATCTTGACGTATGAGAGCCCTGGCTGGTGGCTGTGTCTGTATGTGTAGCAGTTCTAGCTAGGGCCCTGCTCCCTACAGCTTGTCAGATGTGAGTCTGTGGTGTTACCCTGGGAGGTGCTTTAAATACTTACGGCTTTCTAGATTACATGGCTGGCTAAGCTGCCGGTCACACTGATGACTTTGTAGCCCCCAGGCTAATTGCTCTGACTGTCTCCCTATGTAAGGCTAGTTATTGGTTGTTCTGGTGTTTCTATCCGTTCTGGATTCCTGTCTCAGGTGTGCTATGGGAATGTGAAGCTGCAGCAGTTACCAGCAAAGCTGTCTATTCCTTCTTTGTTTTCCCAGTTCACAATGGGTTAATCTAGTCAAGTGGAGCAAGGCAGGTACAGTGAAGATGTCATTTGAGCAGTGCTTTTGGCTGGCCTTTAACCTGTGGTAAACCTGTACCAATATGAGGTGTGTATTTAAAGAATGACAGCATTATATTAGTAGCATACCTAAAAACTAGCAGTAAATACTTTAGACAAATATTTAACCTTAATCTTGGCCTCTTATTAATGCTACTATTCGCTTGCCTGCCAACCTTAATTTGCTAGTTTTAAATTGTACCCGCTATGTTCCTATTTTTGTCAAAGAAAACTCCACAAAAGAGGAGTCCTGTTGGTGTGCAGATAGCTAGTGAATAGGAATCTTGATACAGAGTTTGTTTGGGGATATTTTCTTGCTGTCATCATGATCTCAATCAGTCTGTACTACAAGCTAGCACTTTTCCTTGAGAAATATGTTCTGAAAAGCAAACAAAATACTCCTCTGTATTAAAGTGTTAGTCAGCATATAGCTCTGAAAAAGGCTGCCATAAAGAGTCATATTGGTGGAGTTTAATAGTTCATGCATTGTAAACGCTGAAATTGGATATGTCACCAAAAGCTGCTCTTGGGCAGTTTTAGCTTGCATGACCGGCATTTACTCAGCAGATCACTATAGGTCCTGCTGATCTTCCCCTGGCAGCACTTAAGCAACGTTTTTATAATGGATAAATTTTTTTCTTATTTTTGTTACTATTCCTTCCCCCACTGTGTATTAGGCATTAACATGCTTTCCTTGGAAACTGGAGCGTGCATTTATCTCCTACTGCCTATTTCCTTCTGCAGCAAATTTTATTTTTGTGCCACTGCAAGGGAATGCTATCTCGTGCTGCTCGGTGGTGTAATATTCCAACGGGTAATACCCTTGAAGTTGCCACATTGTGCATTGGCAAAACCAGGAAAGGATATAAAGCATCTTATGTTTTTGAGAGAATTCTGCCTTCAAGGCACTCTGTATTCTGTAGCTGGCCCTGGTCTATCAAGGGGAGCTTAGCAGCAAAATGTAATCTTAAAACTCAGATGCTACCAGAGAAGGCAGCAGCTTTCTCATTTTTTGAACTGGCACAATCTGGGGTGCAGTTCAGGCAGATGGTGCCAAGCAGCTCCAGCCTCTCCCATACAGCTGGAAGGGGTCTCTAGTGATGATGGCATGAAAAGTGTGTGTGTGATGTTATCTCTGTCATAAAATGGACTTTCAAGTGTATGCTTACATTTAAAAATTGCTTTCAAATCATGCCAGTCACACCTAAAACATACATTAGTGAAATGGTTTGGCTTGAGAATTTTTTTTAATGTACCATGAGGTAAGAATGGACTGGTGTTAGAGAAGTGACACTGCAACTAGTTTATAGGGTCAAGAAAGGAAGAAAACAGTGCAAGGAAGCTTTGTGCTACAGGATTACTCAATAGTGCTAGCACTTAACTGTTTTGAGCGTGGTGAAAGCCATTACAGGCTTTAGATAGTATCAGCTTGCTTGTGGCCTTTAATGCCAGTAGTCCTGCTGTGATAGGCCATATAGTAGCAAAGAAGCCACAACAGAGCCTTGGTTTTCCTCCTGTACAGTTAACCATGGACATCATAGGTTTGCTTTACTATCATTTCACAGCATGTTCTGTAGTCTAACCAATTTAGTTACTGGTGTCAGTGAAATGTTACTTAAGAAAGCTTTCTGAGAGTGGCCAGCAATTGAGGGTCAGAACACGAGGAGAAAGACCACTGAGTTAGCATGTGCTTTGGACCACGAGTTCTGAAGCTGGATCTCCCCAGAGGGATCACAGCTTGGACTTTTGGGCCTTGGCTCTTTCAGAAACTATCTAGAGTAGTATGTGTTGGGGAGTGGAGGGAACTGCTGCTCTGGGTAAGATATCTTTCTGTAGCTTCAGGCTCACGTGGAAGAGGGAACAGTTTTAGATCACAAGAGGTTTCTTTCCCATCTTGTAAACAAGATGCTGACACATGCATGTCCATGCAAATCAAAGCTTCAAGTATTTTTGCTGTTGCCGGGACAGATGGTGTTGAAGATGTGACAAAAGAATCGATCTTTCCTTTTCACATCCTGCAAAAAAGAACAATGCCAAAATGTTGCGCATGCAAAAAGCCACATTTATTGGTTTCCTTCCATAAACTTTACCTGGCAGAATCTGATGAACATTTAATATGAGTGAAAGTCAATTTATCTCATAATGGTTTGTACAAGCATTGTTCTTGTTTAGTTTTGTGTTCAGAAAACCTTTTAAACTTAATACGTAGCAGACTTGACCCTTATGCCGTCTGATATTTCTGCCTGTGCTTAAACCAGTGTCCATTATATGAAGTATTTGTCACTAACAGGGGTCTTCTCTAACTCTTCTTTTTAGGGTCCTTTTCTAGGATACCTGAAACGTTGCCCTTCCCTATGAGGTCAGTATCCTGTCCCTAACACAGGGAGCTAAATCTTGACTTGGATTACATAATTGCAGATTATGCTACCTGTATGGACTCACAGTTTGTAGACTGATGTAGCTCTCAAGTATCAGAATTTTTATTTCAGCCGTGTCACTTTTGATATGAAAGATGATATGGGATGCTGAGCTCTGAGCTAGCAGCACAGCAAAGCTTTCCATAAGCTATGGGCATGGATCTTCAGCATTTTTGTAACAGTCTCTTCTCTGCCAGCAGTAGAAGATTGATATCTCAGTTTTATTGGTGAAATGTATGTTACATATGGAATATTTTACTCAAAAATAAGGCTTTTAAACATTGTGTCCTTCTGTTTAGGTTCTTTCTAGGCTGTGTTTGCACACATTGAACTCTGAAGGATGTCAAGATAAACATTTGATGTATTACTGCTACTATTACAGTAGAGATGTCACATAGCTCTGTTCTCAAAAGCCAAATGTTTGCTACTGGTTAAATGTTAAAATGTTGCAGCAGTTCATAAAGCCATAAAACACATAATGCTAAAGAATTAGTTCATAACTAGTGTGTAGAAAAAGAGCCACTAGGACTGTTTAAATCAATCATTAGAGGATGGAAAATGCAATACTAGAAACTTCTTTAACCTTCTCCCATTTTTAAGTGGAAATATGGTCCTACAAAGCTGCTTAATTTGGAAACAAATTTACAGAACTAATTGGCATATATATGTGCATATAAAGAATAATAAATACATTTAAATGGCTATCTTCCAGCCTATATTTAGTAGTCAAATACTCTTCTGCTATCCTTTATTTCCTTTGAAATAGTGCTTTGCAATGACAAGTTCCT
This sequence comes from Eurystomus gularis, assembly GCA_013400335.1. Classification (NCBI taxonomy): domain Eukaryota; kingdom Metazoa; phylum Chordata; class Aves; order Coraciiformes; family Coraciidae; genus Eurystomus; species Eurystomus gularis. The sequence continues at coordinate 48,546 of VZZY01004115.1, forward strand.
CTCTGTAGATTGTTCCGTTAACTTCCTCCCATCTGTATCTCCCTTTAGCCCTAGGCAGTTGAAAATGAGACAGTTTTTGAATGAATAATGCTGATGTGATGACTTCTTTATATGATTAAAGAAAGTGTAGGGTGATATTTTGGTACCCTTTTTTTCTCTTCTACTAATGATGATATATAGACTGCAAGAGTCTCTAGGGAAGAGAGAAGGAATAATGCAATTCCAATTTGACCCTGCTCATTGGAGTCAGTGTTTTGCCTTTGTGTATGTGGGCCCAAGCTTTCTCCTCTTCAGATAAGTGATACCTGCCTTAATATTGATTCCATCTGAAGGAAAACATTACCTGTCCTTTGGCTAAATTAAAAATATCCTCTGACTTGAGCATGTGGGAAGTGATGGAGCAAATGTGGTTAACATATAAAAAATTTTTTAAATTTTTAAGAGCTTAATATCCCTTAATTTAGTATCAGATTATGATTAATAGCAGTGGTATTTTGCTGCTGAATTCAAATCTACTATTAATACAGTATGCATATTTTACAGAAGCTACCTTTCAGTAATATGGGCTGTAAAGATCTCTGATGGGGTTTGTGGGTGCCATTTAATATAAATAAATGATTTTATTTTTTTCAAAACTACCTATAGCTCATAAAATGTTTGCATTTTCAGCTCTTCAGGCATTTAAGGATTGAAAGTTTAGTTGTTTAATGGAACAGACTTTCAAGGGTTTTAATTACTGAAAAGATAATAAAGGCAAGCATCAGAAAACGTAATGTTAAACAATGGATCAGCTTCATACCACTGAAACCCTATGGAGCTATTGTGAAGTTAAACTTACTCTGTTTCACTCTTATCTACCTAAAAGAAAAGTAAACAAGAAAAAACATAAACTTTGTCAAAGAAATGCTTCCATTGACTCTAAGGGAGCTCTTGGCATGAGTAAAGCTAATTGTGTGAATTAAAGAATTAGCAGTTTGTCCTCTCAATTTGTGTGCTATCCAATTAAGTGTTGAGAAAGGGACAGGCACATAGGCAGCCAAAGCTTTAGACTACTGAATTAAATATTTCAAAGTAGTTGGAAGCATTAGGGGTTTTTAAGCTAAGAAAAGCCAGAAGTTTGCTCTGTTCCAGTTGGAAAACATCTAGGATGTTCTGACTAGGAAATGACTCCTACTTTTTTATTAAAAGTCCCGTATTGCATTTGATAGATGTGTTCTGATACCTGCGCTGGTTGACAAAGCAGTTGGGCAGAGTAGGATCCATGGAGTGCAGCATCATCTTCACCTTCACTTCAGCAAACCAAAGCAAAACAGGGGCTCTTATTATTGCACCGGTGCCATATCTCAGTGATTGCTCTGAAGTTGCTTGTGCTAACAGCTGGAGTGTGTGTGTCTGTGCAGCTGTTCACCAAGAAAGACTCTGAAGAGCCCATGGTCAGACGGCACAGTAATGGGATCTGCTGCCAACTGCTGACCCCGGCCCTGTGCTGTGGCAGGGGAGGGTGGTGGGTTCTCTGTGTCATGGGTGCTTTGCACAGTGGGCTCTTCCACAGGAGAGCTTTGACTAAAGCAGCAGCAGCACCAAGTTTGTAGCCTGAGTTAACATTTATCCGGTATGTTGAGAGAGACTTAAACTTGATATAGGGACTGAGAGACAGTGGTAAAATGTCATTAAATTTTTAATGAGTGAAAATAATCAAGCACATCACTTTGTTAATAACATTTCTGTCTAGTCTTTTATACCTACTTTGCTGTTCTTTAAGGTTTGTAGGCATACAAAGACCTTTAGAATTATGGCTCTGCTGTGAACTTATTTTCTTACAGCTGTGCCAGGTAATTGGTAAGGTCAGGGAACAGATTGTGAGATATGGCCACATCAGTCTTTTAATTTATAGTGTTCTTTAAAAACAAATAGCTTTGTATGAAATGAGTAGTCTTGCTTCAGTTACTGGTAAAGAAATGAGAATCATATCAAATCATGTACTTGGGATTTTTCCACATGAACAAACTGTGAACTAACTTGGGCAATTAACAGAATAATAAGTGGGTTTAGCTTTGTTATCTAAAGACATTCTGTTCATAGTAGGTACAGGTATCCTGACAGCATAATAATGAAAAAGCTTCGGTGATATTTCAGCAAAGATCAGATGTGATTTGCTATATGTATTGGACTTCTTACACTAGAAAAGTCTGGAGCAAAGTTTCCTTCAGCTATGTATTTCTCTTGAGAGTTAGGGAATACATTTGATGATTGCTGAGAGTAACTGAAGTTTTTAACTTGTGTTAACTTCTTGTGGCGAAATAATTGGTGCAAGTCCTGAGGGGGGAGAGAAATCCTTGCAAAGTAACAAATGATGCTAGTTACGGGGGGATTGAGGGATAGCAATAACAAAAAATAAATCCAATACGTCAGTAATAGAGTGAGTGTCTCTTGCCATGCTTTTAACTTCACACATAACCTCCTAAAGTTTTTTTGATACTGTGATTTGAAAAGTTTTGATTTTATGCTGTTCTGAAATAATGAATGGGTAGGGTCCTGTGCACTTGAATGTGAATGGTTTACTTGGAAATAGCAAAATAGTGTAGTGAATGCCCTTTATTTACGTTAGCTTTATTTTAAAACCAACTAAGCACTAAGTCTATATTTATACAAGTGTGTGTATGTAGTAATATATCTGCCTCATTATCTAACAGTTGATGCAGCTAAAACATATACCATTGGACCTTCTTGCTGCATCTCAAGCAAGCTATTAAAATGCACTTAAGTTCATAAATTTCGGTAATTACATCTCTGATTTCCTACTTTTATGAAATATGATGGTCTGACTTTCTCTTTTAAAATATGTCACCGTGTAGTATTCTTTGGCAATGAAAGTCATGAGCGAAACAGTGTTCTCGATGCCTTTCCATCTGTACTGCATAGCCTCTTCTTATAACTCCCAACTTGCATCTGACACGTGAATACTGAGCCCATCCCGGGCTTCTCAGCACATTTCCCACTGGTCCTCCACGGCACCTGCTGTGCTGCCATCAGCCATTAATGTTCCGATGAAGCCAACAGCCTGCTTGGGTATGCCTGAGACATTCAGTAGTGCAGATGGCGTGTTCTGTCTGCTTCTACCTGTAACATCTGGCAGCAGTCAGATGTGAGAAAGCCCAAATGAGGAGGGAGAGATTTTTTTAAGTTGAATTGAACAAATAATTTTATTGGGTGAATTATTGCAGGTTGCTTGAGATCATAAAGAAAAAAAAACATGAACTGGGGGCAGAATTTGTTTGAACTGAGTGAATGCAGATATTGTGTGGACTTACAGAATTCCTCAAATTGAATTGGAAGTTGGTTTAGAGCTTAACAGATTGATGCTGTAATGTCTAGGGAGTTTTCTCCTTAACCATCCCCAAGAATGTATCAAACTACGCACCAGACAGATGGTTGTGCACTTGCTTTTGTTCACTGTTAGGAGTTTTGCCATTGGTCTCAATACAATTTTAAAAACAGTTTCTAATAGTACAGGTAAGATTAGAATGCCTTTTTTTTCTAAATGACCTTATTTTTGCTACATAGAGCCTGACAAAAGGATGGCTGACTTTGCCATCTGATAACAGAGCCATGAATAGTCAAACTTGTTTTTTCTTCCTGGATCAAAGGCTTTTTCTTCCACACTATCTTTTAAAAAAAACTTAATGTGGTAAAACTTGATGTAGTATCCTTCACAAAGTTGGTACTGTGTAATAACGATAGCGTGGTAAATACTAAGCACAGATATGCAAAAGTAGAATCTATGCCTCAGACAACCAATAATCTGGGTTTTGACTGGAAACAATTTTGCAATACTGATTTTTGTCAATGGTTAATATTTACTTACGTAAATGGCTGAACAGTGAAGGAAAAGGAGAGAAAAAAAGGAAACAACTGGGGCGGAGGAAGAAATAAAGGGGTTTAGCTTCCAAGATTGGCTGGTTGTCAGTCCTCTATGAAAGGCAGTGAGTGATTGCTTTTGTGTCACTTGTTTGCCTTTTTCCCCTCCCCTCTTTCTTTCAGTTAAACAGTCTTTATCTCAACCCATGAGTTCTCTTGCTTTTGCTTTTCCCATCCTCCCACTGGGAGTAACGGGAGGGAGCAGTGAGCTCTGAATATGGCATTGGGTGGAACATCTCTTTGGCCAGTTTGAGCCACTTGTTCCAGCTGTGTTGTCTCCATCTTCTCTTATGCCCAGCCTACTTGCTGGGAGTTGGGGTAAGAGTGGGAAAAGAAGCCTTGGTGTTGTGTAAGCTCTGTTCAGCAGCAGCCACAGCACTGTTCTGTTATCAGAACACTGTTCTAGCCACAGATGCAAAACATAGCACCGTATGGGCTGCTGTGGAGGAAGCTAACTCCCTTTCAGCCAGATGCAGTGCACATACAAAAGTCTATCCAAGTTTACTATAAAAAACCCCAAATCTTGTATAGGTTTAACAAGTCTTTTCATCTTACGTGGACAAAATATGCTAGACATTACTGAATTTTGAAAGAGTGCAGTGGAGATGATAAAGCTGTAAAAAAATGCATTATATAAAGCACAGGAGAATTTAAGAGATTTGGAAGATGGATCATGTCAATCAATCTTAAGATTTGCTGACATCCCAAAGGAGGAGGAGCAGAATAATACGGCTTTTTACCTACTACTATTTCTGACAGTGCTAGTAAGTGTGGAACAAAGTGAGGAGGACTCTCTGATTTCTGCTATGAAAACCTGCTCCTGGGCAAAGACCTCGTCTTGTCACTTGCAAAGGCCCTTTGCGTTCGGAATAAATACGCACTTATAAAATCTCATTTTTGTCAGCATCTCTGCAGAAGGATCTTGACAACACTAACATGAAATGTAGCAGCATTAATCACTTTTTAAGCTTTTAAGAGCTGTTTGAAGAAAGGCATATTTAGTGTTAGCATTTATATTATCAAGTTAGGACAAAAACTGCTTGAAATGCTAATGCCCATTTTTAAAATATTTGCAGTTAAGCTGCTAAGATGGTTTCTGAGGAGAAGTCAACAGGTAATTCTTCAGCACAGTGGTATGAGAGGTATAGTTTTAATTAATGCTTCAGTAATAGAAACGCATCAGTATTCTGTGCCTTTTGCATCTTCAAAATAGTTGTCTTCATTCTTGAGTTGATTTACTGCCTTTTACGTGTCCTATTTACTCAAAAGTAAGAACCGGAGTACTTTAGAAACAATGGCAGGCTATTGCCTAAAGCAAAACATACAGATAACTTGAGTTTTGAACTGCTGACCTATTTACAAGCCTCATTTTTCCTCTGTTTCCTCATTGACAAGCTCTAAAAATGTCTGTTAGAACCCTGCAGCTGCTTGAAAGGGAAAATGAAAGCATGTGAAGTAGAATACCAGACCTCTTTCCATCTCTATAGCTGAATAGATTCAACTATTGTAAGTTGATACTAGTGCTATTAAACTTACAAACCTGATGTTCCTCATTGGAGTTGAGTGTTTGCCATTCCTCTGAGTAGAAGTTTGACAGATGCAATTCAAACTGATGGGAAAAGAAAGACACTGAACAGGTTCTTAGAAAGGAGAACCCAAGAAAAACCAAAGAAATGCTCATGGTGGTGATTTTAGGTTTCTGTTAAGCTTTTGTTTCGTAAGCCATAAAGTCGTTAAGCCGAGAAGTGATCCTTTCTGTGCAACAAATCCATGTCTGGTGTCTTCAGTGTTCTCAGAGTACTCGGGATGGGGGTTCAGAGGAAAGGGCATTTGCCCAGATGTGCTGATTGGGTTCAAGTGCCTGCTCATGCTATTTATTACTTAGTGTTGTAAAGGTGAGTCGTAGCAAAAGGAATGAAGTCCTGTCATGTGTGCTTAGCAGAGGACAACCTGTAAATGGTTTGTAACAGCACAGGAGGAGTAGGTTACAGGATGTCTGCTGGCAGTCAGGGTAGCCATGTTTGAAATGTGTTGCTTCAGAACAGCAGCTGTAGCTCCTTCTAAGACAACTCTTCTAGAATGTCTATCACGTGAAACATGCATACCTGCCACGTACAGACAAAATGACTAACTAAAAATCTGCAGGCTGGTTACAGTTCCCCTCTAGATTGGGTTTAAAAACAGATTTTCTCATTCCGTTCTTTTTTTTCTCCTCATGAACTGCGGTGATTTTTTTTTTTAGTGAGAAACAGTGATATAGTTTGGTTGTGCAGAAAAATATACGAAATCTGCCAAATGATTGATCACTTTGGGCCTCAGAATCCTCTGGCAAATATTTTGTAGTGTGTTTAGGAATATTTTTGGAGATATAAATAGAACATGACAATCTGTGGCAATTAGCAGATAAGAAGAAATAACCGTTGGCTCTACATACTAGATATGTAGTAAAGCTGGATTTTAAAACCAAAGAGAATGCAAGATTTCCCTTTGCAGCACATGATTCAGTCCCACTACAATGGAATGCAGGCAACAGTGAAGCTGATTTGGGGGGCTACAATTTAATGATGCAGCATAAGATGTCCTCTTCCCCATGGTTATTTATTATGTAAAGTAATGCCTTGCCTCTGAAGGGAAGGCGTCACTTATTTGTGTTATGAAATTGATGTCCGTGTGGTGCCTTAAAGCATACTGTTTCTAACAGTGCTGGTTATTGTTTTATGTTTGATCTTGTTCGGTTTGCAGTGCCACTTGCCAAAGTGAAGGGCTGCGGACATTTGATTACTGTTCTCCAAGAAAACTGCTCTCAGTGAGAGAAGTTTGGGGGTGATGTATACCAGAGCCGTGCAAGTCTTACCTCAGGTCTGGAGCAGAAAGAGTAACTTCAGCTTTCTGTTTCTGCAGATGAACTCTATTTGCTTTTCCTTAGCAGGCTCCTTCAGTCATAGACCCAAGCAAGGCTTCTGTGCTTGAAGGGCTGTTTATTGAGCTCTGTTAGCTGATTCTGTGCAGTTCTCTCTAAATCTTGCCTTGCTTAGATGATTGTGACTCATTAGTAGCGTATTTCTGTGCCTGTCTCTTGATTTAAAAGCTTAATTGTGCTGTAGCCTTTCCTAGATTAAAGTGGTAAAGATACATATTTTTTAATGTATATCAAATGTTTGTATGGTAGAACAGAAGTCACTTTTGTATGTGTGTGTATATATATACACGGCTTATGTATAGGAGAGAAGTATTTTTGGTAAGCAAGCATCCATATAAATGGCTGTCCCGATGAAGGGAATTATTGTGGCATGTAGTAAGGCTGCCAGTTTCATCTGTTAGAATGTGCCCTTCAAGTTTGTGAAAAGCAACATCGTAAGCTATGAACTGATGACTAAATCATGTGGTGCTCAGTTGCAGCATCTCATGGGCAAATATCCAGAGGAAGAATATACTCCATTTAAGGAGTTTCTGGTAGAACATGGTAAGATGCAAGACTGTTCCAGGCAGGGGTTTATCCTTGGCAGTAGAGCCATAGCACAGGGGGAATTCAAGAGTCTGTGCTTCTGCCCAGAGGCTTTGAGTGAAGGGGTGGGGGGGGTGTGTGTCCTGTGCCAGTTCTTACCGCTCTTGTTTTCTTGAGGCATCATGAGTTCCAGTGTGTAGACGATGAAGGATGCACGTCACCCCTGGCAGTGGGAGCTGTTGTGCCGTTTGCCATGTGAATATTGTTTTGTTCTTTTACTTAGTGTTGTGCAACTTTTAGCAAGGGTCTTATTTCCTAAATGTGATAGTGCTCTGAAGTGGCATAAGCCAGTACCTTACTTTTATCCCAGATCCATCATTCTAATGTGATCATGAAGTGAGAAGATGCAGCAGAATTCAGGCTTGGAGCTTACTGCCTCTTTTTCCTCCCAGTAATGAAATTTGTAATTAGCATGTTCAAGATGCTAAAGAGAATGTGAGCATGTTAACAACTCTCCAAATGTCAAAATGATTTTGCAGTTGTCACTGGTGGTTCACATTAGGGAAGTAAAGATGCTTTTTACTACTCAGTAAGTTTCTTGCTGTCACAAAGTAGTGCAGAGAAATATTGATGAAGGACATCATTCAAATCTGCGAACCAGCAGGGGTTTATGCTAAAGGCCATAGCTGTCTACAGCTGTTAAAAGCATCAACTCATGACAGTCGGTGCAAACGCCGCTTGCTCCCAACAAGTTTATCTACAAAAAGTTTAAGTTCTGTATTAGAAGATAAGCCGTAAAAGAAACCTCTGAATAGTGTTACTAGTCTTCTGAAAGAAGACATAGGAAATAGCATAACTAATTGTACACAGGGGCTATAAATCCTAATTATATCCTGGACTTTCCTTAAAGCAAGCAAATGAAGTATTCAGGATGAGCTCAAGGTAGTTCACATGCTTGACCAAAGTCTTATTAATCCCTAAAAGGTGTCTTCATCCAGAGAAATATATTGAGGAAAATCTAAGTCTAAAAAGAGGTGAACTGTGTTGCAAATAATGGTGTTACACAGCAGCTAAGTTATCTGGGAAGATCACAGAGATTACATAGAAATGAAAGAAGAGACCTGGTATTTTTTAGGGTACGAGTTTCTCATTATTAGATTGTTCTTGGGCATTAACCAGGAGGAAATTTATGTTTTTAATATAATTGCTGCAGCATAGATGCTGATGAAAGACTGAAGTAATCTGTGTAGCCAGAAGAGTTAACGTCGTGATTTCTTTGAAAGTCTGGAAAATATACAGTAGATATCTTTTGTTTTTATCTGTTTTGGGGGGTAGGTTTGTTTGTATACTGGCAATCAAAAATCAGTTCCTTTTATCAGTCATTAGCCTTTTCTTGAGTTCTGAGGTAACTCTATATCCTGCAGTAATTTTTAGTGTGATATCTGAATTTTTACTCACATGAGCCTAACAGAGTATATTAGTGTTAATTGAGCCTGTTTAATCTCTCTGCAAAGGCAGTTAACAGGAAACTTACCTTTAAAAAAACCTAAAATGCTTAAGGAGTTACTACCCAAATAGTACCAAAAATCTTATTAACTCAAGGTAAAATGCAGGAGAGAGGTGGAAAGTCAACTGTCTATCAGCTGGTATCTGATTTACTCCCATTAAAGTCGGTGCACACTGATCGTGCACTTTTTCTTGACTGTAAACAGAGGGAAAAAATGACAAGAGCATCTGCTCTTGATCTCTTTGCATGTCTGATGTTGACACACAATACACAGTCATTTCTCAACTGTGGCTGAAGCTTGGGAAAACATCCTTTAAAGGAAGGATATCCTAGTACAAAAGTTTTCCCCTCTTTTTGGCTAAAGGATTTTTCTTGAGTACAAGAGGGTCTTTCTAGTATGTAAGATGGATAATTATAAAGCCTGCTACACCGGTAGCTCATTGACTGTAGAAATGTTGACTAATGGTGTCTGGAACAGCCTGTGAATTGGGAGGTAAGCAGGTAGTTCCGTTCCAGTTGTTTCAGCTACAACTGTTACAAGAGTCTTGTCCTTCAACTAGCGGGGTGGTGACCTTCTGCACTGCTGAGACAACCAGCCAAACATACTTTCTTCTGTATACATAGTGAAGCCACTTAAATAATCTCTAGTAAAATATTACCTTAAATCCAGTAATTCATCAGTTCATCAATTAAGTCCATACTGAATGATCTCCTAATATTCCAAATCTCTATAGAGCTGCTGAATGTGAGTTTATCTGAGTAACATGTTTGACTAGATCATGCTATGTGCCTTGGTTACAGGATCCAAGGGTGGGTAACTCTTTAGTAGCTTTCAGTCTATTCTAGTTAATCATCTTGCTGCTTGAAAACTGGTACCTTTTTATAACTGTACTGAAGGCTTTCATTCCTTGAAGTTACGGCTTGTTTACTGAAGTGTTGTCATGACAAAATGCATCAATTAAACTTTCAAATTCCCCTACTATTTTTAAGTGGTCCTTAGGAATAAGGACAAGAGTAATTTTTCTATTATTGACCTTTCAATCAATCCCATACAATGTTCTTAAATGTAAATAATTGTGGCAGCCCTTATAGGTAGATCAAGGAAGGATTTTGTGCAAGAGACTTTATCCATTTCAGTAGAGACTGGAAATAACCCTCAATTTTTCTACATTGATTTTTTTTTTTTTAACTGGCTTATTGAGCCTTATTCAGGGGTTGAATCAATTGGATGGCAGTGGCCTGACTCACTATATTGCAGCAAGTGGTGTTGGAAGTTCATAGCTGCCACCTGATATACCCTAATACTTGGGCAGCATGAGATTGATCTGAGGACTAGCTCTGGATTATCCATTTGCTTGAAGCCAGTTTTCATTTGCTTGTCAAAGGTTTGGCTGGGCATGTCACAGCTAGTGGCATGAAAGTAGAAACAGCTGTAAGCAGCGTTAGATGAGCCCAATATTTTATTAAAGGAAGCTGATATAAACTCCTTAAAGAAACAAAAAAAACTCCTAAGCCGAACCACCTAAACACTTCAAGGTCTGCCACTCTGACAATAGGCAAAGAGTTGCTGGATGGTATTTGTTGTTGGAAGATGCTTCTTGCACTTTGAAGTCTTCTTATAATAGTTCTCATATTATGTAATGCTTTTGTGGAATTGTGTCTTACTACCCATTTATCTCTTCAAGTGTTGCATGTGGGATGTGTCTGCTTGTTGTTTAATTCCTGGTAACTGAATACCTTATCCTTTGGTGAGCAATTAAACTTTCACTTGGAAATGACCTTTAGCTTGAAACAGATTGAAGTACGAAATTATCTGCATCATCCAAAATAGATAACATGGATACTAATGTTTGTTGACTTCAGCGGAGAAATAAGGGAAGTGTTTCCACACAGAAGTAAAATTGGAGAGATTGCTCTACCTGTACCTGCGTTCCTCTAACCTGCTGAGCTGCTTCCCTGACCCCTTCCCCAAGGGCATGAAGTGCTGGGATACAGCTCCTGTTTCTAAAACCTAAATTGCTTCAGGAACTCATGTGAAGTCTTCCTTGGGTTCAGTTTAAACTCTTACTTTGCTCAGAGGCTTAGTGATTTTATGGAAGCAAGAGATGCTTGAAACTCAGAACTAGTGTACTTCTTTGGAGATGTGACTACTGCGATGCCAGACCAGAGGCTATGAGCAGCGGTCTGATCAGTGAAGTGTATGTACCTTTTGGACTCTCCACCCCCACTTAAGTGGAGTTAAGTGGATATCTGTATCCATATTTACATTGAACAGACAGGGATTATGCAAATAATTAAATATTAACAAAATGGAATTGTTACTAGCTTCTGGTTGAGACCAGATGTAGCTGTGGATGGTAATCTTGAGGATACGAGGTTTGGAAGGAAGACATTTGGGTCTCGAAGGGACAACATAACTTTCCCCACGTAACATCAACAGGAAGGCAGTTTTCCCTAAGACCTCATTCAAAAAAATTGAAAGATGTTTGACACTGAGTAGCAATGCTGCAGCGTTAATAACTTTACACTTAGAAGTCATGCAGTATACTCTTACCTTGCTTGGAATTAAATCAGTGAGTTTTAATGAAGTTATTTGGTTTTTTTCCAGTAGGTTAAGAATGTCTCCTAACAAGACTAAACAGAAAAATTGCTAATATCAACAAAGCTGTTCTTTTGTATCATGTCAGAGATAAATTTCCAGTACTTTCTGGCAAGGACATGAAAGTGAGCAGTTATCTATATGAACCATGTGTTTTGGAATACAGGTGCTATATTGGAAACACTTGAAGAAATATCATTTTCTTAGAACTGTTCCTATTCTGGTAATTGCTAGTAAGCTCGTAAGAAATGTCCGTGATCCTCTGGTCCTTTAAAAAATGCACTTCACTATCTTAGGTAGAAGTATATGTTGGAAAAGAATAGGGATGAGGAAGAATTTGGAGGAACAAATAATTTAATGCTAACATGGAGGCAAACTGGGGATTAGCAGAGCAGCAATGCTTTTGTTTCGCATTCTATTTCTACTATGTTTCTCTTAATGAGAAGATGTCTGCAAACATGTAAACTGTTCAAAAATTAGTTTAAGATGGAGATGTACATCATAGGAACTACTTGCAAATAAACTTGAGCTTAATTTATTCATCAGTATATTAATTCAGTTCTAATCACTGAATTCCACATGGCTGAGTTCAAAAGAAGATCATGCACTCCTGCTCCTTCCCTAAATCTTAATTTCTTTTTGGTTTGCTTCAAAAACTGAACGACTTAGAAATACCCTACTTGACCTTTAAAACTACAGTGTCAGGGGAATCATGTTAATTAGATGAAGCCATACAATTATTTATCTAAAATGTCTGTATAAAAATTGGAAGCCACATACCAGCCATTTGTGAGAATGCTGTATCTTCACAGGCATGGGATGCTGTGGTAAACTGCGTCATCATTCATTAATAGTGCTATTACTGAACATGTTTGCTGAATATTGCGCCTGTTCTTAGTGGAAGCTGATTCTGCTTTTACTGATGAAGTCTGAAAATAATTAGCTTTTCTGTAGTTGGCTATAGCCTGTGTTCCTTCTGCATGGTTGAGGCTTGGAAATAAACCTCTACCCGATACCACATTTGTTCCAACTACACGTGGTTTGTTCCTCTTTACCTCCTAATATCTACCGTGTGAGACCATAGTTTTCCTTAATGATACACCACTTCTGTGATAAGGACCAGTGATCGTCATTTGCTGAACAATGTCTTCTGTGAAGCTAAATAATTGCATGTTTTGCACAGGAGAGCTACACCTACAGAAGAATTTCAAGTAGCAGCTGTGCTGCATTGTATTTGGCACACGATAGCTACGTTACAGCCCTCTGAAATGCCAGTAAAAAGTAGCAGCTAAGCAACAGGCTATCTTAATACTTCGGAGCTGGCAGAAGAGTATCGGTGAGGGTTGGCATAATTCTGTGACAACAGAGTAACTTCTGTAAAGAGCAAAGAATGGGTGTCTTTCTGTCAGTATAGAAGTAAACTAATAGAGGAAAAATTAGTGTGCCTAATCCATTAATGCCGTGGAAGCTGTTTGCTGAGAGTTTTAGACTTCTCTACACATTTGCTAAATCTCAAATGCGTAACTAGAGGGACCTAGGAAGATGACAGGAGCTAAAGAACATACAGAAGACTGAAAAAACCCCCAAACTTTAAAAACTAAAAGCAGAAAAACAAATGAATTGGATAAAATACACATCTCGGTGCTCAGCACGGTAGTTAGGTTTAAATACACCAACATTTTTGTGCATCTCTTCAGATTAAATGTAAGATGTGCTCACAGGAGGGACTGTCTCCTCCCCAGTCTTAACCTAATGACTTCTGCTTCTTTGAAGGGGTTACCACAGAAAATAGAATACATTGCTGGGCTGCAGTGATAATACTGTTATTTTTTAAAAGAGAATTTAAACTTTGATAAATAATTCTCTTTGGAATAATTTCAATGAATAACAAAACAAGAAAGCATATTGTCTTAAATTAGATGGTCAACTCTGCAAACTTATGCTTTAGTGCTTGGATAGCTTCTTCAAATCACTTTAAAGGAACTAATTCTTCCTTGGGTTGATTCATTTTAAATAGTCTCAAATTAGTTTTAAAAAATAGGACCTCTGTAAATCACTAGTCAGTGTCAAAAATTTGTATCTTCTGGCTCCAGAGCTTCCTATGAGGGACTAGGAAGCGTTCAGTACTTATGGGGTTATTGTCAGCATCTGAAAGTACAGCAGATCCTAATGAGGATGTAGATGGTTCTCTTGATCTATCAATAAACAGCTGGATATCTCTTCTCTCTTTTTAAATTTTTCTTTGTGTGGGTAGAAGAACCATGGACCTTCTTACCATAAATGTGTGAAGGGAAGGTTGTGGAGCAGTGATAAATACTTGTCCTAGGGAGACCTTGGCCTTTGAACACAGATGTGGGTGTAAAGGATAGAAATGAGCCAAGAAGAGTTTCTGTAACCTCTTGATAATCTGCTAGCTACTCATCCTCATTAAAGCGCTTAGGAAATGTATATAGATGGACTCTGTTATAATTCTGAGTTGAAACAAGAATGAAAGACAGAAGAAAAAAGTAAAATGCAACTAAATGTGGTCTCCTGAATGTGTAATTTAAAAACCGGATAGTAGTGAGCTACATTCACCCACATGACACTGCCCAGTGAAAGACCTGCTAATTAACTAGTTTCATTATTGAAGACAAATCTCTGGAGCAGACTCAAAAATCTGCTCTCTGGTAGCAGTGAAGAGTGAGTAGGGATATGGGATAATGATTTATACTGGATCACATGTGCCATGAGAGATGCTGTTATTTCTGTGTTCTTAGTGACTAAAACTGGACAATTCAAGTCTAGGTATGTCATGCACTAGATCTAGGAAAGAGGGGAAATCCTTCCTTCTGTGTTAGTAAAGTTGAATTAAGGAAATTAGTAATACAGCTTCATCATTTCCTATGAATTTCTGAGCATACCTTCATGCTAGTCAAGCTCTTAAAAATGTTATTTAACAGTCTTCCTGGGTTTGAATATTTTATACAAGAGTGCAGTTGAAATAAGGAAAGCCAACCTGTCGGTTAAACTAAAAAAAGTAAAATGAAAAAAATTCCATGTTTTCATGTGGTTCAAAAATAATTTATCCTGTCCTCAGTCTCCTTGGCTTTAGTCTCATTGCTACACTATCTGTGACAGAACAAATTCTTGGTGTTACTCACATTAGAAAGGATTTTCCTATCGGTAGAAGCAGACCACTGTGGTGAAGGTGTTGTCCTGCTGCTCCTCTGGAGAGCTTTCCTCCCCTGCCACTGCCACCCTCCTTCCCCTGGGAAGGGATGGCAGCAGTTGGCAGACTAAACTTCCATAGAAGGTAAGCGTTCAGTTGTGGCAGTAGTTTTGATAGTAAAATATTTTTTTAATGAAATTGTTTAGAAAGAAAATGCTGGCTGCCTTTCTCAGACAGGTTGTCTTTCACATTTATGGCCTCTTTCTTTCTTATGAGCAGCAGAGGTGGCTTATCAAATATATCCTCTCTGAAATATGAACTGCTTGGAGTAGGATTTTGATTTGCTTGAGGAAGAAACCTGCCAAACATTCCAGCATTGATCTTTGGGCTCCTGTGAAGTTTGCTTGAGCCTGCTTGCCCTTTTTGGTTGAGTAGGTGGGGAAACACACACCACTTCTCCCACGCTGGGGTTACAGTCTGACTTTTATACAAATAATCAATTACATACAGAAAACAATTAAGCAAAGAAAAAAAAAAAATCCCAAACCCAAAACGCTGTAGCTTAAGAATGGTTTAGGCTACAGTATAAGTCGTCTTTGACTCACTACACAACAAATACGATACCAAAGCTGCCAAGCTGTACAAAGAGTTTTCCCAAGACCATTGTTAACATTAGCAAGGCAGATTGGAGAGGCTGTATGAAATCAGTTAGGGATGCATGACTAAGATCTGGTTTTGTAGGGGGTGTGAGCACTGTATTGAAGAATGTCAGAAGTTCAAGACTTGCATGTGGTAATTAACTCTATCTGAGGCTTTAGGCTTTTCTCCAAACAATTTTGACAAAACAGGTTTTTATCACAGCTCTTTCACTGTGCTACTCAAAGGCTGTATTTTGAAATCCTTTACTCAGGTAAATCACTTTCTGTTCACAGATATATGCACAGTAAAATGTGAAACTGACCCTTACAAAACCAAAGCTCATTTATTTAGACTTACTAAAATCTGAATAAAAGGTTCTGTATTTGGCAACTAGGTGAAAATGTTCCAATTACGAAAGACATGTTTTTCTAATGGATAAGAGCATTTTTCTTCTGTATGAGTCAAGGGGAAAAAACTGTTAGATGCTGCAAGTGTTGGGAAAATCTGGTTTGAAATATTTAGAAATGAAATGTATAAATAGATGTAATTGAGAGCAAAGCATGCCTGTGATTTTGGTTCATGTTAATGAATCATCAAATAGCAAACTGTAGTGGATCAGGTGTAGCTATATATGTGTATGTGTATATATAGATGCACATTTTAGTGTATATTTCTAGAATGCATGCTATATGTATGAAGCCCAGGAAGACCTGTTAAGTATTAAAATACTCTAAGTGCTAGACTTCCTGTTTCTGAAAAAGCTGATTCCAAGTGTAACCTCACAATAATAGGAAGGTCACTACAGTCTGTAAACTCTCCATTGCAATTAATGAAGTCTGTGAGTAGCAACTCAAAGTTACCTTCTGCTGTTCTTCTACAAGGCCAAAGGGGTGCCACCAGCAGCAGAACCAGGGTTGAGAAGACAGCACAACTTCTGTGATGAACACTGCTACTCCTCTGGCTTGAGTATGCCTTCTGAAGGATACAGAGGACTTCCAAGAAGCTGGGGGGGGGAACCCCAACCAACAACCAAAAAAAAACCAAACCAAACAAACAAAAAAAACCCCAAACAACTCTTTGCCACCCCTTCCATGAGGTACTGACTAGATGAGATGCCAGCTTTTCAAGTGCAGGATGGGTGGAAGGCACTTGGCAACAGGATATTAAATCAGTTGGTAACTGCTTCCTTGGAAGCCTTTAGTGATAGTAGTATCAAGTTCAGCTGAGATAGTCTGAAGTGGCTCCAGCAAAGCCTTGTTGTTTAGTATATTACCTTTTAAAGGAGTACTAGATTCTGGTTCCAGCTTCCTTTTTCTCAGAAAGAGTATGCTGGTTTGCAGATTGGGTTCTTCATTAGATCATTAAGGTGATGTTCAGTTCATTTAGATTAAAGCCACCAGGTTTAACATCTAAATTAGAGAATCTATGTGACAAATTAGAAATATTTGTGCCTAAGAGTTATGTTGTGATGTTAACTCTGAATACAGCAGGCTTGATACTATCTCCTTCTAAGCATAGTTCCAAGGAAAAATGATTCACACTTATTTCTGAATCATAATTCCTCTTCTCCCCTCCTCCCTTGAGTATTAAAGGGCAAGATAAAACTGTAGCACTCGCAATATGGATCCTTACAGGAACACTTCTTGCTTTTTAAAATCTTTTAAAATATTAGAAGTGTTCCACTGAAAATACTTTTCATATTTGTACTTGGTTACACAAAGATTTCTCTAACTAGTTAACTCCTTAAAGTATTTTCAGGTGTAGACACATCTTGTTCTCATTTCTCACTCTTTGGGTGTGCTGCTGACCTGTACCACCACAGTTCTCCTGATGCTCTCCTGCACTGACCAGCTGCCGAGAAAGGCCAAAGGGCTGCACAGCTCTTGCCCTGTCAGGCTGCCTGGAAACACGGTGACTTTCTGCTCTTTTTATTTACCTGGGTAGGACTTTCAGTGCTGTATGTCCTGCTTGAGCACTCATATTGCCACCTGTATCTTATAATCTGTGAATGCTTTTCTGTTTTCTCTGATTTCTATCTGGAATGAATCACTGAACATGCAGAGTGTGTTTCATCTTTGCCTCGGTAGCAGCAGCTATGTCAGTCCTATTCTGTATAATACTTCTAGATCGCTGACATTTCTCTTGTACGTGTAAAAATAACACAGTCATCTTAGAAATGTGACTGTTCTCTCCTCCCTGTCAATTCGTTGGTACCTGTTAGAAAACACGTTGTTTCAGGGTTGTTGGTTTTTGGGTTTTGTGTTGTGTGTTTTTTTTGTATTCTGCTGATGAAGTGAAGAAGAATGAAGAATAAAATAAAAATGATTTTGACTGGAAGTATGTTGACCTTCAAGCTGTTCTGAGTGAAGGTTTTTTTGCGGTGATACGTTCTCACTCCTGGCATGTACAGGCCTCTACACTTTTCTAAATTTAGCAGACAGTGTTCATGAGAAATCTGACTTGTTAATCCTGTTGTTCCTTTCAGAAGAGCTCTGTGCTGTTCAGGGAAGTAGGTGCTCTTGCAATGTCCTGCGTTGAGGTCTTCCAATCACCGTGTTTAAACGATACACTTCCTTCCAAGGGTGTTGAAAGACTGTGTGATGAGCTCATCTCTCTGCACCTCTTCCAAGGGAAGGGCTGATGTTTTAGAAACTCGTGGACCTCTTGAAGAGTTCAGTCCCTAAGCATCTTCTGAACGAACGTGATACTTCATGTGCTACCCTAAGCATATATATTTACTTGGCTTTTATTTGGAGAATTTCTGAAATACTTATGATTTCCTATGCTTTATAAATGTGTGATTCTACATACACAAGCTGTCCTGGCTATGTCAGTGATGTGCTTTTGGGAGTACAGTATGGTTCCTGCCTCTGCAATTCAAGTATCTCATGAAGGCAAAGGGTGGGAGCGGGGGGAAGGGAAACAATAGTGACATTAGCAACCCTTCAAAAAAAAGGCTAGATGTGCCTCCTGTGCTCTTCTGTGAAGAAAATGTTTTTCAGTTTAAGTGCTTATTTCCAGCTCTGATTCCACTCTGTAGATACTTGGGTATGTATAAGGATTGGGACAATCGTCATCTTATTACGGCTAACATACAGTTTTTATCACTAGAAATCTCAAATGAAAAGCTGGTCTCTGCTTTGTGGCTTTCATTTGTTTACTCTTGAGATTAATGCTGCTCTTGTGATTTATTAATCAGAAGAGCATTTCTTTTTATGTATTTTATTAATAAATGCATTATTCCTGCCCTTTATGCTCTGGGTTTGTTTTAGAGGGATACAGTGTAGTGGAAAGGTTTTAAAATGTTCTGTATCTTTGATGTTTGCAATAGAACACTGAAGCTTGATGGCTGTAAGTTGTACAGAAAGGATCGAATTCCCATCGAGGTTTACATAACCTGTTGGATTGACTGCTGAGCAAGGGCCTGATGTAGCCAGCTCCACATAGCTCACATGAGCTGAACTACAGCTTTTCTCTTGGGCTTCATGCAAGTTTTAATATTAGACATCTATGTGATAATACCTATTTAATTTGTTTCTCTGGCCATGCTATTTCAGCACATTTTTTTCAGACCAGGTGAAGTAGCCACAAATTGTCTGGAGCGCAGAAGCAACGTGCTGCCTCTTCCTCAGGCTGAGGTGGCACTTGAGTGTGCTTTCTTGCAGGCACTCCAGGAAGGACAGTGAGGTACTTGCATTCTGGGAGAGGCTTGTGTCCAGATTTTCAGATTAAATGGGAGTAAGAGGGAAAATCAACACTTCTGCCTGTTTGTCCTCAAAAAGGAGAACTAGAACTGTTTAAGTTCTGTATGTTGGTTTTATTGTGGTCTGCTGATTACCATAATTGTGTAACCACCCAAAAGCGTTCCTGTTAACCTTAATGTTTGCCCAAATGCTTGGACAAGTACATCTTGAAGTGTACTGCTGGCTGGCTCCTCTTGGACAGAAATCCTCTGAAATCTTAGGCTAACTTTGGTTGCGGTTGTGACAACTGATTCTGTGGACTTAGTCACATGAACTACTTATCCCTAATCTCAGGAATGTGTATTTTGATGAATTATTTCTAGCAGAAGGCAAAAGACAGGAAACAGGAGTGATATACTTGTCATGCAAAGTGTTTCAAAAAAAAAAAAAGGCAGGGAGACAAAAGAGCTGTCTTGCATTTATTTCACTCCCCAAGTTTGCATTAACAGGGACTTGGGAAAGTAGTTCAAGAAACGCGTTTGTGCAATGAAGGCTGTTACCATAGCTGTTCTGGAGGGAGACCGAGCTATTGCTGACTTGTTAAGCAGCTTTTACTCTTCAAAAGACAAAACTATGTGGAGCCTTTGAGAGCAGAATCCTAATGAGGTTGCTACACTTGCATTTTTTTCCCCTCCTGTCCATCCTAAGCCTTTGTAATGTGACCTATTGAGACATTAAAACGTGAAAGATGGATGGGGCAAAGGCAGGCTTGTGGGTGCTCTCCCCAGCTCCCTCATGGCCTTGTTGCACCAATGGGTCAAGCAGAGGCATTGCCTGCTCTTCAGCTTCTCTGTTTCCACCGACTCTGTTTCAGAGAAGGAAGTGTCTGGCCAGTGCTGTACATGTGAGGGATGCTGCTGCTGAGTTGTAGGTACAGAAATTCTGCTGTTGGTATGACACTGGCAATAAAAATTAATCTGCTAAAATGCATCAGATTGGTCCAGAAGACACTTGAATATGTACATTTATTGCTTGGAGAAACAAGAAATCCATCATATCTTTGGCAATGTCAGTGTATCATTCTGATAACAGAGTTGCTATGATTTTCTGAGTTGCAAATTGTAGTTACAGATCTTTATATGCCTCTCAAGGTAGTTGAGGTATTGTGAAGGCCCTAAATTTTTGTACAGCTGCTAATACCAGGATTTGTAGTGGCTGCACAACTGGGAAACATTGGTAATACAGAAAAAGATAGGAAGTAGGACACTTGAAGATGTTCTTTAATAGGGAAGCAGAGAAATAATTTTATTTCCTGTGTGTCATTTTCTTTTTGACTGGGGTACATAATGTTCATTTTTGTTGATGTAAGAGTCAGGTAATGAATGCTGCATATAGTACTTATCCTCCTGCAATGAAGGAAACAGATTAAACATTCCTATAGTTTCAAACATGATGATTTTTCAAAATTGTTTTAGAGATCCCGCAATCTTCAAATGTGGGCAGATGAAGTTTGGGGTGGGTGTACAAGAGCCAATGTCTGGAAAGACACTCAAGCAAATGATAACACTAGCTTTCAATAGAAATAAGAATAATCTGATCATGTTAGTGAAGGAATTTTAGCAATAGGTGTCATAGAATCATAGAATGGTTTGGGTTGAAAGGGACCTTGAAGATCATCTGGTTCCAAGCCCCCTGCCGTGGGCAGGGACACCTCCCACTAGACCAGGTTGCTCAAAGACCCATCCAACCTGGTCTGGAATACATCAAGTGATTGAGCATCCGCAGCTTCCCTGGGCAACCTGTTCCAGTGTCTTGCCACCCTTGGAGTGAAGTTCTTCCTAATTTCTAATGTAAATCTACCCTCTTTAAATTTAAAGACACTCCCCCTCATCTTATCTCTACAAGCTCTTGTAAGAAGTCCCTCCCCAGGTTTCTTGTAGGCCCCATGTTTCTTGGGAAGGCTGCAATAAGGAGCATTCTCTTCTCTAGGCTGAACAACCCCAACTCTCTCATCCTGTCCTCATAGGAGAAGTGCTCCAGCCCTCTGATCATCTTCATGGCCCTCCTGGACCCGCCTCATAAGGTCCATGTCCTTCTTGCGCCTGGGGTCTACATGAACACAGTAGTCCTGGTGGGATTTCACAAGAGCAGAGTAGAGGGGGAGAATCACCACCCTAGACCTGCTGGCCATGCTGCTTTTGATGCAGCCCAGGACACGGTTGGCTTTCTGGGCTCCACTTACACATTGTTGGTTCATGTTGAGCTTTTCATCAAGCAGCACCGCAAAGTCTTTTTTTCTCCTCAGGACTGCTCTCAATCCGCTCATTGCCCAGCCTGTATCTGTGTCAATAACTTGCATGCAAATGGAAGTACCAGTTCTCATTGAAGCCTTATGTGAGTAGGCCCATCAATTGTTTCATTGCTCTGTGGTTACAATAAGGAAGCATTGGTTTTATTTTGGGAGATATTTACTGAAGTCTCACAGTTACATGCCAGCCAATAGACAGAAGCNGCAAAGTCTTTTTTTCTCCTCAGGACTGCTCTCAATCCGCTCATTGCCCAGCCTGTATCTGTGTCAATAACTTGCATGCAAATGGAAGTACCAGTTCTCATTGAAGCCTTATGTGAGTAGGCCCATCAATTGTTTCATTGCTCTGTGGTTACAATAAGGAAGCATTGGTTTTATTTTGGGAGATATTTACTGAAGTCTCACAGTTACATGCCAGCCAATAGACAGAAGCTGTACAGAGGAAAACAGAATGAAGTAGAAGCTTAAAAGCATTATGTAGACAATATTTTTTTTTAGGCTTCTAGCTAGAGCCTCACATAACCCTACCTTTTATTAAAAAAAAAATCAATTTAAGAGGATTCCACTATATATCTGAAAAGTAGCCTGCACTGCAGAATTTAATAGGATTATACTATTGATTCCATCTTTACAATGCTAGCTAGTATTTGGTACTTGTGAACTGCGGACTATTATGTGACTGAACACAAGGGAAGAGGGATTAGTTTGTAAAAGAATAAGCAGCTTTCCCTTAAAGTGCTCTGAACCAAGCATACGTACCTGTTTTGGTCTCTTAGTAAGTGCTAACTAACAAAGCAGCAAGTGGCAGCGCCTTCTAAAATGGGGTATCTGCCTAAAATCACTGGCTCGGTCTCTTAAGTAGAAGGTAATCAAACCTCTTGTGAGCTGGTATCTGCTGCTGTAATCCAACTGTTTACAGCTTCTCTAGAAAATTCCACCTCTGTCTTTAACCACACAAACTTCTAAAAGGTTGTCTGGAAACCCTTGTCATGTACTGATAGTAATGGTTCTCCTGGCACTATAAGGTGCTCTGTGCTATTTTTGAACTTAATGGAGTAAATGCCCAAATGAAATATCATTTCCATAAAAGTGTATTTTTTGGAAAGGTAGCTCTTCCTAACTGAGAAAATAGTTGTATTAGTACTAATAGTGGCAGCCTAGCAAGCTGTTGCTTGCCCCTAGTTTTAGATGGATCTGCTTCCAGACAGTAGATGGCCAGCTGTGAAAACACCAGCAGAGCAGAGCTGCAAAGAGCTTGTTAAGGATGAACCTCTGTGAAATGCTGAGATCCCAGAAGACAGAGTTTATATGTCTCTAGGCTAAACTTTAAATTTGCAGTCTTCCCTGACTCAACAGGTTATGCTGAACCGTATCAGAGAAACATAAGATGTCACCTGGGGTATGTGGCAACAAGTTACTTTTCTGTGGAACATTTCCTCATGGTTTGCCTCTTCCTTTTATTGTTAGTAAGCAGGTGAGGATGGAGAGAGAGAGAGACTGTCAGTACCTTACACTCTAACCTTTGTACTCAAGCGGCTTTACATTTCTGCAGGCTGCAGATGATGGTGGGTTTCAAACCTCAAAGCAATGAAGCAGCAAATAAAGAACAAGTTGAATAAGCACATCAGGAGTACAATGAAATATGTGCAAAGCAAACACCTCTCCTGCTGGCTTTGAATGGTTTTTCCCCTTCCAGCTAGTGCATGCTGTTGTGAGTAGATAACTCCTGTATTACGTGGAGCTCAGGTTGCTGACAAGCCATGTACATTCAACCTGGCTCGGTTTGAATCTAGACAGACTTAATACCAATAGATTTCTAGACCTGAGCTATAAGGATTGTGATTTCTTGTTTAGTCCAGCTTTTTGGTCAATGTCAGACAATATCAGCTTCTCTTTTTTTCTTTGGGTCTATCATGTCCTCATTCAGAACAAAATGTGATAAAATGAGGTGAAAGTAAAAAAGCCGGTGACCTTTGTTGTAGTTGGTTGGGATTAAAGCCACGTAGGATTTGAATGCTTCCGTAAATCTCACTGGACGAATTATTTCTTCTTTTAAATGAAATGAACCTAGATGAGAAATTCCTGCCTTTTGTGCTACTTTATTTGATTGGCATTTGAAGTACCTTGAAAATTCAAGAGACTCTTTACTGAGTAGCCTTAACTGTGCCTGTCTCGTCAGTCCCATTTATTGGGTATGTGCATTAGAAGAATGCTAGAAAACTCTAACACTTTTGCACTTCTACCATTGTTACATTATTTTTAAGAAGTCTGTTTGCCGGGTGCTGTGCATGCAATTAATGTTGATGATTACTGCTGAAGCTAGTCTGAATTGTAAGTGTAAAGCTTCCCATCTCTTTTGAGCAAGAGGGGACTTAATGCCAGGCAATGGCATTCAGTCGATGTTCTGTGTCCCATCAGTCATGGAAGAGGGTGGAGGGGACAGTGTATCACTGCTAACTATAAAATACTTCTGGAAACAATCTGCCCGAGTACATGGGCTCAAGGAGGACACTGAAAAAACACCATGAAGTGTATCCTGTCCTTTATGTTTCTGGTAATGCAAGTTGAATTTATTAGCAGTTTGTTGCTACAGTAAAAAGCATTCACAAGATTTACAGCTCAAACAATAGCTGTAGATGTTCGGTCCTGTCGTATTTATTGAAGATTTTGTTGAGCTCATGGCATCCTTTGATTAATTGCCATCTGAGGCGTATTTTGTAACAAGGACTGTGTCAGAGTTTTGTGTCACTGTATTTCATAAAGTTCCACTGGGTCTTTAGGGAGAGGGAGTGCAAAAACATTAACTTAACAACGGCTGCGTGGGCAAGCGGTAAAAGTGATAACTAATTGACTGCCAGTCAGGATTTATACATTTAGAGAGCACCTCCTCAAGTAATGATGGGTTTTACATTTTACTTTAAGACAGAGTAGCTATTATCTTATTGCTGGGATGAGTTTCTAGAGTGTGCGTCGTAACAGCCCAGAACTTTCTCAACCATTTAAAAAGATGATGGAGGAGTATATTGTAGCCTGTAGTATTTTCCTTTCCTTTATAGTCGAGTGAAAAGGTAATAATATGTGCAAATTGTGGTAATAGAATAACATTGGGTTCAGCTCATAAGGATTCTTGCAGTATTTGAAGATGCACACATGCAAAACTGAGGATCTTAATGTTTAGATGAACTCCATAGTAGTGTTTTAGAGGATTAAGGGTAACTTAGAGTCTATCAAATGTAATCTATTGATAAGATTTTTATTTTTTTAAAGGCTGCTGACTCATCTTTTATGATTTTAGAGACGTAATGTAACGTAGAATCTAAAGATTAAGCTAGGTCCTTGCTTTCTGCAAGTTGTTTCCATAAATACCTTTTCTGAGGCCACAGCAATCTTGACAGTAGATCTCTTTTATTGTTACTGCTTTTGCACAAGTGTCATTGATTTGATATTTAGCAGGGAATAAAAAGTAGAAAATTGATGCAATTTTGCCACCAAATATTTTTAACATATATTATAAGAACATATTTCCTGTATGGCTAATTCCACAACTCTTACTATTTCACAGGCACTGGACTTCTACCTTTTTTGTCAAAAGATCACAGTCAAGTTGGTGATTGGTTTTTTTTTGAGTGCACCCATTTCAAGGTGCTAACCTTCTGACTTAACGATTTTCCATGAAGTCAATGTGACCCTTAGTGATTTGTGTCTTATTAACTCATTTGAATTGTGTGCTTAGTTTCAAGCTCCCTTCCTTTGCTATCTCTAATGGTATTTGCCTTTATATTATCTTCTTCTGAAAATGTGAATACTAATCAGTTACCACTTTGGTGTAATATTTCAAAGCTTAAAATACGTTGTTGACTAATTCCCTGGTGTTTGAGAGAGTTAGTTTCATCTGTCATTGTGAAAAAAAAAATGTGGTAGAAGATATTAAACCCAAAACTTAAGAAAGGCAGCTAAAATACTTGTATTTAGTACTGTATATGTCAGGCTTGTTTAAAGAGTTAAAGCATGCGTGGTACGGAATGCTTTTGTAGCATTGAGGATTTGGTCGTGCATGAATTTTTTTTTTTCCTTATCTCTGCATATTTATACTAAATTGACACCAGAAGAACGAAAACTTGAGAGGGTGCTGATCTGACTATACATTTAAAGATGGTGTGCCCTTTACAGAATCTAAAAGTCAATATCAGAAGTTGGGTATTTTCTTCATCCTTGCTCTTACTGAAGGATTAGCAAAGCTTTTTAACAGATATTTCTGTTAACAGCAATAACTGAGCCAACTGAACCTTGGGGAAAGTTACCCAACGTTTCTGGAGGGCGTCTGTTCCTTTGGTGCTGCACCTCTCCTCTCCTTCCTTCTGCCTTTTTTGCTATTTATTTATTTTATCAATGGTGGAGGAGAAGTTGCACCAAACGAGAATACGATGAGATTGTTATGAAGAGAGGCTAGAGGATGAAAAATTTCCCCAAACTGGGAAATGGCAACTGCTCTTGAGCCCGGTATTGGGTGGGGGTGCTGGGGGCTGCGCGGCTGCCCTGGGCCGGACACGGCCGGTTCCGGTCGGTTCCGGCCGGTTCCAACAGGGCACGGCTCAGCCTCTCAAGGGGAGGAGGTGGAAGGTTCGGGAGTGAAGTTGAGCCTGGGTAGAAGGAAGGAAGGTGGTTTTAGTTTTTGTTTTTTCACTATCCTACTCTGTTCTTAATTGGTAATAAACAGGTATGGACCTACTCCAGCAGGTCTGAGAGAGTTGGGATTGTTCAGCCTGGAGAGAAGGCTCTGGGGAGACCTTACTGCAGCCTTCTAGTACTTAAAGGGGGTTGTCCTGGCTTGAGGGGCCTACGAGGAAGCTGGAGAGGGACTTTTTACAAGGGCTTATAGTGATAGGACGAGGGGTAATGGCTTCAAACTGGAAGAGGGTAGATTTACACCAGATATTGGGAAGAAATTCTTTACTGTGAGGGTGCTGAGGCACTGGAACCGGTTGCCCAGAGAAGTTGTGGACGCTGTCTCTGGAAGTGTTCGAGGACAGGCTGGATGGGGTTTGAGCAACCTGGTCTAGTGGAAGGTGTCCCTGCTGTGGCGGGGGGCTTGGAACTAGATGATCTTCAAGGTCCCTTCCAACCCAAACCTTTCTATGATTCTACAAATAGATCTTCCCCAAAGCTTCCCCAGATAGAGCCTGTGTTGCCTGAAATGGTAACTGGTGAGTGATCTCCCTTTTCTTATCTATAGCCTCAGGCTTTTTTTAATCTTACATTCTCCCCCTGTCCTTCTGAGGAGGGGGAGTGAGTGGCTGGTGAACAACAAAGGCTAACTCACCACAAGCCCATCTATAACCTGTTTTTTCAGAAAACGCCATAAAAAAAAAGCCAAAAACCCACCGTCAAACCCCACAATCCCGAACAAAAAAAGCTGCTGAAAATGTGAAGAAACACAACAAGAATTACAACAATCATTTGTATTTTCTTTCCAGAGGGAAATGAAAATGGTGTTGTTTAGAAATGTCAAATAAAATGCCTCCAGCATTTTAAATAAGGCTTTAAAATACTACCTTTTTAAAAATGAGGATTTTTCACCCCTTTCTTCTTTAAAAAACAACCACCAACACCCACAACCATTATTATAAATAAAATATTAAAGAGTAGTAATTTCTATTGCATTGCCTCTGTTAGCAATGTAATAATTTCTTTTGAAGAATGCCATTATGTCTGGTAAATATTTAGTCCCTGTGCTTATCCAAATCCAAACTGACTTTATCTGAAATCAGCTGGATAGCTAAAGTTAGTAAATTGTTGATGCAGCTGATAAATGGTATGTAATTATTTAGGCATCTTATTACAAATCTTTTTCTAAATAAAGCAAAAGCCATGCAGTTATGTAGATGCTACAAATCTTCTGTTATCATTTTGGGGCTTCACATGACATTCACAGCAGTCACTAGCTTCCATTTTGGGCAATAAACAGGGTATAGATACTCAAATACAGGAGTTTGGTATGCTTCCAGCTGCTGTTAGGACAGAGAGGACGTGAGTAATGCTGTAACAGTAGTTTCCTAGTCCTCCTCCTTTCCCCTGTCTGCACTTGAGTCATTTGCACAGCCCTTCTTGGTCTACTTCTGACCTTGAGTCCCAGGAATCTCTCAATGACAGTGATAGAGGTTGGAAAGTACCTCTGGAGGTCCAACTAGCCCATTCCCCCTGCTAAAGCAGGTTCAGCCTAGATCTGGTTGCACAGGAAGATGTCCAGGCTGGTTTTGAATGTCTCCAGAGAAGGAGACTCCACAGCTTCTCTGGGCAGCCTGTTCCAGTGTTCCATCACCC
This sequence comes from Eurystomus gularis, assembly GCA_013400335.1. NCBI lineage: Eukaryota > Metazoa > Chordata > Aves > Coraciiformes > Coraciidae > Eurystomus > Eurystomus gularis. The sequence continues at coordinate 76,117 of VZZY01004115.1, forward strand.
TCACAGGAAAGCTTTTCCTCATGGTCGGATGGAAAGCCATAACTGCATGGCTGCTCCCAAGTAATGAGTGGTAGGTGCCTGGGAGGTGGTGCTGACATAGGAGCGGGATGTCTACAGTGTCATGACTGTCAACGAACACCTTTCTCATGCAGGTACCTGTACAGGCTTTGCCAGTTGGGCATTCCTGTGTTTAAACTGTTAGGGTCTCTGTATGTGCTTGTCCATTATGCAAGTGAGTTAAATTGTGGAAAAAATATAGGAAAGCATCCAGGTAACTGGATGCTGATGCTGATGTACCCTGCTCTGTGCTTAACAAATCCTTCCCCTGAGAGTAAAAGCCCTGGGAGCCATTATTCTGGATAAAGATGTATTTAAGTTTCTGACTTAAAAGGAAAAAGCAGGACAGAAAAGAGATTTCTAGTAATGGAAGGGTGAGAGAGGACTCTCCCACCTATGGAAAGGTGCAAACCACCAGTGGAGGTAGAGACGGCATCAGCAGCAACCTGCATCTCCATCATCCTTTATTCCTAATCAAAGTGTTTTCCAGAGACAGTTCTAAGTAGTTGTAGCCACATAGTTAGATCTGGTTATACTTTGCTCGTTCGGAGAAGATTGTTCAGAGAGGTTTTGTGTGCTTGTTCTTTCACTCTGCCGTTCATCAGTCGGAGTTCATGGAGTGTTTCCCTTCAAATATTTACTGGGTTGTCTGTTTTCATCTGTTAAGTCTTCATATGAAATAAGCAGGATAATTTTGAGAAAACATTTTAATTAGAGCCGTAGGAGCTATAAATATTTCACTATTTAATAAAATAGTGCTGCAAGATGTAAATGATTAAATGGAACATGTTTGAGATACTTTAAATTGTATAACTTAAAATGCATGCTTTCATACTTCCAGATGGGACAAAACCTTGATATATTGCAACCCACATCTTTTGTTGCTCAATGACTGAAATTATCTTTTGTTTGTTTGTTTGTTTCCAGTGTGATATTGCAGAAAATGGTTCTGCTTTGCTGAAGGCTAAACAAAAGGATTAAGCTTTTGGGGTCAGAGGTAGGTAACTTGTCTTCCATTTTTATCTTCAGCTTATGGACTACGGATTTAAAGAATGATGCAATCTCTTTAATTATCTTAGAATGCTATAAAGAAATCATAAGTAATAAGCTGTTAATGTGAGGCATCAAGGTCAGGTAATATGATTTAGGAGTATTGTGAATACAAGTCAAGTCTCATTGTACTTCTACTTACAGAAAAGGTCAAGAGTGATTTTTGCTTTAAATTCTGAATGCTTTCTATTTGAATAATGAAAATGGAAAATGAAAGGTATATTAAAAAAATCTTGTTAATGCAAAACAGTTGAAAAATGTATGTTTTCCTTTAGTGATGTGAAAAGGTTTGTGTTGCAAGAACAACACTTTTTGTTCAGAGTTTTGTTTTCAGAGTTTATTTACATCTGCATTGAATTTCTGGTGCTTTCCTTTCTGAACCACAAAGCTCAAGCTGCATTACTGCCCTGTGAGCATTTCATCAAATTTGAGCGCACCGAGATATTTGCACTTCAGGGGTCTGGGAAGGAGAGTCACACATTTACAACATGTACAAAGATTTTTATACCCTTTCATCCTGAGAACAGGGTGGACTGCATGAGTGGGTTTCATAGCTTTTTATGAAAATCTGTGAAACCAAACTGCAGGCCCTGCTTTGAAGCAAAGTCAGTGATGAAAGAACATAAATTTCCAGTTAAAAATGAAAAGATTAAATAAGTGACAACAAAAGTAAAGATAGAAGAAAAAAAGTTGATTATGCAAAGCGGATAAATACAAAAGAATAATTTCTGACTTGGGATCCTGAGCATTGGTTGTGTCCTACTTATGTTGTTGAAAATTTGATTTTACTTTCTTTCTATGCTACTGAAACAGGAGATCCATTGATATTAATTGATTAGTGCTTTTCTGAAGCATTATTTATGTTTTGAGGTGGTTTTAGTTTTTACTTCTTAATTTTGATGGACCGTTTGCTTGCAAAATGGTCTTGGAATGAACGTGATATGTTCCCTGCTGGAGGTTCTAAAATAACCTGAGACTATTCCCTCTTGGAACAGAAACGTATTTGTTGCAATTACGTTGTGTTAATGCAGCTCTATAACTAATGTTCAGATATTATTTGCTGCCCTTGCTGTCATCCTGTATGCAAGATGACAAAGGGAGAATTTTAAATGATACGGATTCTTTGACATCACATGTGATTTCTCAAGTGGTATTTTGACATTAACTTCTATAATTACTAGTGGATATTAATTAAGAAACGGCTTTCCCACCAGGAATTGTGAAATACATAATTTTGTCCACTATTTATAATGCTAGCTGAGAGCCAACTGAAAAAAAGTAAATTGAGTTTTCTTTTTAAAGGTAAACCAGCTTTTTGCTTAACCATGTAGTTAATATCTATTAAATAGTGTAGCAGTATGCAGTTAAAAATACTGTGAATATCAAAGAAAATGGCATATATATTTGTTGCTTAAATTATACCTTAATAGATGTTGGCAGTGGAACAGGTGAACAGCAAAGAGTAGACTTTTCTGTCCTAATTCACTACATTTGTGTCTGGGGGGGAAAAAAAATTGGTAGAATAAGTATTATAAAGAACAGCTGCTAAGTACTTGCAGTTCATCTCTGGGCAGCTCAGCGTTCAGAGAGGTAGACTGAATTGCACACAGAAGTGTACAGTAATCGTAGGGATATTACAAAGAGTATCATAAGACAGATGGCAGCGCTTACCTGCACCTGTTTTGGACAGATGAGCAGCCTTTCTTTTGAGTGCTTCTATTTCTTTAGAGAAAGGTGTCTGGAGGTTCAATGATGGTTCACTTTTTTTAATGCTCGGTGTTACAAGACACAGAAGTTTTAGAAATTCCAGTGAGGTCATCAGAACTGCATGCTTGCATCAGCTGAATATGATTTAAATATTTAAACTTCAGAAACTCTCGTTAATCTCTTGTGTAGGTTTTTAATTGCCCAACACGTTGTATTGCTTACACAAATTACTACAGTGCTGTTGTCCCATGCTATTGTGATATGTATACTTGTTTATTTTGACTTGGAAGACTTGCAGAATCACACGGAATGGTGGGGGTTGGAAAGAATCTCTGGAGATCTAGTCCAACTCCTCTGCTAAAGCAGGTTCACCTGGATCAGGTTGCACAGGAAGGCATCCAGGTGGGCTTTGAAAGTCTCTGGAGAAGGAGACTCCACAGCCTCCCTGGGCAGCCTGTTCCAGTGCTCCATGCCCCTCACAGTTTTTTTCATATATATTTCATATATATTACAAGATTCTTCATATATCAATTCCTATTTCATTACACTAACTCTATTAAGATGAATGGTCTCCAGCAGGAGGAGGAAGAGCATAGAGTGGATCAGAAAATCTTTGCCATAACGGTAGGATAGGTAAAAAACAAATAAAAAGGGTAAGAAGGTAAATACAGGGCTAAAGTCATGAGTCATACTCATGCAAGTGAACACATGCCCTGCAATCAACATAAGAGATGGATATTTAATCAAAATAATAAAATAGTTTTGGTTGAAAAAAAACCTGTAGAATTTATTTTGTGGTATTGCAGCAGCAGGTGCTGCTATGTGGTAAAAACTTCGGTTTTGGTGAAGTATTTTGCAAAAGCCAGATCGTGACAGCGCTTCTTGAGGTGACGAGTGCCCTGCTACAAAAGTGGTCCCATTAGCTTCGCTTGAATTTGTGTTTTGTTTCCTGTTAATTCAAAGGGAATACTTGTTGCAGTACAAACTTCAGAAATCCAGTTGGGTATTTTATGTGCTGGCTAGAACTGGCAAGACTCTCAGGTATTTTTACTCTAAACATGGTTATTACTGTCCCATAGAGTGGTTTGAGTGAACTTGAACCTCAAATGAAATGCATCTAACCTATTTTCAGTTCAGGAAGAATAAAACCAGGCAGATTTTCTTCTTAACAATAGTTCCTGTCACTTCATATTATTCATGTGAAAAATTTAAAATGTAGCCTTTTGTCCCCTGATTAGAAACTGCAGTCCTTTGCTTGTGGGAACAGGATATATCCAAATGAGAAGGAAAGGCTTGATCTGCCATACCTAGTGATGGTGAACATACTTCTCTGAAGGCAGTATCCAGATCACTGGAAGCTGCGGAAATTCAGCTGTAGTAGTTGGGTTTGTTTGCCTTGAGAAAGCAGATGAGGAAGAATTCTGTCCTTGGTTTTGAAAGCAGGAGAACACAAGTTTAGTGAAGTAATTTCCTTTCCTAATCAGGTTCATGTGATCTCCTTTTAAGCTCTGTAACATCATTAGAATAGACCATGGTGTATTTGGGTTTCAGCTGATGTGGGGTTAGACCATAAGCCTCTATTAAATGATGAGATGGTGAAGCATACTGGTAGAGCATACTGCCTAATAGATTGAGGAGCAGCGAAGTGAGGTGATGGAAGGAGCTTTGAGAGAACGTGTGGCCGTAGCAAATAGGCAAAGCAAGTGTTTTTCCACACTGTTAGCTCCAGAGGAGTTTAGGAACATGCTAAAGCAGGGTTTTGCCTTCTCTGGCGAGAAGCCCTCAGAACAGTCTCAAACTCCAGTAACCCTAGTGTAGGACTTGGAGACCAAAACAGGAGCATGAACTGTAACAAATCTAACATTAGCATAGTATTACCTAAGAGTCCTCGGGAAATCAAGGAACGAAGCAGCTGAGCAAATGGATGTGTAGCATGACCTTGCACTAAATCAGCCTTAGAATAAAGGGTGGTAGCGGCAAATACTGCTTTTTTGTTCTGATCCTACACAGAGTGAGGGGCCTTTTGAAATCTCACGGAACATATGCTGGAAACTGGGCTGGCAACCTTGGTAAATCTGGGAAAAAAGGGGTAAATAACACGAAATTTAAGTACACAGCTGTTCAGTCAGCTTTATATTTGACTTTCTGAAGAATGCTGTGATGTGACTGAAAGGCGTGTAGAACTGCAGTATTCATAAATGCAAAGTAATGCACTTAAGGACAAGATAAAACAGCTGCATCGACATCTATGCAATGTTGGGCTCTAATTTAGTTCTCAGTGCTCGGGAAAGACAGCTTGGAATTATAATAAAGAACCAGAATAGCCTCAGAGTGGGAAAGAACAAAGGTGTGGAAGAGGAGAGAGTTTTAAAAGAAAGATGAAACTGACCCTTCAAATAAGAAAAAAATGTACAGGAGAGGTGAAATACGATGGAGATTTACGAAATCATGAGAGTATAGAAGAGGTGAATAGGGAGTGATTGCTCACTGTTTCTGACAATGCCAGTTCTGAGAGGTGCCCGATGCCATTATTCAAGCAGCAGCTCTAAAGTATAAAATAATACACCTCTTCCCCCTTTGGAGAGAAGTTAGTCATTTAAACTTACGGCTTCTAGGGGTAGGGAGGCCAAGAGAGGAAGGAAAGAAATTTTAAGAATCCAGTGTCCAATAGTGGCTATAAAACATCTTCCCTAAAAAAAGTGATTGTCAGATGCTGGTATGGTGTTGTCATCTTTTTCTGACACATACTGAGCGTCACACTTCTTACATTCCTTCCTTGAACACTTGTGAACAGCTTGTTGTTGGAGGTCAGGTAATGGTGAGCAGACCTTTGCTCTAATGTATAAGGGCTTCTGCATTTATTTTAACTCTTATTTTAAAATCCTGACATTCTGAAGAACAAATGCAATGCAAAGCAATTTCTTACTTAATCAGGGGAGCTTTCAGAGTTATAGTTGATGGGAAGTGATTGCTGGAGTCCACTGTTTGAAGGAAAATAAGGCCTAGTCTTCAGCAGGCATGGATCTGATCTTTTTGTCTCTCTGCTGGTATCTTGCTCTGTAAGTGCCTTGAATCCCCTCAATAATTGCACATGCAGTGGAACCTCTGGGACAAAATGGAGCACAAGCTGAAATTAAAGCTCTGCAAATTGCCTGGCAAAGATAGAGACCTTGTTTACTGAGGTAGAATGCTTAGACCTGGCAGCCCTCAGCATCTCCGATCCAGATGAAATTTATTCAGAGCAACCTGAACCATGCTGTTTATGATAGAGCAGCTCACTGGGATCAGCATGTAAGTACATCAGCTTTCAGAAGGTGCTGCGGTGTTAGGCATAGGCACCAGCTGAACAAAAGTTTCCAGAACCATCAGAGTGCTCTGTCATCTAAATGTCAGTTCAGTGCCCAGTGTCATTTGTGGCTTTATCCCTGTATGCTAAATAAAAATCTTTCTCTAATTCTCTCGCTTTAACCCTGTCTCAGGTTATATTGAAAGGAAAATCTCAAGGCTGTTACTTTTTTCTTTTTCTCAGTGATAACTCAGAATACGTGAATAATAATCAATTTGACTGCATCTAAGTCTTACATTTATTTTCATTTACAGTTATGTTATTTCTCTTGTCTGTAGGTCCTGACTGGTTATAATACTTCCCTCCCTAGCTCCCCAGGGTCTTCCCAAATATTCTGTAAATGCTTAACGCTGAAGCAATCAGATAGCTCTTGGAACTGTAGTAGGCAGGCATAAGATATATATTGGGCTAGGCTAAATATCTGTATTTACATATTTGTTTATATTTTAGCTATATTTTTCTTCTGTATTGATGCATTTTCAATGCTGGTACTCAAACCACGTTTAACCTTTTTGTGCCAGGAATCAAATTCTCCGTGCTCGTGAGCAAATAAAACTGGAGATTCCCATGTGTGAGCCTGCCTCCATGAATAGAGGCTTGTAAAGAGACTTGTGATACTTGTTTTGTCTTGGATCATGGTAAAATTTTAAGAGCTGGCAAAACTGATTGCTGGAAAATTTTTTTGAAATCACCTCTGCCACTTCTGTCTTCAGTAGAATGGGTTGTCAGTGAACTTCAAAATAAACTCTGAAACATCAAGTGTTCTCTGCTTGTCAGAGACCTGTTTGCATCTGCTAATGTAAATCTGCTGTCATTCTACCCAGCTGTATTTGTGAGAAATGGCGTTTTTCTCTAGTATTCCACGCAGCTCTTCCTGAACATCTGTAACAATCCTATGAATTCATCTGACTGTATTACTGGGGGGGGCAATTGCTTGGAGTAGTCAAAGGTAACTCTTACAGTGAAATAGTGTTCTCAGTGTTAAACCAGTAGAAAACTGTAGTGACATTGGGGATATCAAGGCTACTAACATAACCTGGATTTACCTCGGAATAAAAGAAAATCTACTTTTTGCTTCTAAAGTCTGTTAATGCTGACTGGGGACATGGGAGTTTTTAACCATTTTATTACTTTTTGTAGACCATTCTCTGTCTGTATACAATTCACATGTTCAGCTATTTCATATTGATTACTTTTTGAAAAATAAGGTTATATTAATAGCCTTCATTCAGGTAAATTAGGTGGTTTTTTTACACAATTTCTATAGTATTCTCCTGAACTTTTGTGGTTTACTGTTGTAACATTTACAAAGTGTATTTTTCTGACCTTACATGCTAACTCAGGCTTTTGTCTAGAGGCCTATAGAATAAATGTTAAGCACAGGTTTATGCTAATATGCACATTAGTTTGCAAGCTAAATGTTAAGGTGATACTTCAAAAGGAAAAAGTAGAATCAAAGGAAATATGACAGAAAACCAGAACAAACATCTACAATGTAATACATCAGGTTTTTTTGTTTTGCCTAATTGTGGTAAGGACAACCTTTAACGTATAGAGTGTACTATTCTTTGGCTTCACTGAGAATGCTACTTTGTAGTATCCTTTCATTTATTAGTCTTCTGATAATCATAATAAGATGATTACATGTCTTTATACTTCAGAACTAGGTAACTAAAGAGTATTTTTTAATGGGTGCATGACATACAGGGAAAAATCCTTAAGTAATCATTATCATTAGTAAAATAGTTAAAATACATGTTTTTTCTAAATAGATTTGGTTTTATATGCTTTTGAAACACTTAAAATATACTCTGTAAAGTACAGACAAACTTTTGTCCTTGATACTCATCTTACATTTTTTCAGATGTGAATGATACTTTTTTCAAATGGTCACTGAATAGAGAAAGAAGGTTTTGATTCCTTACTTGTAGGAAGTTTTTTGAGCTATTAGTATTGCAGTGGTGTATAAATCATAGTCTCTCTTATTAAAAATGTTCTTTTTCTGTCTGAAGAATTTTTAGAAGCAAGGAGTTGATCAGATAATAGCTGATGGACCTTGCAGTTAGTTCAGTGTCACTGTTTAAGTTGGTTGGTTTTTTTTTTGAGCTTCCTGCTGTGCCATATGGAAGTTGTGTTCACCCATTCCCTCTGAAGTTAGGCTCTTGTTAACACCTAATGCACCCTCACAGAGCAGAAGGATGAAGTTTGTATGCTCCCTTGCTGTGGCTGGTGAAAAATTGTTTTCCCCTTGTCATACAATGGTCTTATAGCTATTATATATAACTGAAAATGTCAACACCGTAACCAAAAAAGGGATGTTTGTGTTCCCTGGCATCATTCTGGTTATTGAGCAGATGCCAGTAGGTGCATTTGTCCCCATGTCCATCTCTTCTTCCTTAGCTTCTCTTTTACCATGGCTTCTAAAAGCTCCTCAGGACTCCTCAGAGCCTGGAATACACCCAGCATCCCTGACCTTCAGGGAGAAATCTGCCCCTAAGTATTTCATATGTGGTATATAAAGTGTGTAACATCTCTACGAATACTTACACCCTTGAAAAATGCAAGAAAAAGCAAAGTTATAGTGTCTGACCAAGTTAAATCCGTGATGAGGATTGTTCTGCTTTAAATAAAATAGTTGCCACGTTTGAGATGGGCCTTTGTTAACAACCTAGAGCTGCTTGTCCATGTATTATCAAAGTCCTGTTTTCTTTCAAGAACGTCTTACTAGTGCATTGCTTTAATGGAAGGTATTCAGGCCTGTGGTTGAGGGTCAACATTTATTATCTTATTGTAGTAATGACATAAGAAAAAAAATTAATAAATATGTAACATCACTATATGTGCTAAATTCTTGACTTATTTTAGGCTTAAGCCGACAAAATGAATCATGCAACAGATGTTGCTTTTTTAGTTACATGCAGTGGGAGTCAGGCTGAATGACTAGAAGAGGTAAAGAGGTAGGATTAAATACAGATTGTGCACATCTTTCTTCCTGCCCCTCAAGCTATTCTTGTTTGTATGGTCGTAGCCCTATAAATTTGTAATGGGATACTGTCCGAAGCTATAGTGTTTAACAGAATATGATTACATTACAAGCTAAGAAGAAATAAAAAAGAATAAAATAGAAGATTTAATCGCGTTGCTGAAAGGTATAACTGAAAACTCGATGGATTTGTTTGTATTCTGCATTTTAGAACAGGCTGGCCTGTTTATACTATGAGGGATCTTCCAATTAACTGAAATGTGAATATTCATTGGAAATACATTGAGAAATGTCAGTACGTTCAGTAATTCATGAACTCTGTCTACCCCTAGAATTGTGATTTCTTTTGCAGAAAACATTCTACAAAACCTAATAAATATACTTTACGTAATATACACATTTATTCCAACTTTTTCCCCTTCAGTCTTGTGTGTATATATGTTGAATACTATAATCAGTTAATATAAACAGCATATTTGTAAACAAACACAAATTGTGCAGGTTTTAGAATTAGAACTGTTCAGGCAGTGGATTTAAGCAAAAGCGTACTTTAAGCGTGTACTTGAAGTAGTTACCAAGGATTGTTACTGCTTGAAACTTTGCTTTGCATTGCATTCTTAAAGCCCATCATTCCCAGCAGTGAAGTTAGTCATGAAGATAAAATTCTAAGGTGTTCACAGACACACTGAAGAGTCCATGAGAAAAACACTTGGTCTGCATGGATAATTTTAAAAAAACTTTCTATGGAGTAGTTTTGAGATATCGAGATGGTTATGTCTATAACATTAGGAGCTGAATACAACTTTTAAGTGTTCTATACATAGGGATTGTACTCTACATGAGGGTATAGGGTAAATACAAAGCTATAGCTCTTGCCAGTGCAGATGTGAGCATCTGCTGTTTCATACAAGCACATGAGCTGTTTCACACAGTATATGAAGCAAGTAATATGCTACAAAACCCAGCCTTGCTACTCCCAAGTATTCACCGAATGGAGGTGAAATAGTCAACAAAGAGAGGTGTAATGGCAAGAATTAGCTGTCAGTATCTCACAACACTTTAAATACAAGCAGTATTATACTACATGGTGTTTTTGTCTTTAAAGCTTCTTTGTAGCTATGTGGCTGGACATCTTGCTGATTCACATAAGAATCTCATTTTACTTTTTATTTTAATCCTCTGATTCTTGGGTACCGCCAGCTATTATCCCAGGATGTTTTGACTTGCATCCAATTTGTGCAAGTTCTTCTACTCAAAAGAATAAAGTGGGTCAAAGAAAGGGCTCGTGCATTGAGGAATTTGTGAAACAAGTGGAGATTTGCTTCTGTACTGAGAGAACTTGAAAGGAAGAAGGGGAACCAAACCCTCTGTGTGTCAATGCCAAGTACCGGTTAGCTGGTATAAATAAGCCAGGAGCAGAAATTCCTCCCGGACAAAAAAGAAGGGTAAAAACTTGAAATTAATATTCCTTGGGACTTCAGGTTCATATTCTTCTGTAAGTTAAACTAGATTGCACATGAATGACAGTTCTAAAATAAGGAAATGCTTTTTTCAACTATGTTAAAATGGGATTTAGATTTTGATGTATTTCCATTTTTCAGTGACACTTATAATTTTCATCATTCAATTTTACAAAATCTATTAAATTTTAGCAATACATTTTTTACTGGCTGAACTTTTCAGTTATTAATGACAGTGTGTTTTAGGATTATTCAGTGTTGTGTGTTATTTTTAGAAACTGTTTTCATTCTGTTGATGAACGTGTTTTATCATAGAGACAAGGTTGTGCTTTATCTTGGAACCACGTCACTGGGAAGCATTTTTGTGAAGTCATGCTTGCTTTCTTTAAAGGCTATTTATACAACAGTTTGCTTCAAACTTCTGTTTCCTTCCTACTAGAACATGTGACCTCTTTGTTCTGCATTATGTATGTATTGGTAGACTTTCCCCATCTGCTCGTCTTGCACAGCTTCCGTTTTCCTTTCTTCCTAGGCACATTTAGAAACTGCAAGCACTGGAGTCTCATCCCAGGCCGTGCTGACTGGTGATGCGCTCCTTTCCTTTAAACCTTGAGCTGGCCAGGTTTTGTTTAGTTTTTCTCCACTGTCTTTGATTCCACCAAGAGCTTGAGAGATTGCACGCCTTGTTCCTTCATGCTAGGAGAGAGGCAGCTATTCCTGCTTCACAAAGGGGAGATGTAACATCAGTTAAGATATACTTGTATTGTAGAGAGGTGGGTGCCGGTCTGTTCTCCCAAGTAACAAGTGGTAGGACAAGAGGAAGCGACCTCAAGTTGGGCCAGGGGAGGCTTAGGTTGATATTAGGAAATTTTTTTTCACTGAAAGGGTTGTCAAGCACTGCAACAGCCTGTCTGGGGAAGTGGTTAGAATCCCTCTCCCTAGATGTGTTTAAAAGCTGTGTAGATGTGGTACTGAGAGACACGGTTTAGGTTTAGCAGTGGACTTAGTAGAGTTAGATTAATGGTTGGACACAATCTTAAAGGTCTTTTCCAACTTAAACGATTCTATGATTCTACAAAATAAATGCATATTAAAAGTATTTGGTATAACACTATGAACTGCAGTGTTTCTGGGGTTTCCATAGGGTTTCTTTTTCCCAGGGTATATAATCTGTAGTTGTTGTAACCTACCTCCATGTTCTCTGCTGTTCTTATAACATAAAATTGTAGTAATTGTATATTCTGTAGTGTATTTAATTCCATCTGGGACAACTGGAAATGCCTTGAAAAGAATTTTCTTCTAGTGAGCTTCTTGGCAATTTGAAATGTTGTGTCTGTGTCGGGCTTCTAAAGGTTTCTTTGAGCTTGGTTTTGAGTGTTAATGTAAAATCAGGGGGAAAAAGTCCTGTGTTGATTAGCGGTTATAAGAAACCAATGGTGGAATTCATCTAATTTAGGAAAAGGGCTGAGAACTTGAGTTGTGCACCTTTACAACACATTCTTTCTACTTTATGGTATGTTTACAGATACAGTAATCTTGTAACAATCCTATGTAAGAATCGCTCCTTTTCTTAATTTGTGTGGGAACACTGAGCATTTTGTACTATGAGGTTTCCTAAACCTTGTAGTTAAAAGATGTCTTAATAAACAAACTGTTATTTCAAAACTGATTTGACATGCAAATGGGGTTTTTTCTTTGGAAATCTCTGAGTATCCCAGTCTTTTCCGCTGAAAAGTGTTTGGAGTTTCCCTGGCTGTTTAGGACTTTTTTATCGGAAAGATGCAACACTTTCAAAGCAGTTTCGGTTACCAAATATGATTTTTTTTTTTTAAGATCTCGTTGATTTTGAGATGAATTATTTTAGTTTTCTTAATGGCATTGGTGTTCTAGAGAAGATTTAGATTTAAATTTTTACACTTGTGGCAAATGCTAGGATGGCTGGCACAATCTGAAATGGGGTTGCAAAACTATATTCTCCTTGAGCCAAATGTGATTATATTTATTTGCAAAAATGAAATCCATTGAATATTTACAAGCAGAGAGAGAATGGAGACTGAAGAACAGCAAGGCAAATTTGTAAAGGGTTTTAGTGGTTGATTCCAATTACAACTTCCTAATAAAATCATACTTTATATTGTCAATATATGTAAATGAATCAGATTAATTTGCATAACCAAAAATATGTATTTTTTTTATTTCGTGGATTGTTTTGGCTCCCTGTAAATGAACTTCATTATGTGTATTTCTGCAAAATAGAGACACATTGAAGCAAAACTGTCTTTTTGGATCCACTAATTGCTCTAAGTGCTACCAGGCATAGTAGAAAAAAGAGTATCTTTTACTTCACGGGCAGATGATTAGGAAGGGTTGGCTTGTCCTACTTCTAGACTTAAGGAATGCTCTGTCTTATGTGCTGCGTGAGGATGACTTTCATTATAAGTGACCCTTCTGTGGTGGATCTGGAGAGTGAAAAGAACAAGTAACTTTTTGGTAAAACTCTCAAAGATTGAGAAGTACAGAAATAAACTGTGTTACTGTAGCATTGTGTTGTTACTTCTCAGATACAAATTAGCATATTTGGTTTTTTCCTCTAACATCATTTTATTCTATCTAAAAGATGAGGGGAAAATACCTCAGATTTATGAAAGTGCCTGGTTTTTACATGTTATTGAAGGAAGTCATTGTTCCAGTAATAGGCAACTTAGAGCATCTCTGAATCAAAGGAGTTCCTCAAGGAGCTTTGAGAGAAAATTGTGGAAAATCATGGTGTGTGGGATTGAGGAAAAATATTTGAAGTGTAGTGAGAAGATAAGCTTTCTTCTCTGAGGGTGCTTCAGTACAAAAAGAGATGTCAGATTTCCTAGAAGTCACTAAGTAAATCTCCTAGTGCTTATGTGCAGATGATTTATTATATCCACTATTACTGGATCTTCTAAGTGTGGTGAAACAAGTGAAATTTTGGAGGGAGAGAGGAAAGGAGCAAGATACACCCAGATTCTGCCACCTTTATTGGTTTTGAGTGTCATGGGAGTCATGGCAACAGACCTTAGTGTTACAGTTAATGAAATACATATAATGGAGTTTTAAAAGGGTAATGTTTGGGGTTTTTTTAAAGGTGTGATTATCTTGTTCCTTTCACTTTAAGAGCAGTACCTTCAAGTGGAGAAGCTCATCAAATTGTTTTTAAACAATTGAATCCCCTATTTAAATTCCAGAGAAATCCTTTGGTTAAATGAATGTAAAACTAAGGAACTATGGATGTTAATTTCTTTTTGTTAAAAAGTTCATAGTGTGTTTAGCTTGACTACAGGAGTGTGGTAATATTTGTTAATATGTTAAATATCACACTGTTGAAGTTTTTCCTGGGAGTTGTACATATAGAAGTTTGTTTCCTTTCATTGCTTCTTTCATCACATGAATGGATTGATTGGTACATACTTTTTCCATTTGAACTGAAGTTGGTTTTCCAATCAGATTTGAGGATACTGAGGGTCTCTCTGGCTTAGCAGTGATTTAGGTTGGTTCACATTGTGGTTTTGGATGGGACAGAGTTAATATTCTTCCTAGTAGCTGGTATAGTGTTGTGTTTGGGATTTAGTGAGTTACTGTAATGAGAGCTTACTCTGTATTTTGCTTGGAGGAAAAAAATTGCAAATAATTAATACAGAGCATATATTCAGCTCCAGAAGTGCAGTGTTTTCCAGTAATAGCACTGGCAGATGAAGGAATTCTTGTGTATAGGGTATTAGCTTAGGTTGGAGCTTCTTATTTTCACAGACAGCTACAATATTGCTGAAATCTTTCCGGTAATTATTCATGCATGAATTTGTTAAGCATATGTCAGGGAGGACAGTTGTGGTTTTTTTTACTATTTATGTATTTGTGCTCCATTGTTAAGAACAACAGAGAATATATGGTTATGATAGGGAAGCATTTTGCAGCGGAAAAATTCAATTTCTTTGGTATATCTTTGCTTGGTATATACATTCTGTGATTTATAATAAAGTGCATGACAAGTATAGCTACTGGCTGGACTGCTGTTTAAAAAAAAATCACAGCTCATTAATCAATATTCATTTTTCATATAAAAGCATTATTATTTTTAGGCATCTAAAGGCCATGAATACCCAAGAGTCAACACATATTATTAAAACTGTTGAATATCACCCTCATTCATTTGTTTCAGTTTAAAGGCTTACAAAAAATTCCGCTGGAATAACTGGATCAGAATTCAGTGTGCCTGTTTGCAACAACAGAGCACCCTAATAATAAAGTGCAAGGCTATGTAATAGAAATGAATGAAGTGTAAAATAAAATAATAGAAGAACATGACAAGCTAAATGCTTTCTGCAATGCAGTATTCTTGGATATGAGTGCATCATAACAAAGTTACCTTCCCGTTTGCTAATTTCACAACGATATTTTTGACTTATGTACCTGTTTGAACAATACTTTGTTGTTTATCTGGTTCAGTAGATCTCTGGGTCTGAAGTTGAGGGTTTAGTAGCCATGGTAGCTGCCATGGAATAGGTCTCACCTCAAATATGCAGTACTTCAGGACTAAGTATTTCGTGCTTTGTCTTAATGTATTTGCTATATAATTTGCAGTGTATTTACACAGTTTCAATAGAGGCATACAATCACTCTGAAATGGGAACTTGTTTATTTGAAGTACTCCAGAAGCGCAGCACATTTCTTCTGCAGTGTGCCACAGTCAGGGAGGAGCTTAAGGCTTCCAAAACCACAAAACCACAGTAGGCTAAGAAATAATTGAGGAAATGCTGTGTAAGCTGGAAAATATCCACAACTCTAGCTTTCCTAGCTTTGAGGTCACTATTCTCTTTACACCCAGTTAAATTCTGGTCAGCCTGCACAATTAGCCTACAATTAAGGAAATGAGGCGATCTTAATAAGCGAAGAGAGCACAGGCCTTGAAGCTCTTCCCACCTAGCTTGTGCTGCTCCTTCCAGGGCAGGCAGTCAGCAGTGGCACTGGAACCGCCGCTTCCAAACATTTGCAGTCCCAGAACAGCACAGAACGTAGCACGCCTGGCACTTAGAGGGTTGTGTTTTGCCTTTTGTGGCATATCTGCCCATTACAGACAGACGAGAGCTGCCAAAGCAGTAGACTTGCGATCTGGAAGGTGCAGGGGGCAACAAGGAGGCTTTGGAAGTTTCCTGTACTTTGTGCTGAAGATCCTCTGTGAACGAACAATGGTTTGGATCGATTCTGATGAAAACTCAATTTCTTTGCCATCCGCCGCAGCTTTCTCATGCCTCTCCCCTGTCTCTTTGCCCTCTCTGAGATGAGGAGCTGTTGGTTGTGCAGCGCTGTGCCTGGGCCTGAGATAGTGGGGATTCCTTTCCTAATAGCCACAGGTGGCCATCTTATAAGCCTGAGATTTGATTACCCATATCATTGGCTTAG
Source organism: Eurystomus gularis (assembly GCA_013400335.1). Classification (NCBI taxonomy): domain Eukaryota; kingdom Metazoa; phylum Chordata; class Aves; order Coraciiformes; family Coraciidae; genus Eurystomus; species Eurystomus gularis. The sequence goes on from VZZY01004115.1 coordinate 92,147, forward strand.
CTTGCATAGCTACAAATGCTATTAAAGGTAATAAAATTATCCAACCCTTACATGACTGTGCTGTGGGCAAAGGATATTGTTCTCAGCAATCACCATTTACGTCTAACCATTTAACACTGGTGAAGCTACGCTAATGGCTTTCTATGACATTTTCGAAAGGACAGCCATTAGATCAAATGAGCAGATATCTACCTAGCAGAATGTAACATTCAAATATTTATGAAGAAATGGAATTACCAAGTTTGTCATCAGTGACATTGGTAAACAAAGCTGTTTGGGGCTTAGTTGCAGAAACAGATCTCTTGCTCTTTCTTTTCCCAGCCTAACAATTGACTGCTGTGGACTGAAACTGGAGCTGGTGTTGTGACTGGATCTGAGGGGCGATACAGTTTGTAAGGAATGGAATTACAAATAGGTAGATGGGTAAGGAAGTTAGGCATTTCACTGCTTTAATTACAAGGAGTATGAAGGCAGAAGAAGGCTTTATGATCTGTTTTATGGGCCATTCATATTGGCCCTGGGATATGTGATGATTCTGCTGGGGGTGCACATCAACCACTGGGGAGGGGTACAGCAATAATGCCGTCATCTCTTTTCCCGGAGTCAAGCATGACCTGTTCTCTGCTTTTGCTTGCTCCCTTGGAATAAAAATAGTTTTCTACAGTTTTTTTGGTTTAATTTCCAAAGGACATAATGTCCACGCCATTGCCTTTTAAGTGATACTTCTCCTCTTCCTCCCTAACTAAATAAGGTAAACACAATCTGTTAAATCGTAATATGTACGCGATGCAGAGTGTTCATTCTGTTTATTCCCTGCTCTCTGCAAAACCTGTCATCCTGTGTATGCTTGTGAAACACTGAGCCTTGTATATTATATGATAATATTTTAGATCAACAAATGTTTGCTATTGTATATTAGCACAGATAATTGAAATATTTAAGAGTAAGTGGCATAAATAGCAGTCTTTGACTTTACATAAAAATCTAATTTTACTTATGTTAAGCAGTCAGGATTGTGGTTTGATTTGGAGTCCTATCATACAAACTTTTTTCATTTGTTTTCGACAGCAACAATAACCTCTCAGTCATCCTTGAATCCTTAAGGCCGGTCATCCTGCTAGTCTCAGTGGATACTCATAGAAACCACAGTTAATGCTGCAAGTTTTCAGAAATGGCTTTTTAAGTGTTAGCAAAGTAAGTGAGGAAAATAATTGTCACCATATCAATTTGTAGCTTTACAAATACTTGAAACATGTAAACATAAATCTCTAAAGTGTGGCTCTTGACACAATGACTTCAAAGTATACATGATAATGTAATTGGAAGGTCAAAGAGAAGATCTGATCTTGTAAATACTTACAAGAATAATCTTTGCTCAGGAATGACTCTTTTTAGGTGAGCATGGATGGACGTTTTGTTAAGTATTGCTCTTGGGGATAAGCAGTGCAGGATTAGACCTGCCGTGCTGTGTAATGACTGGGAACTCTATAATGTCACCCTGATAAATACTTTTAATCTGTTTTTCCTGATGATCTGGTTAGCTCCCAAAACAACTGGGATGGAAATCAATCCAATTCCAAAAGACAATGCGAATTTGCTTCAATTACAAGGTACCATAGCATTAGTCTTGGTTGTAGTATCGAGTTGAACATTGCACACTGTTGAAAAGCAACAGATTCATGATCCATGGGAAATGATTCCACCCCACCGGCTGTTTTAATGTGGAACTTTACTGGCAATAAAATATAAATCTTCTGTCTACAAGTCTGCTCAGTTTTATATCTATTTTTCTAACAACTTGAGTCGTCCTGTTGAGGGTTTCACTCATTTCTAATGTTCAAATCTTGGCATTTTAATTTGAGCTTGCTCTACGCCCAAATGGCTGAAAGAGCGTGCTATCTTCTACTATGTTCAATCTATGTATCTGACTTGTTCAACAGCTTTGGTCGTGTTTGAAGGCAACAAGAGTAAGGAAAATGTGAAGGGGAAATTTTTTTTCTTCTCCTGAAATCTTGGGATTAAGGGAAAAGCAGGATTACTTGTTCAGTATCCAAATGATAGGTTTGTATTTGCTAAATCCTAGTAAAAGGTGTCAAAATTCATATGTTGCTCCAACTATAAAATAAAAAAAAAGGAAGATTTTACTAGCTTTGTCCTGAGGTAAGCTATGAGTCTGGATTTTGTTTTCACTTGTGTGGATACAATATCACAGAAACTGTCTTTACAATCTGGAGCTGTAAAATGACTGTGAATGATCAGATTTATATAAACTTGGTGGAACAAACTCTGGGGTTCTTAGGAAAAGCAATGATGAAAACTTCTCCCCTTAACCTGGTCCCACAATCTTCATCTTGGCTGAGGTAACACATTTGGGGGCTAATAATTTAGATAACCTTCAAATGTGTAAAGGTCTGGTTTCAGTTGTGTGTGTGGCATTTCATCATGTGGTTAACGCTGGTGCAGAAATCTTTTAGGTTTTAATTACTGTGCTGAAGTTATATGTACATTCAGAGGGTTGCACTGTTTCACAACTTTTAATGTGCTTAGTGAGTGGAGTCACAACATCTGAAACTTTATACTGTTGACTCATTTATACAATCTTCAGAGAGAACAGGAGTTTTCTGTATACGCGCACTTAGTAAACTTGTCCAATAATGCTTCATATGTGCGCTGGCTTATAGTTTGGTTTTGCTTCTTTCTGTGTGAGTGCAGCCACAGCAGAGCAGCTCCAATCGTTGCTCTGTGATACAGCATCAATACCTTGGCTAATAGCGTGGTCCTCTTCTGCTGCATACAGCAACATGAGATGCAGTCATGGGCATCTGAATTCTGCATGCGAAGATTACTGAATGTATCTAGCTGTTAATTAAAAAAACCTTTTTCTACTTTTCAGCAAGTTTGGGCCTGTTCCCCATAATACCAATTCTTTCCCCAGTTTTAAGATAATTTAAAACACAATAAGAAAAGATTAGAGGAAATACATCACTGGCTAAGTGGCATATTATATATATGCTGCAAGCCAGTAACTTGTAATATGTGCATATATATACATAAAACACATAGATTTGGGGATGAGGGGAGGAGCTTATTCCAGTGCTGGCTTGTGCTGTTTGCCTCTGAGTTGTCGTGATGCTGGATCCCAAGCTCTTGAGTTTGTGCCATAACTTTTGGGAAAGTGCAGTGTCATCATCGCTCCTTAGATGTGAGATCAGAAGAACTTGCAATATATCTGAAAACTGTGGAAAATGAAAGTGGCTGTTTGGGATGGTTTGTTTGGCATCACTTACTTATAACTTCATCCATTACCAATATTATGGCTATCAGAACTTCTAATGATTAAATCTCCTGCAAATGAAATACGATGAGTGTTTTCATTTCAAACAGTGCAAATGGCCATCTGGCTGAATTAAACATTTTCATTATAGTGATAGTCAACATTTCAACATGTTTATTACTGCTTTTTATTTCACTGATCAGCTGATGAATTAAAACTATTGCGCTCTTTCAGCATGAGTCTCATGCATGGAATTAGAGAGCATAGTAATCAGACGCAGCTCCTTGTACTAACTGTGTGTCTAGATCACATGCTGGCATCCTCAGAGATTTAAAAGGTCGCTAACTTTGGTTCTGTGTTTTCATTGCATTTGAACAGCACCATTCTTTCTTGCATAAATACAACAGATAGTATATTATATATGCTAACCCTAAGCTTGAAAAATATGCTCAGTGCAAATTCCTTAATCAACATCATCTAACTCCTTGTTCAAGTGTCTTAATTTTGCTGAAAGACCAGATTGCCTTCGCGCCCTTCTCACTGATGTGCACTGGAAGCATAGCACAAGTAGCTTTTAATGGAAGGTAACAGCAGCAAAAACGTTTGTGGGGAGAAAGGGAACATGCTTGTTAATTTTTCTTCTTTTTGTTTCCCAGATCTGAGTTATGTGTAGTTATTTCTTTTCTCCCAAAGTGTTTGAACATACTGATTTAAGGTGTCAAAGAACTCACTTTTTGGTACTAGTGAGAGTTCATTTCTAGGCTTGTACTCACTGGGCCACCAAAGAGAAGACTTCCTCAGAACAGGGAGACATTCCAAGCTGCAGCTACTGGGGGTCTTAGATCAAGTGGGAACCTTGGAGGGAAGAAAATAGAAAAATTGGACAAAAGCAGTGTTCAGGAGGTTCAGGAGTCACTGTACACACTCCAGCAGGTCTAGGGAAAATATGATTAGGGATCAGCCTGGCTATAGTTGAAGTGGCAGGAAAGCTGGAAAGGATGACTTTTTTCTTTTATTCTAGTATAATTCATATTAGGATCTACCTGAAATAACCCAGACAGCATTCAAATATTTTAAGTGATATGTGAAAAGTGTGTAAATATACCATGGATTTCTTAAAATGCTGCTTGTTCCCAGTTTCTTCTGGAGTTCTCCAAGTATGAGTACTCTGCCAGAAATGAGAACTCAGAAAACAATGCTACTCTGTTTAAAAGTGTGATGTGTTCAAATAAGCATCTTTTTTTAAAGGCTTCATACTTCTAAGCTCTTAATGATTATTGAATCATTAGTTTAATGTATCCCAAGGGTCTTGTTGTAGAAAATTACAGATAAAATACCCACTTCCCACAACTTTAATGGTTTGGTAAGTAGTACCTTCCTTGCAAAAACTTCTGTAAATCTGTCCTAACTGCACTTGTTATGAATTGTTTCATTGTTAGAATTAATGGTATCCTAATCTAGATGATGTCATGTAGGGGAAAGTGAAGACCTTTAGTCAATTTGTGGCATTTCACTTGAATTCTGTAGTTTTCTAGAGGTATGTTTAATTTCTTCTTTGCTCTGTGTTTAAATATTACCATTTTGAGCATAACTTTTAACTCTTAAAGTAAACCTTAGCTATCTACAATCTTGCTGCTTGTTTTAAAGAGTGGTTATTTGCAGATTGCATAGAGCTAAGGAACGTGAAGCTTCAGGCAGGTCTGATGATCAGAGTTAACTATATTGGCACTTGAGGGGATAATATTAGAGTTATCAGTCTTGAGATGAATGAGTCACCTCACACTTTAAAGTTATTTCATGTCCTTTGTGAATGTAGGCAAACACTTGGGCACCAAACCTCCTGTGCTTTCAAAGCTTACGTTTGCATAGAAAAGGCAACAGCATTGAGAGGTGTCGCGGTCGGGCGCGCAGAGGTCCGACCACCTCCCAAAGGGAGAAGGGTTGAGGGTAAATTGGGACATCTCCCCACCAGGCTCGCAAGCAGACACGGAGACCGAAAGAGTATCTAACAAGTTTATTACTAAATACATCCAATAAAACCTTATTTACTCTATGGAAATATTACAATATTAAAGAACACCACGCCCACCCATTCACTCCCTCTCTCACCCACCAAGAGATAAGGGCAAATAAGGACTTAATTATGTCAAGATACGACCTGTATGTGTGGATGGTGCGTGTGTGTGCGTGCATGTGCCCTTTCGGCGTTTGACGATGGTCTCCGTGGAACGGCGATGATGCCCGACTGGCAGACCTGGACTGTTTCCAGTGACGTCAGCAGCTTGTAGCTTTTTGGTGCGATTGGAGTTTCTCTCTCTCTCTTTCTCTTGCAGCTTGGAGTGTCTCTCTCTCCCTCCGACGGTGGCGTCGGCTTTGTCTTTTCTGGCAGTGCAGCTTTCGGTGCAGTTTCTTCGGCACCACTTCTTCTTCAATATGGTGCTCCCAGCTTGGAGCAACTTTTTCTGGCAACGTGGCCTTCTGCGGCGTGGCTTTCTGTAGCACGCGGCTTCCAATGGCCTCTTGTTGCAATTTCTTCTTCTTGCTGCAGCTTGCAGCTTTTTTTCTGGATTCTTTCAGTTTTGGCTCGTGGCGGCGGCTCACGGCAGTGGCAACGATTGCGCACCTTACGGCCGGCGGCAGCTCACGGCTTCTTTCTCTCCCCCGGATTCCTAGAGCAGTGGGAGTCAGCAGTTCTGTCCGGCGGCTCTCCGCGGCGGCTGCTCCCTTCTCTCTGGTTGCTTGGTTTCTTCAGGGGGCTGCGCTGACAGCTCAGTTCAGTTTCCCCCCCCTCTTGCTGCTTGGCTTCTTCAGGGGGCTGCGCTGACAGCTCAGTTCAGTTTCCCCCCCCTCCTCCTCGCTCCTCTCCGGCAGCGGCGGAGGGAGGGGGGGGGGTTGCACTCAGCAGGAGCGATGTGCTCCCTTTGTGCAGTGAGGCGGAAAAGAGAGAGTTTGTTTTCTTTTTCGGTATTTATGGCTGGCCTTATCTCGCTTCCGTCTTCCTGGAGGATTTATGCAGAATAGATTTATGGGAAATTGAGTTCTTTGCTCACTGTTTTAATAAGGCAGAAAAAATCATGTGGTCGGTTCACCACAAGAGGGTTGAACGCTTTGTTCTCCTGTATGCGATGTCAGCAGAAGAGCAAATTTTTGTTCCAAATTTTATTTTCAGACTCTTCTTCTGTGAGGTCTTCAGAATCTTGGTTCAAGATTCAAGCATAGCTAACTTGACAAAACCTGATAAAGGGTGTTGGGTAACCTGGAGAATACTGAACTACACTAAAAGCTGATGTGCAAATGATCTGATTTTTTTTTCTCGGTATGATACAGTGGTTTGCACTTTAACAGTACCCTGTATACAATCCCATAGATACATATACTTTTATAATTACTGTAAAAGGCTTGTGAATTGAATACTTAGTCTTTAAGAAGTGCTACAATTAAGGTGTATCTGTAAAAGATACCAGTTTTACATAGGTGAAGGCCTGTCACTGTATATAATTACAAAGCCTTGTTTATGGAATCTTCCACAAAGACAAACCAGAATATCAAATATCAGTCAGTAGGCATGTACCAATCTGGAAAGGTAAAATTAAAAAAGCATTGTTAAAATAAAAGCATTATAGTCTGCCATACTGTTCTGGACAGTTCTCCTACAGGAGAACTCAATAGTAAAAAGTGGATGTGATTGGTGCCTGTCTGTCCCTTCCAGAAATACTAGAAGGTTCTGTCTTCAAATTGCCTACAAATGTAGAAAGATGCCAGGATATAAGGAAAGAAGAGGAAAAAAAAAAAACAACACAAAACAAACGAAAAAAGAGAGACAAGTGAACAACTGGACTGTGCTAGGTCTTGATAACCTCCCATCGTTCTTTTCCAGCCATTCCTGGCTTTCCTTTGGGAGCAAAAACTTGCACATAAAAGGTCAAGTTCTTTATCTGTTGAGATCAATGGTAGGCTGTCCACTTACTTCAGTAAACAGTGAATCATATCTCAGATATCCACAGCTGGGAATGGTATAAAAATACAGCAATTCCTGTGGCTAAGCTTTCCCAGACTGTGAGAAACAGGGAACACCTTTGTAAAAGCATCACTCTGTGGCAAAAAAAAAAGTAATTGGAGGAAAGCAGACCAGAAGAGAGGATGAGGTTTCTTGGGGAATACTTACTATTTGTCTTGGAGCAGACATGAAGAAATCCAGAGTTAATTCTGGTTGGTCGATAGCAGGAAAGAACAGCCTTGACATGGCGAGTACAGGCTGTGCTCTACATAGGAAGAACGTGTTTCTTACAACTCAAACTTGCTCATTGAGCTGTTGCTGCTAATGAAACGCAGGAGTGCTTTGTTTTAGGAATATGCCACAATTTCTGTCCTTTCTGGTTGCAGAAAACTGGCTAGTATTTCACCCTGGGCCTTAATCCTGGGTCTGGTATGATGTGAAAGACTGCAGGGAGGTACAGAACAGTTCTGAGGTAGGGAAACGTCTACTCTGATTTAGAGCAAAATGGTATGTGAATGTGCACGGTCTTCCACCAAACACTGACATTTGTGTTCCTCAATACCGAGATGCATTTTTCACTCATATAAATATTAGCCTGCAGCTTAGCCACAGTCAATATTCACCTCTTGAATCAAGAGTTTTTTAATGGCCAAAAACCACTCATACTGCTTCTTAAAACAGTAGTCAGGGCTGTGTATCAAAATAGGATGGCACTGGTACTTGCCAAACTAATTTTGATCTGATACAGGGCTACCTGTATGCCAAGTAACCAAATGGCAATTTTGTTCTTCTGTTAACACTTAATTTAACTTTTGTCTCTAATGAATCTCTGGTTACTGTAGGAAGGATCCTTTGTTTATAGGGGAGGTATGCAATGTGGTCTCAAAGATATTTGTTTTGTTTTGTTTTGTTCCCTTAGCCTAAAAAATTCAGAATGAAAATATACGGTTCCTTTTCATGAATGCACAAACATAACAATTACATACCCAATTATTTAGTAAAGATTAGGCTTTAAAAAAAAATCTTTTGTCTTATAGTTTGTCAAAGAAGCTGTAAGATGAAACATGATCAAGAGCATTCATAATTTGAAACCCACTGAACATTGAATGCTTTGATTTATAATTGATGCTTCAGATACATTATAAGTGTGAAAACTTCAGATAACTATGGTAGTTTACGCACAGGCATAAAGGACTGTGCACTAAAAGCTCTATTTTAATGGACCTGATCCTGTCAAAATATCAGCATGCAAAAAATAATTACTTCTAAATATTGAGCTCTATTTCACCTTACTGATGAAATACTCTGAGGATAACACAGCTTCTTGAAAAAGTAATTTTTTCTAAAGAAGGCTTGTTGTGTTTCATAATTAAACAATCAATGCCATGCCTTGGAGATCTGTGATAAAGTAGATCCCATTTTGTCACTCAATACACTTCTGTGAACTTGGTGACAGTAATTGTTCCATGGGTATATCACAGAAAAATTGAGGGTGAGTGTAGTAAAAGTTCTGGTGGTTGTGCTGGCTTTTCACTTTTTTGATGTTTAGAGAATTAAAGCTGAAATACGCATATCCTTAGATGGAAGATGAACCGTTGCTTTAAAGAGGTAGGCTAATAAATCAGAACAAAGGTTTCAAAGAGAATTGAATCCATGACAAAGTGGGGAGATGGGACCACTGATGCGCTGAGCAAGGGTGAGCTGGGAAGTGAAGCCTCCCAGTAACGAGGTGTTGAAAAGACCTGAGGAGCTGCACATCAAAACGCAGCAGATTCATCATCACGGTGTATGTCTCGGAGAGGGAACTGTAGTCGTAACTAAAGCAGTTTGGGAGGGTGGGCTGGTCCTTGTTGCTGGAAACTCTTAATTCAGTGCTGGGTACTAACTAGTGCTAGGCACGGCTTGGCTTTCTGCAGTTTGTTTGTGGAGATTTCCTCAAAACTTAGATACAAAGGATAGGAAAGCTTCAATAATGAAAAAAAGCTTTTGACTTCTAGTTTTTTAAAACTCAGCCTTTTACAATGTTACTGAAAATGAAGAGCAGATTTCTAATAAAGGAACTAATTATTAAAATTCTGGTGTCAGCAGAGCACTTCATCCTCACAGACAGAAATGAAATAGTAGTTCACAGATATTTATTCTAAGTTTCCAATAAGTACTTGGCAAAAACTCAATAATGTGTTCATTAAATACATAAATGGAAATATTAAAAATAAAGATTTTCCCTTGTGATTTATTATGTACTGTTTTTGAAAAGCAAAGTTGAAGAAAGAAGTCATTATCTGGCAAAAAAGGTACTACAGAAATGTTAATTAAATTGTATAGTCATAAGTAAGCCAGTGAACAAGAAAAAAGCTTCCCTGCTTAGAATTGGAAGCCATATTTATTCTGGCTGGATGCTTAAAGACATGAAAAGATTATCTTTAAATAAAGCGTACAGAGCAATATAGATGCGTACTTTTTCTTTTTGCTCATTTGGTATAATCCAAAAAGACTCCTTAGAAAACCCGGTTAGGAGGCCTGTCATAATTAAGAAGTTGGAAACAAGCATAGGCAGAGGTGTTTGCAGATGGGTCTGAAGCACAGATTACAGTCTGGAGTAATTACCCAAAAGGTGAGGTTGTGAACAAGGAGCTGCTGTCCCTTTGGACTGATAGGAGGGAAGGTCTGAGAGGAGCTCCTTGCTCAAGTTGTTTTCCACTCATGCAGAAGCTTCTGCAGGGAGTCAAGGAGGGACTCTGGCTGTGGGCGCTGTGGCCAGCCCTCCTCTCTGCCTGCCAGCACCGCACTGGAAGAGCGTAGTTCATGGGTCATCAGATGTTCATTGGGGAAGGTGTTCCCCACTGCTTTGAATATATGGTTTCTGCACTCTGCTTGTCTATAGCAGGGCTTGAAGCCGGAGTCCTTTGCTATTTGTGCTTGAGAAATAGTTAACCTGTTTTATTTTGTTCTACAATATGCTAGATTTTTGAGGGCTGTGTTTCTTCTGCGAATCTGACACCTTGAGTATTAATTTGCATTGGTTGGAAGGGCATGAGAACATGTTAGGTCTGCTAAAAAAAAAAAAACAAACCCAAACCCCAACCAAACAAAAAATGCATAATTTTGATTTCCGTAGCTCATGATTAAATTATGTATCTCTTCTAAAAGTCTGTTCCCATCAGTGTAATGAGTCTTCAGTATTCCTCAGCACAACTACAACACCCAGCAGCCCCAAATTGCTTAATTCAGTGCAGCTTCTAAGAAGCACCGAGCTCTACTTCAGGAAAAAAAAATTCCAAAGCCACCTTTTTGTACTTCAAAATGATTATTTACTTTTAATCTGTTATATTAAAAGGACTCCTCAGAAGGGTTTTCATCTGCTTCTGGACACCTGGTTAACATTAAGAAGAGTTTACCAAAGAGTTTTGCGTAGCAATACAGAACTTACTGTGAGAATTTAGTCAAATATTTTACCAGCCTTGTGTGGATAGTTCAGCTGCACAGATTAATGTTCCTCAGCAGGATTATGGTTGTTCACTCTGAGAAGAAATACGGCTTTCTTTTCTTACATCACAACGTTTTGTAGCACTTTTTATTAATAAAAATTCCTCTCTTCTGAAGGTGCTGCCTCATACAGCTGGAGCTTTCAGATCAGCATCATTTATTGGCAGCAATTGCTAGTGCTGTAGTTTTAATGAAAACGGTATCAGAGGATTGTGTTATGAAGCATACTCTGTAACGTGAAATTGTATATTCTGCACAGGCTCTTGTTGTCCAAAACTTGACATTTGTAGAAGTTGTTTGAATGAGCTTACTGATCCATTCACAAGGACTTCTTGTCTCCTCTAACGTGAGGGATATGTTTGATAAATCTAATGTGAAATAACTTTCAGTCTTAGGGAAGTAGTGCAGGTTTTTTTCCTGTGATGAACTGAGGGACTGTGTAACATAGTTCGTGCTCATTTTTGAACACCTATTAAAAAAAAAGGCAAATTCTTTTTTAGTTGTTTCTGTGTAACAAAGTAGACCACATTAGCTTTTAATACATGGAATTGATGCCAATTTTGGCCATTATATTCCCCAAACGGGGCCATGGACAAAGCTGGAAATGGGCACCAGAGTATGTAATGGCATACTTCTCTCTGTGGGAGTGATTGCTTGTACAAGGAAGTTCTGTGGTATATATTTTTTTTTGGCAGGACAACTTTGAAATTTAAAAAAAAACAAAACAAAGCAAAAACCAGAAAAATCTCATTGAACAACTTAAGAGTTATTGTAATTTAAGCATGTCCAATTAACTGGTACATCTTGTGTGATCTCTAGAGCTTGTTTCCTCCTTTATTCCTGTCTCTCACACATGCTGGGGAACATTTAATATAAATAACAGTTAATAATAATTTCCAATGAAGGATGGTGAGAAGGAGAGAGCCAAGTGTCTGTTTTGTAGTCATTCTGAATGTGTAGTGAAGTTGGCTGCTTGGGATAAACTGTACTATTGCTCTGAAAACTGAAAGACTGAAGGTTGTAGGTACTGAACTCAACTGCGTGCCAAGTTAACAGACCTAGAGCATCCAACACTGTGACAAAGTTGGCACTTAACAATTTTTTTTTGTAAGTACGAAACAAAATAGAGCTGATAAAGTGTCATAGGTAATTCATAAAATGAAATAAGTGTACAAAGGTATTTGAAAATAGCTTGTAAAAGCCTTCAGAAATTTTCTGTGACATTTCATACTCTACTCTGGTTTTTGTTTCTCTAGATAAAGAAAAAATAAAGTAGTACATCCTTTTAACTATGTCTATATAATTAAAAATGTAAAAACTGGACTACAGCTGATTTCTCTGTGGATGGCCAAAATCAAAATACGTACAGCCAGGGTAAACTTTAAATAGGGTGAGCTCACCTTTCATTATTTTCATTTCCTAGTCTGGTTTGATCATATCGCTCTACTACTGAAATGGTTCTTGCTACCTTAAAAGGGCATCATTCTGCAGAACTTGCTCAAGGCTTAACTGTTTCTGATTATTCATGACTTCCTCAAATACTCTCAATTTTTAAGAGACACTGCTAATGTTTATTCCTTTACTTCCCAGGGAGTTGAAGGTATTTTCAAAAATTGTCTAGATAAAACCTAAATGTCAGCTTCTCCAAGGCAGTTAAGTACCAAGTTCAGTGGGAGTTAAGTGACATATAGAAGACAGAAGCACCTTTGGAGATAGGGGCTCAAGTGCCTTTTCCTATCTCAAGGAAAAAAAGAGACAAAGGCCTTATATTATTTGCGTTTTTGTAATCACAGATGTTCTTTCAGTATGGTGATTACAGGTCTATGGAGCCTGTCAGAATATTGTTTGCAGTTGTAGCACAGAACGATCATATATTTTTTTTTTTCTGGAAGTAATCATGGTCAGAAAGCCCCCCAGTCACTCAGGCCGTGCTTCAGGTGGTCTCCATGCATTGCGATGCTGCATTCTTTGCTTGTGTTTGTGAGTGTGGATGTGGTTAGGGGTAGAAGGAACTTCTTCACCCTTCCTGCCCTTCTGTGTTAGCCAGCTGTGACAGAGCAGATCTGGGGAATGGCGCTGAACCCACAGCAGGGAAGGCGTGGTTCACTTTCCCCTTCCTCAGCTGTTTTTTAGGGACCTGATACAGTTGGATGCTCTGGCTCTGCCTGTGACAAGAATGCCACAGATGCTTTGTGTGTAATAAAAGCTCTCTGTCCTGAGTCACCCCTTGGTTGTCACAGTGTCTAACACAGCAGGATCTTGATGGTGAGTGTGACATTAAGCAGCCTCTCCTAAAGAAAGATCCCAAGGCCTGATGTGGCACAATCCTGAACACAATTCTGCCCAGAGGGGCCTGACAGATGCAGCACAACAAAGAAGAAATCGCACTTAGCGCAGCTGTAGACTGTCCTGCAGAATCCAGAGATGCAGTATTTGGCTTTGACACCATTTTTTCTAAATGGGTGAAGCGGCAACAAACATCTTCAAAGAGATATGCTTTAACTTCACTCTTTTCTGCCGAGTTTTAGGTGAGTGCCAGGAAGGGATATAGCAATCTACCTCTTGGGATTAATACGTTATATCACATCTGCCTGCCTAATGCAGAGGAATCTGTGGTAATGTCAAGTGCCTGACACTTCAAAGGAAGCTAGAAATCACCAGCAGAGATATTTATAGAGCCCTTCCATAGGGAAGTGTCGTAACGTCTCCAGATCAGTAGCTGCCTTGGATCTGGAGCAGAACAAACAATTCTGTTTATTATCCGTTCCAGTGCCTCATTCTTTTTCTTTCTTGGTTCTGATTGTTGGCCACATAAAAGGCGCAGGAAGGCTCTAGTTGTAGGTAAGTTCGCTCCGTGTCATGTGTCAGTCACCATAGAGAAAAATCCAAGTGTAAGAGGATAAGAGAGACTGAAAAGCAGGGAAGAGCAAAGCAGGTACCCTGCAGGGCAGGAGCGAGATGCCTCTGCCAAGCCTCGGTACAGCAGGCCTTGAACTCCAGTTGTGTAATTGAGCTGTGCCTGGGTGTCCAGGTCCAACCCAGGCAGCAGGGAGCTCTCGACATGCTGCTTTTTTGAATGTCTCCAGGAAAACAGAGTCCTGCACTGCCTGGAGTGCTGCCAGGCAGGGTTAAGTGAGGAGGGGTAGGCAATAAGCACACTTAAAGGTTACAATTCTCTGTTCCATGCTGGGGAAATGTTTTGGGAGCAAGAAGCATTCACAGGGGCCTGGTGGGTCCTGTCTTGTCAAACTGCCTCAGAGGACAGGGAGAGCATGTAGAGTTCAGGATGGAGAAAAGGCAAGGGATTGCTTACAGAGTTTCTCTTGTGCTGTGAAGGGCATAGCTGTGCTGCGCAGGGCTGTACAGAGCAAAGAAGTGCAGGTTAGCTCCAAGGTCTCAAGGGATGGAGCGTTGTAGATATAGTGCTGCGATACTGGTCTCTTACACAGATTTTATTTTTTTTTTTTTCCAGGAGTTATATTTTGGTTAAATGACTCTAAGACTCCTCAAACTACTCACTTTAGGGTAATCCTGAATACAAATAGGGCAAGACTAAGCAACAGTTTAAAATCCAGCCTTTTTTTTTTTTTAACTGAACAAAGCGAGAACATATGTAGTTTGATTTGGTGGTGGTATGCTGCAACGGTTTGGTAATCGGGCTTTTGTAAAGGCAGGATTGATATTCATGTTTCCATGAAACACAGTCAACAAATATGTAAACATTAGTGTCTATACACAGCTCTGTTAGAGAATAGACCAATTTTTTTCCTGTCTGATCTGCCTTCTGCTGAATTACTGTTTGTAAGGTCAGCATACAAAAATCCTCCTGCATGATGCGTTCATTTAATATGCCTTTATTGCTAAAATTGGCCTACATTTCTTAATTCTTTTGGGTATCAGAAAGTATCCTGAATAAAATTCTTCTCTCTTTGTGTCTGAAAGAGACAAATTCTGAGGTTCTGTTGTTTAACAACTGTGCAACCTCTTGCATCAAGATTAAACACTTTGTTTTGTCCCCAGGCAGTAGTATATTTATTACTCTTGAGGCAGTGGTATTTGAAATAAATAGAATTGAAAGATCCTGAGAAATGGTTTCTGAAACACATATATTGAGTTATTCTCTCCTATGAGCAGAAAATGCTTCTGATGCTTCTCCCCGCACTCTTGTGAAGGAAAATAGCTAATATAAAAATGTCACATGATGGGGTGGTGAATAGGAAAGCATTTTTATTCTTAGTCACTGAGGCTTTTTGCTGCTTATTCTCCTGAAAATAATTAAGTTATCTTTATGGAATGTATTACTATTCACTAAAGATAACATAGGTAAGGGCATAATAAAGGACTTTTGTCCTTTTTTGAAAAGGTTTTTTCCTTTTCTGCCTCAAAAGGTTTGCTATGAAAACAAAAAAAGAATCTATGGATTACAAATAGTCTTAAAAACTTCTCAAAATTTAGGTAACATTTTTGGCTGGTGATAGGTCTTATTCCTCCTCCATGTTAAACAAAACCCAGATGCTCACCAAGAGCAAAAGTTCTTTTGTGTTATAAGGGAAACAGTTTCCACGTAGCTTTTGTGTGTGTGTATGCATACTCATAAAATATGGATTAGCAGCACTAGGTATTCAGCTAAGTAAATATTCATAAAATAAAGGTGGAATTGATGTGCATTTCCCAATAGAGAGTAATAAGCATATTTGGATTTCTTAGTAAGAAATCAAGCTGAGGAGAGAGAAGGCACTTTTTTCTGTCTGGACATTTTTTATTCCTCATTCTCATTGTGTTGATCCTGCTGGCAAAGATTTTTCTTTACAGACATTTTGAATATATAGTATTGCTTATGTTAAATGTACAAGAATCAGGAGTTTTGCTTAAAACGTGAAATAAGAGTAGAAAATATCTTTTTCTTTGTATGCTGTTGTGTCTTTGGGGTACATTAAAGTTGCATGTCTTTGAGAGGTAGATATGATTTTTAAAATAAAATATGAAATTCTCAGAAGTGTAGGAGCTGGGGCCTTGTTAGCAATACTTGCTAACGATTATTAGAAGACTCAATAAATAAATGAAGAATGAGCCCAAATGTTTGTTTATTGTTACCTTGTGACACTGACTGAAACTTAGAATTAATTTAGCATAGTTATTGTCATCATACAATGGCTTTTTTTTTGCCACTTCCTACACATGATTTGCTATTAACTCTGGTTTATGTTGGATTTAAGGAAATAAGATACTATTGCAGTATCCTGAACTAATACGTATAGAGATAATCCTGACAGCTTCCTTTGCAGTAAACTTGATCATTTAGAATAATGAAATGGAATTGCTTTGAATAAATTGAAAAATTAAGGGGATGTTCCAAAGTGTGAGCTGAGATCTCAAGAATGTCTCTATTTCAAGCAACTGGTTTAATCAGGGAAAAATTACACGTTGGTATCCATGCAGACAAAGGGTTAATAAAAACCAACTCCTTCAAGTAGAACAGAATAGAAATAGAAATTTTTGCTATTGTTTTTATTTAATATTCTAATTAAAGAGTTGGCTTGGGCTTCTGGGTTTCAGAAACATGTTAAAATCCCCTAATTGAAGACTGTACATTCCTAGAATTAATATTTGTTATAATAATTTGGTCTTGGTCTTTACCTGCATTAGTCTTGATCCTCCTTCTTTGTTTCTGTTGGAGCTGTCTTTGTTAAACCCTACTTCACTCCCTCCTTTTGTTTTATCCCTTCACTTGGGTCAGTTGTATCTGACAGTTCCCTCTCTGAGCTGAGGGGAAGCTGGGCTTAATCACCCATGTATGGAGCAGCCAGCTCACGTCCTCACCCCTCTCTTCTGTCTTGATGCTTCACTCTTTGTACAGAAAATTCCTTCAATAACAGCCCTATTTTGAATAGTCAGGAAATACAAGGTCTTTGTTCTACTTTTTTAATTCACTTTACCAGATTTATTAACGCAGGGGATACATGAATTCAGTAGTGTAATTTCAGTATGTTCATTGACAATAAGGAAAACAAATGTAAAACCATCTTTGGCAACTGACATAGAGCTGGGGTGAGCCAGTAAAAAAATAATCTGTATTTAAAAGAGATTTTATTATTTCAGAGCTGTTAGAGGAAAGGAGGAGATTATAATTGTCATGTAGTTTGAAAAATGTTGTCCAAATGGCAACATCCTACAGCTGTCAACTGGATGCTACCAATCACTTCCACACATGGAGTAAATGAAACCCAGGATCAAGTATGGCAGCAGTCTCCGTTAACACAGCTTGTTGAGACCTGCTTGTTGAGACCTGCTTGTTGAAGTCTATTATTTAAAATCATTCTTTTGGCTTTGTCAATGTTTACACAGGCCAGCATCATTAATGTTGACTTAAGGTTATCTCTGTGCTCCATAACTAGAATACAGAACATTTCTATTGATTTCTTAGCCACACTCTTCTATTTTACTATCACTAAATGAATTTTGATTCATAAAAGAAAAACCCTGGGAGTCAAATGTCAGCTATTATCCAATATATTGCTCTCCTCTACAACTGAAGTAGTCTGCATCTCATCTTGGAAATATAATGTATATAAGTCTTCTCTGAAAGAATTTCAATAAAATATTGATGTGAAGTACTTCTTTTTTTTGTTTGTTTTGCACAATAAGATGTTTTGAAGATATGGACGAAGACACAAAACAGTGCCTGGAGTCATCCTGTATCACATTTCGTATTTTGTGAGCTTTTTCCACTGAGCTTTAATAGCCACAAAATGTGGGGATTTTTGTGTTTAAAGAGAAAATAGTCTGCAGCATTGTCTCAAATGATCTGTCTTAGTTGATTTTGTGCTGGGAGTTATGATCAAGCCAAACAAAGCCTAACAACACATGAAACCATGCGCACTCCTCTGGATATCACGTTGTTTACTTCCATCACATTCAGGTGCCCTGCTTTTAAAGAATGTGTTTCTATACAATGCGTTTCATTCTTTTCTCCTGGGTGGATAGTAATATGCGTAGTTAGAATATGTTGCTTTGTTTAAAGGTAAGCGTGTGATTCCATGAACAATCTAGTATTTCCTTTTCATGACACCTCCCAACCTAAGAACAGATTACTATAAGTACCTTGTACAAAGAAGGCTGATGCCACCTGGAAAATCTGGAGTGAGAAAAATACCAGCTTCCAGGGACATATGTGTTTGTGAACAAACACATTGGAATTGATGGGATTTTATTTTTATTTCAATAAATGGAAAACAATTGTGATCCCAGGGCACTTCAGATTCTTTGGGGATGGGTCGTGATGATGTGGGGTAGTACATCTGTACATGTTTACCAGAAGTAGTGTGTGCTCATTTCATGTCCTGTAGTGATGTTATACTGGCTGTTGGTCCAAAGGAAGGAGAGACTTCAGAGATGTTAACCGAAGAGCCACAGTGACAGTGCAGAAGTGCGACATTCAGTACATCCAGAACAAAAACCCTGGAACTGCCTCAGGAGACAATAGCAGTTTTGAGAAGTTTATGGGAAGAGCATAGGCAACAGAAATTATAAGTGAGATATAAGGATGAAATTCAGTCTTGAACTGTAGTAGTGGCTGTAGTGTGGCTGGGTGTCAGGGCTGTGGCATGTGCTCACCCAGGACAGTGATGCCGTTATTTCGTCGGGTGGTACAGGAGCTGACCATCCCGTCTCTGTAGAGCTGAGACAATGGATTGAGAGGAGACACTGGAACAACTTGAAGCAAGATGATTGATTGAACTCTCAGGCCTCACCACAGCAAAGTACTCGATGTGGTGGATGAGGGCTCCAGGTGGGAATCTGGACTGTCCTGATTCTCCTGGGCAGCTCTTGCTGTGCCTGGACTAGTGGACAGGGTTTCCCTGTGTGCTTGGTGGGGAACTGGGCTGCTCCAGCAAGTTCTCCAGGTGGTTCCTTCTATAGTACCAACCAAATTAAACGTAGATGAGACACCTGTAAGTAGTCAGTAAAAACAGTTCCTGCAGATGCAGATATGGCTATGAAGAACAGTCTCTTTGCATAACTAAGATGCATTTTGTATGTTAAGATGACCAGCAGTGATAGATGATGCTTGTTTTGGAGTGGTTGCACAGGACTAGCAGCCAGCTTAGTTATAAGAGATGAGAACAGCAGTTTGAGGAACCTCACCCAATCCAGCTGAAGCTGCTGCTGCAAGGAGGCTTGAAATGGAGACTCCTCCTTCCCTCTGGGCAGTGACTGCCCATGCTCTTCAAGAGACCTGATTCCCCAAGCAGCATTTACCCTGTGTGGCATTGTGTGTTTGTTTTTGAACGCCATGTTGGCTTTTTGAAAGGTGAGAATGAAAGAGAAATCAGGTGCCCATCCTTCATTCTTTTAATTCTTTTGCAGAGAGCAAACTGTCTGATTTTTATGGAACAAATGAAAAAATGGTGATCACCAGCATTACAGTGAATATCAAATGAATATATAATAACAGAACATTAGGAAACAATTAGAAGAAGTGCCTAGACATTATTAATTCATGTGCTATTCATTGTACCAACATTGATCATGTAAAATAAGTGTGGTGTTAGTTACATTTTAATCATTCAGTGTTGGAGAAGGACTAATTATTTTCAGAACTAGGAAGGATCCAGTTTTATTTAAAAAAACCCAAAACAACCCATGGAATGTCCAATTTAGTCCACAATGTTTCCATAGGGAAATGTGTGACTGCTGATACTGGTAGGACAGTGGAGAAAATCACAGCAATTGTCCATGTTCCAGGTCTTACCAGTGAAAGCAGACATACTGTTGCCCTCACAAGAGCAACTATGGGGTGTGTGTGCTGTGCAGCATAGCCTTGTTCCTCACCCATCCAGTGTAGGGCTTGGCCAAACTACATACGTCTCTTCCACCCATGAGCAAGAATACTGGGGAATGAGAGCAGTGGGTATTCTTCCCAATGGACTTAGTCAGCAAGGGACATGCCTCCCATGGATACAAATGGAGAATAGAGAGAGGAGGACTGGCTGCATCCATCTCCTTGTGACCCTTATCCTCCACTGTAGAAAGTTTGTGGGGGCTTCCAGTAATCTCTGAAGAAAGAAGTTCCCCATTTCTCCTTGGAAATTCATCTTGCACAGGTGTATGCCTGAGAGGAAACCTGAAAGTTTGCTGACTTCTTCATAGGAAAGGTTCTCTTGCTTGGGCTGAGACTGTAGGCAGTGCTTCAGATAAGGAGCTCAGGAGGGTACAGAGCCTGGTGGAGCAGTTGTGAATCAGAGAAGCAGATACTGATGTACTTCACAGTCAAGCTGCCCAACTCCAAACTCGTTTGGATGTTCTGTAAGCCATAGCTGCTTCCTTGTTTCCCCCTTCTTCCCTTCTCCAGGCAAAGAACCTCATACATGTTTCCAAATGGAGAGGTGGATCTCTATTACCCAAGTGCAGCTCTAGGAGCTTTCCTTCTTGAACTAGGACCCTCACAGGTGGTCACTTGGCAGATGTGCCTTGAAAATAGCGTGTCTCTTTCCTAGTTCAGTATTTTCCTGTCACTTGGTGTGGTTTAGAAGACCTCAGATCAGCAGTAATGGTACAATGGAGATATAGACAGCTGAAAGATGAGAATCAGTAAGCTAAACCTGGGATGGTTCAAGTGGTAATTTTATTTTAAATGAATTGTGTTTGGGAAAAGCTTGACAACATGTGCCCAGGTGAGTGTAAACAAAGCCCACCTTAACTTTTTGGTGTTGTACTTCTCTGGTTAATTTGTTGCGTGTTAGAGAAAAAGAGCAACTTGTAAACTACAGTAGCATCCACTTACTCAGAATTGTATAAGGTTTACTTTGGTATGTTGCCCATTCTGTAACCTCTAAATTTGGTGTATGTTATCCAGGAAAAGAGTAACCCGTATTTTCTGTGGGAGGACTGGTTGGTTTAAGTTCACAGAAGCAGCAACATGTCCTTGCTTCAGTAGTGGACTGCAAGTGGCTGCTTTTTATTCTATTATCTTCCTTTGTTTTATATAGTATTGATGAAATTGAAAATCAGTGACCTGACAAAAACAAAATAATACGGCATGAAAATTGCTACCATGATTTCATACTGTGTTAATGCAAGGATGTCATTCCCACTTCAGAATAATAACAGTGTTTTGCTTCTGAACTTACGGCGTCTCCCTCTCTCTCTGCCCCTCTGCTTTCCCCTCTCTCTTTTTAAAGGAGAGTTTGGTGCCACAGTGAAATTCTCTTTAATCACATCTCCTGGCAGTGAGGTAGAGAATAGCCACTATTAACAGTTAAGATTTTGAAGTAGCCAGTGGCATCTCTGTGTTCCATAAGCATAGGAAGAAATGCAGGGTGTGTAGCATACGTAGTGAACTGCTGTAGTTCACCTGGAAAGAATCAGGTGGAACAGTCACTGTAATGTGGTTAAATGCAGAGTCTGGGAATTTTAAAAATTGTTCTCCTCAGAGGAGAACTATGGCCCAGGCTGCCCAGCAGCACCCTCTGAATTACCATGGGGCACTGCTGATCCTGGAATATGCAGGAAGTGGTATTTGCTTTCTCTTCTGAAATACATTGTCACGCCCAGTGAAAAGCCCAGAAACTTAAACCAATTCCTGTTGTCGTGCAGGTCCCAGAAAAGATTTGAGTAAAGCAGCTAAATTCTGGTTGCGGTGCTCCCTGAACTTGCAATGGTGTGGTCAAGCTTTGCATCCAGGCAGCTTAACTGATTAGAGATCTCCTTATCAAACCTCCTTAGCTTGCTACTGATGGTAGAATCTACTAAAATTGCTATAAAATTTTTAAATTGTATATAAAACCTAAGAAGGTAAGTGGCAAATTTTACCATATAGGAGGAATGTTCTTCAGATCCCAGATACTTGTTCAGGCTCTGCCATCATAAAGACTTCTCTGCTCAGGCAGGGAGGGAGCAAATGCAAAGTCCAGAGTTAAAGACCCGCATTAGCAACAGCCTCACTTCATTTTGACTGTCTCTCTACTCCTTTGTGGCTTGCAGGAGTGGGTGAGCCTGGCTGTTACGCATGTACAAAATGAAGTAGCCATCCCTACCATGCCTCTTGGAGGAGTTGGAAAGGGATCAGGAAGAAGAACCCTAGGCCCTCTCCCTATATTCCATCTAACTGCCTTGTCTCAAGAATATTCCACAGAAGTTAATTTTTTAAAAAGTAATTGTTTCTTGCGTTTTAGGCATTGCACTGAAAGACTGCTGATAGAAAAGTCTCTCTGTGTATATACTTGCTTTATGGTTAAAGTATTTATCCACACTACCTGAGATCTGAACTGGTTCGGAATCTCTTTGCACGTACAAGGAGTTTCCTTAACCTCATATGTCTTGGTTATTTTAGGCAGAAAATAACTTATGATTCAGTGGGCTGGAGAGAAAACACGTGTGAGCATGATGTTTAACGGTTTGTATTCACCCGAGGGCTCCAGCTTCCATGCTAAGGATGGCTTCAGCTTTACCATCAGCTTTTGGCACGGGGATTTGAAGTTCCCTTTCCAGCTAAAGTGGCTGAGATGCTGCAGAATTCTCCAGTTCAGCATTGTCCTCTGTAATTTCATCGCCTCCATGGGGAGAATGGAGATGGCCCTGATGGGTATGGTAACATACCTCTTAATAGGTAGGAATGCAGAGTTGAATTCTCCAAGCATAGGAAATAATTCAAGCAGCCTGGAAGAGTCTTCTGTTAGTTGTTTCGTGGGGGTGAATAAGAGGAACCTCATCCTGTGTCTGTAATCCAGAAAATGAGGGGAACCTCTCCTTTATTTTTGAAAGACAAAACAACGGTCACCTCTTGGCTAAGAGAGAGTTTTTGTGAACTCACATTTCTGACCTGGATGCTTCTTGTTACTAAACTCTAACAATTTTTTGCTGAACAGGCCAGATCTTCTCACCGGCTTGGTTGTCATTCTTTCATGTCATTGTCTTAGAATGATTCTGAAAATATTCAGTCTCTATCTGATAGTACTAGGACAAATATAAACCAGATGGTTAAAGGAAAAAAGTCTTCTTCCAAAAGAAAGTTGGTTTGCTGAATTAATTTGATTTTGTAACCAAGGGTTTGAAATCCATTGTTAACTCCTACCCGCCTTTCAGGGTGCGGGAAGCCCTCCGTGCTTTATGTTGTCCATAATGTGCTGTCTGCTGCAGCTTTAGGTTTCTTTCTTAAACTGCTCTTGCCTGTTGCCGCTTTTTTCTGGTTGTTCGCAGTTTTAGTATCTTTTGTTTGTTCTCATCCCCTGCTGCTTTTACTTCATTGCAGCTATCTACAGGTTTTTGCTGTGAACTGGCCCCTCCGATGGGTTTCTTGCTGATTTTACCACGTTGCTGGAGCTCTGGCATTAGCCACGCTGAGCGCTGGAGCACTGTCCATGAGCCCCACACAGGCTGCTGGGAGACCAGGTGTCCCAGCTGCTCGGCTCTGGTGCATGGTCTAGTCCATTAGCCTACAGTGCTGAAAGGATCCTCTGAGGCTGGCTGGTACTGGCCAGACTTCTGATGAAAGGAATTTTTTTTGTCTTTTATTTTCACGTATGTATGCCAGAGTATTATCTAATTGTAGCTATTTGGATTTTGCTGTTATAGGAACATGGGAGATTGCTGTAACTTAAGGAAGATGTCCTAGCCTAAGTATAGGGATGTCATGCAAGGACCTTGGCTGCTTTGTTTTTTTCCTAAATGTGTTTTGAGTTAATTTTTTTGTAAACAGCAGTATTTTTCACTATAGACAGACAGAATGAGTTCTCTATGAATATGCTCTGTTCGTAATTACTTGTTATGAAAAACAGATTTTTATTACTGATGGAAGCATGAGGCGAAAAAAGAAGTATAGAGTTTAACATTCTTTATTATAGAATTTAAATTTACCATAAAATTAAACTTTACAATTGAATTACATGGATTGATTTATATCCTTTATGGAGGCATCCATTCAGTCTTGCATCTTCTTGAATTTTTTTAAATATTTTTGAGTATGAAGGATATGCGTGGAGGGGGCGGGGGGGTGTTAACACAGGGATGGAGATGAAAGTCAAAAGATGTGTTTTATATAATATGCTTGGTAATGTATTTCATCAACATAGTTGATGGATACATAGGGAACAAGAGCTACACGCATATTGTATGAAGACAAAATAACAGTATCTAACTAAACAGTGTTAGCAGAGTGCAGAGAAGGGGACAGAACAAAAAAGAATGACTGCAGTGACTGCAGGTATTATACCAGTACACTGATATAATATTTTTTTATTTCTGTCAAGGGAGAGAACTTTTTCAGGGTTGAGTTTTTAAAATATATTCATGGGATTTCTAGGGGAGGATTATTTAGTTGCCAAGAGGCAAGAAGAGAGACCACAAAGGGAAAGAGAACAGTGAGTAGAGGAAGAGGGAGAACTGGAAGATGGTGCAGGAGGAACGTGATGGGCAGGAATGGGACTGGGGGGGCAGCAGGATGGGTGGGTTGCCAAATGGAAAAATAGCCCAAGGGAAAGCTTTGGAAAGCAGAGTGGCTGCAGGAGGAGTTCTGGGTTTCCTTGTGTGTTTCCCCTTCCTGGGGAGAGTTTTTGTTTGCAGAAACTAGAGTCTTCCAAATATTTTTATTATCCAAACACACAGGACAAATGGCTTTGGGACAGCAGGAGGGAAATACCATCCAGGTCTTGTTCTTTGCAAGAAAGGGCAGGATCAGGAAGATAAAGGACAGTCTAGATGCTTTCTCCTTTCTTCCTTTCCTGGCAGGAAACTCTTTAAACTCCCTCTGTATCTATGCAGGGGATCTAAAATAGAAGGTCATGTTCATACCTTCCCAGTTTCTGAGAAATCAATCCTACACTTAGATGCAGATTTCAGACTTTGTGGTTGGATCATGTTTGGCTTTCTTCCTCAGAATTCCTCATAGTTTTACAATTCTTACAGTCTAGGGATGCAAAAATAGTAACTTTTCTAATACAGGATGACCTGCTAACAAAATTCGTGTTTAAAAATAAGCAAGGAACAGTAGAGTACTCAGCTGGTTCCAAAGAGAAGAACTGGTGATGTTTTAATTTATTTCTGTATAATTTGTCTTTCCATTCAAATGGACAAATAGGTTGTATTTAAATGCATTATGAACAGAATGGATAAATTTCACATTTGGGAGAACAAATTCAGATAAAAACAAGGTATGTGTTTCAAATGAGGTAATTCACTATTGAAACAATATCTGTTGGAATGTGGTGGTTATTTGTCATTGGAACCCTCAATTGCGCCTGGGCATCCTTCTTAAAGAAACAGCCTTTTTTTCCACAGAGATTTCTCTTCTCCATTTTCTTTTTTCCTTTTATTAAACAGAGAATCTTAATCCAGAAGCCTTCCACGTGCTTTCCAGAAACAGGAATTCCAATTTTGGCCAGTCAGTGATATGGGATTTAAATAGCAAGCAGCAAATTACTCCTACTTCTGATCAGGTAGTACTCAGCAGTGATTCTTTGGAGGAGCAGACTGGTCACAGTAAATGGCAAAGTAGTAAATCTGCTCCAGGTATTTATGTTTTGCCGTAGATTGCAGTAAATTGCCACAATCCTACTTCTTTATTACATAGCTTGCTCTTGTTAATTGTTGTACAATTACTGAATTAAGCAATTAGATGAAATTATAAAAAGCAGTATATAATGGATACCGGTATGAATTAGTATAGTGCAAAGTGCTTATCTCAGCAGGTGTTTGGTAATGGATACAGTTGCTTGGTTGCTGTTGGAATACACGTGTAGTGATACAATGCTTTGTGAATCACATATTAATACTTACTTTTATGAAAATAAAAAACAAAAGATATTTTACTCAGATTTATTCCATTTCAGGAATTAGAGAAATTAAGCTTCCTTCTCTTTTAATTATATCTTGCAGAGAAACTGTAATCTCTTAATCTCTATAAAGCTCCTCTCTTTTAGTTTACCCATTGGCATTTGCTGCCATGGAACCTGCAGAGCCCGTCCTCCCCAGCTCAGAGGGGTGTGCTCAGAAAGCCAAGGCCAGATTTTCCCTGCGTATGTGCAGCTTCCTTTCACTTCAGGGAAGGCGATCTGCACTTGGGCTACAAAAGAAATTGATTTGTCAGTTCAGTGACTGACTTAAAAATAAATAAATGAAAATGGTTCCAGTTGGCAAGCAACAGATCTCTCTTTGCTCCTCCCTCCTTTCTTCCAGCTAATCAAAGCAACATGCTTTATTTGACCAAAAATGAATTTGCAGGCATTGTAAATAAAAGCACAAGCTAGATTTACATGCAGGAGGACAGAGTTGCAATCACAAAACAGACGCTGCAGTTTTCTTATGTGCGTTGGATCAGACACAGTTCAAATCTCTACTGATTTTAAGGAGATGTGCTTCCCCCCACCAACTTGGAAGAAAATGTCCTGACTATGAATGCTATTACAGAATGTTGTGCTTTTCTGTTGGAACACTGTATAAAAAGCCTAAGCATCTATTTTGGTCAAAAGTAACTCTATAGCCTGCATCTTAGAATGCTCTCTGGGGGATGCCCAGGTTCCTGCATTAATGAATGTGTAAGTGCTTAATAGAAAAAAACTGAGAGGCTGAGGGGCCCCAGCCCACAGTACTTTATTACTTTGTGCATAAGGTACTTTGTGCTTGGGGTTTTTTCAGAGACAGATTAGATTTGAATCTGAGCCTCTGACAGCCCCTTCTAATTGCTGGGCTGCAAGATGAGAAAGCTTGTTTTCATGCAAAATATTGTGAAACTAAAAATTGTGGGAATATTGTGGAAAATTAAGAAATAACCACCTTGGTAATTAGCTCTCTACAAGTACCTGAAAGGAAGTTGTAGCAAGGTGGAGGTCGGTCTCTTCTCCCAAGTAGCAAGTGATGAGACAGGAGGAAACAGCCTCAAGTTGTGCCAAGGGAGGTTTAGGTTGGATATTAGGAGAAATTTCTTCACCAAAAGCGTTGTCAAGCCCTGGAACAGGCTGGCCAGGGAAGTGGTGGAGTCACCATCCCTGGAGGAATTTAAAAGATACAGTTTAGTGGTGGACTTGGCAGTGCTGGGCTAACAGTTGGACTCAATGATCTTAAAGGTCTTTTCCAACTTAAATGGTTCTATGAACTAATCATTGGCATGGCTGGGGCCTTTGTTTCTTTTTTATTATTTGGTGGAAGTTACTCAGTGTGATTGCTACACCACTGTTTTTGGAGGAAGAGGTATTTACTTTTAAAATAAATAATCCAAATCTAGAAGATAAGCTTTATTTTTTATTCTAAGATCTAGTGTGCAAAGATGTAAGTGTGCAGTCAAGCAGGAGAGTTCTTAGGAGGCTGAAGTGAGAGCATCACTTAACATAGCTAAAGATGTAGGCACCTTTCTTGTCATATTTCACCTTATTTCTGTGTGCCCTACAGTGGAGAGCGTGATGTAGTTCACATCCTTGCAGAAGGGACATCAAAACCTGGGAAAAAAGAAAAGGGTCATATCTAGAACCAGTGGATGCCTGGCATTTCTGTCTGTAATTCTGATAGAAATCCACTCGAGCATTAAGGCAATCCAGAGGAAACGATCAGAGCTCGGGAAAATAGCACATCATGGGATTCAGCCACCCCTGTTAGAAATGAAACATATTTACTTTGGCTGTCATATGGGTCTCATCATACATCATTAATTATTCTGTATCTCACCATCTCAGATGCTTACTGCTATTTGCAGCAGGTAGTGTGGTACTATAAAGCTGTCACATTTTGAAAGAGGGAGCCTCTTGGTCTCCATTAATTGGGCGATGCAGGTTTGACCAGAAATGTAAAATGTTTTGTGGACTTGCTTTGATTTTCCTTTTCCTCGAGTTTAGAAAGGAAAATAAATGTAGCTTCTGGTCTAAGAGTTTAATGTATTGGAAATGTATGGTGAAACTTTTTTTTTGGTCATAAAAATGACATTATTCTGCATTATTGTAAGTTTAGCATGCTGCAGTTTTAATTTTTGCAGAATTCTGTGCTGCACTTACATACCCAGAAACACTTTTCCCTTTTAAATGCAGTAAGTGGACACACTGCATCTCTTGAAGTAGTACTCTTGAAAAAATTGTGAGAATTAGCTCCTGAAAATATTCTTGAAACTGAACTTGATCGCTAAAGACAATAATATAATTGGTTGTAGGAAGCATTAATCTTTTATCCGTTCCTTTGCTGAGATAAGTCGGTGCATCAGTGGTCTGATGCAAGACATTGAAGTCAATGGACAAACTGTTGCGACAGTAAGGTTGGTATTGGCTGTGCCAGATACTAGGGGTGCCTGAAAAGTTTAGAGGCATTCTGAAAAGGAGAGGCTGTCAGATTATCAGTGTCAGAAAGAACTTGAAGGAAAATGTTCCCATTTGGTTGCTCTGAAGTGGCCACTGGAAAACTTTTATTACTGTGCTATATTATTTTCAGTTTGAATGCAGTATTCAGTATAAGATATAAATATATATATAAATGAGTGCAGAGAAGTGCTTAAACTCAGTACTAGAAAAGTGGCAATTTTAAAACATGTTTCTGAATAACATGCACACCAGAATGACAGAAGTATTAGGGAACTCTCCTGCTCAGGTACTTTCAAATGAGGCAGTAAGAGAGGCACAGCAGCTGAGTTCAGCCAGGTCTTACTCCCCTTGATGTCATGGTGTGATGCCATCGAACAGTGCTAGCTTCTGATGTGGTATCTCTTTATTTTATAGAAGTGAAAAGAATGAAAAATGCCGCTGATCTTGCCTCATGGAAACGTTGCTACTTCTCCTTCTTCAGATTTTGCACCCTAGGTCTTGAATACATCTAGTTTTTTTTGAAAAGCTTCTAATTCCCTTCTATTGATGTTATTTATTACTTCATGTCTTTTGGGACTGTCTCTTCACCACCTTAAGTCATCAATGATTTCTAGTTGTTTTTAAATATTCTTGTGTTCATGAACATGAGCGGTGTGCCCTGCTTGTGGGAGGGTTCCCTTCCCTCTTGTGTCTTCAGAGAAAGGACAAGAAATTTGGCTTCCCCCCAGACGAGGAGTGCAGCAGAGGAGGACTGAGAGCTGGATGGCAGCAGTACCAGCTCTTGCTCTCGCTGGGCTTTGGCCAAAGCTGCTGGGTGGCTTGGCCTGGACTTGGCTCACAGCAGAGCTCAAGCTTACACACGCCAGCTGGCACTGGGCAGAGAGAGACACAGATCTTTACTTGGTTATGGGACCCAAAAGTGAGAGAGGGGAGCATAGTGTAGATTTTGGGGTTTCGTAGTTGTCCAGATAGTGAATGATATCAGGCTGTATTTGGGCCAAACACGCAGAATAGACATATCCCAGAGCAGAGATTTGTGCCAAAGTTACACCCTTGTCTATAGCACAGACCAGATTAT
Organism: Eurystomus gularis; assembly: GCA_013400335.1. NCBI lineage: Eukaryota > Metazoa > Chordata > Aves > Coraciiformes > Coraciidae > Eurystomus > Eurystomus gularis. The sequence continues at coordinate 121,255 of VZZY01004115.1, forward strand.
TTAAAATAAATATATAAAGCAAAATAAACTAACAGAAATAAGGAAGGGAAGAAAGAAATCGTCTTTTACTGTGTAATAATGAAGAGCTGTATCAAAATCCATAAATTAGGCACAACTTTAAAATCACATATAATTTCAATTACAGCCATCTGTTTCTCCTTAGGAAGAATGAAGTGAGGTCAACAACTAAACATTTTACAACCATAAAGATTCTGGGATGCTTTTTAAGCTGTATACATATGTGATTTGTAAGAAACCTATTTATATGTAAAATTTCTCATTCGAACATTCATTCCCTTTATCATGCAAACACCCAAGTTTTTTGGAAGCTACAGGCTTCCAAGTGAAGTGAATACCCATATTTCAGCCTAATGTTACTGCTCTAATTTTTTTCATTTTAACCCTCTGATATTTCTATCAGCATGAAGAAAAATATCTGCATACCTTTAACTCCCAAATGTGTAGATAGTAAGGAACAGATGCAGCATAGATTTTCCTCCAGACAAATACGTAAAAGGTTTCTGACAAAAATAAAAAAGCCTTGACAGGTTTTTGAGAGAAGATGGACAAGAGAGGAATCTTATATGCTGGGACACAAGGCGGAATATGATTTAAATATGTAAATTACATGTAATAATCTATTTGAGCAGTACTTACTTTTCACACAGTGCTGTTCCAGCACTGAACAGAGAACAGGACATTCAGCTGTGAGTGCTGTCTTGTGACCCTGATAAGTTAAGTCCAAAATGTGGCATGTGTCACTACAAGTGATTTTAATAAAGTTGATGACTTTACTGATAAGCTTTTTAGTCATGCAAAGTAACGTGGAAGTGTATTTTGCATTAATCCTTAATGTGTGATGTAATGTATTCACCTTCCTTGAGCCTGCAGCCTTTAATTCCTCAAATATGAAAAGGTGAGCAAAGACTTAAGTAAGCTTGTCCAACAATAAATTTAAAAAAAAAATAAAACCCAGAGAAAAAGAAAGCAGAATTGCTTTGCATACTTAATCATAAAGCCTTCATGCACAAAATATAAAGCAAAATACTGACCTAAATGGTTAATAACAGGAAAAGTCTCTTAATACCTGTTGTATAAACCCCTAATCTTTACAGTTGTTAACAGGAGCTGGAGTGCATGCATAAAAGACTGCTCTTCACAGCAATGCTGTTATCCACATCAATCAAGATAATCCCACAGTAAAACCTCACTAAAGAGGAAATGTGGCATGTTTGGATAATGTCAATGATTAGAAAACATGTCCCAGAAAATGCCATGCAAAGCAAGTTTAAATATTAATGCACACTTTTCCCAGCATTGATTTTCAGCTGAGAGTCTCAGATTATTTATGTGGACCTCAAGGGCTGAGCTCTGATTTCAGTTCCAGATGTGAACCAAGCGGAAGTTCATGTGAATTTGAAAGCAAAGTGTAAGCTTTGCCATAAAACTTCCCAGCTGCTTTTTCAGAAAGTATGAATACAGGGTCTCCACCAGGGTAAATTGAGGCATGGAAGTGGGAAATGATTTGTTGACTGTGAATATAGAGAACCAGGGTGTATAACAGACCTCGCTCTCTCTTCTTATCACTTCCTCCTTCATGGCTCAGGGAAGCACGCTGCTGGTTCAAATTCACTCTGTCTTAGGCTGACAGTGTGTTTGATCATAACTCATCAGAGAGGACAATTTGATGCTTTAGACCATGCTATAAATTAAGTCTCTGGAAGATTTTCATTGGGTGTACAGTATGTTCTGGAGAAATCATTGAAGAAGAATTACACACTAAACCTCTGTGGACAATTGTACTCTTATTTTCTGCTCTAGATTAATGGTAATTGAATGTGATTTGCACTTGCAGGTCGGCACTCATTGCTAATCACTTGGGGAAACACAACACATTGCTCTCTCGTGCTGTTTCTCCGTTGTTTCTTAGGACAGTCAAAGAATTTTCTCTCCTCATGTACTTATGAGGAAGTTGGTATTAAAAAAATATGTAAGTGAAACAATGATCTTGGCTAATTTTAGATGGCTGCAGTTTAAGAGTCTGGATCTCAGCTGGTTCTTGTGACTTCATTAGGCTGAATATATTGTTCTGTGAGATGCCTTTTTTCCTCCATTGACTGTAGCAGAGACCTAGTAATGAAGACTCAAATGACTGTTGTAGCTGTCTGAAGTTAGTGAGATGAATCTCACCTGAAGGTAAATAGAACAAGTCTTCCTTCTGCAGAGCTTAGCAGAGTTGGTGCTGTTTGAACGAGCTGGAGCAGTGCAGCAGTCAAACCCCACAAAAAACAACGGGCCTGGAAGAAACACAAAGTGTGGACGTGTAGTAGGAGTAAAGTTTGCGCTAATACATAAAAATTGCATAAAAGCCTGTATTTCAGTAAGAAGGTGATTAGGTTTCCTAAATGGAACCTGGCAAAGTTGTAATTACATGTGATCGGGAGAACCACGATGTCAGAGAAGACCTCATTATTCGATAAGCTCTTGGTTCTATTCATCTGCATGAGAGACTGTGTGACTTTTGAGGAAACAGCTGAAAACCTGGCTGATGAGTTACATAGTCTTAACAACTAAGCAAGGAAGAGTGAGGAATTATGCCGTGCTAAAATATGTCTCTACTGAAAGGTTTCCTGGAAAGGAGGTGGAGTGGTTAGTTTTTAATGTTCAAAGTAGAAGAAATAGCTTATCTTTGATGACCTCTTTCCTGGAACAAAAGACACAAATTAAGAAATTATAATTATTTTAAATTAAAAAATAAGATATGGTTTGTTACAGGAGTAGGCCTCCTACCGGCAGAGCTTCTAAGCTATGGTGAAATACTTGTTCTAATTAAAAAAAAAAAAGGCCTAAGAACTGTGACTTAAAATTTGTATTGTATTTTCCAGAGGAAAATACAATTCTGGCAGCGGTCTGAGATGTAGGAATGCTGCTCTCACTTTGTGCTTCCCTCTGTTAAACATTTGAGTAGCATGTGCTTGGCCTGGATGGCCACAAAAGGATGCAGGAGCTCCCAATACCTTCAAGAACATCCAAAATCTGGGGGTTGGTTTGTGTGGGGATATGCTGATCTTATATAACCACTTCTAATAAGCGGATGTGAAAGGTAAACCATACCTTGTACCGTACTTCAGATAACCTCGTTGATTTGGGCTTTTTCTATGCTAGGGCACTGCGCAGTGCCCGGGCATGGTCACTAGCCCCAGGGCCACCAGGCAGCATCTGACAGCAGATGGTGCTGTCCTGAGAGCACCAGCTCATCTGCCCCAAAGGTGTGGCAGGGACAATTTTAATGGTTTAATAAACTGCAGAGAGAGAATTAGTGACTGCATTAAAGGTGAGGTAGAGGTTTATGAATAGCAGGAGTTTTTACTATAGATGGACCTTCCCAAAGAGATGAGGAGGTGCCTGCTCTGAGAAAGAGAGGACACAAAAGATACAAGAAATAAAGGGATTACAGAGATATCAATAAAAACATGTCATGACAAAGGTTTCGTAAACAATTTACTTAGGAAAGAAGAGAAGCCACTTGTTGGTTTTGAAGGAGCAGATCTAAAACGAGCAAAAGGAAATATTTTTTCCTAAAATTCATAATGAAATTGTGGAACTTGGTGCTAGATGAGTGGATACTTCACAGCAGATAGGCAGTTCAGGAAATCCTTAGCCTCCAGACTGCCAGAAGCTGTGATGTTTGCTGAGGATCAGCAAACCTTACCTTGCCTCTCCTACGTCCCCTAAGCATCGGCTACTGGCTGCAGTGGGAGGTAGGGTTTAGCCACTTCAGTCTAACCCTGCACGACAGTTTCTGTCTTTCTGTACCTCATATCGTGTGTGGAGAGTGTAAAGGGAATGAGCCAACGCTTGTGACAGCATTTTATTCTTTATCGCCTGCTTGTCAGCAGCCCTGAGATGGTTTTAGTACTCAGCAAAGACAGGCGCTGGAGGGAAGTTAGGGCTCTGAAGCATTTGTTTTCCTCATTATGCTAACTCCTCCATTATCTCTGGGGTTGTGCATCACCTTGCTCCAGGTGAATTTAGATAAGTCCTGCCTTCAGCCCTTAATTCCATTGTTCTTGGGTCCTTGGTCTGTAAAACTGGGATGCTGTCGTGAGAGGCAGTGATGGCAAATACACCATCCGTGAGATTCTCAGCTTGTGTTGCAATAAAAGCCATCAAATGAGGTAGAAGAATTCTCCATAACATGGGTTTGTAGATACTGTGCCATAATATGTAATCAGGGAATAAATCATGGAGCCCAACATTTCTACACTCAGATATCAAAAGCAAAGAACTTCAGGTTTATACCTTGGAACCAAGTAAGTGCGGCTGGACCGATGCTGCTGATGCAGCGAGACTTTGTGACCCGTACATAAATCACTGCAAACTACGGCCATTTGTCACCTCCATGTTGTTGGCCACTGTAACTTTTACTCAGGAACATAGGAAACATTTGAAGGTGGGGACCTCATGCTTCAGTTCCCCCAGTTATAAAGTAACAGTAATTTTCATTTTGCAGAATGTCGTGATTGTTCAAATCACTTGGAGATTTAGAGATCAAAGGTGTCAAGAAAGCACAAAATACTCCTGTGTTCAGTAGATACAGCATGAAGGTTCTGTAAAATGGTGCACAGATAGTTAAAAGAAAAAAATGGAGTTTTGAGCGAGTGCGTGTGTAATTTCTATAGATAACCGCCATTATCCTGTGAGGCAAAAGTATTGCCAAATTATTAAACTAATTACAGATATTAAAACAAATAGCAGTCTTCAAACCCTCTCGTGTCTTTTTTCTTCCTTTGAAGGCCTTTTATTATTTTTATTACCGTGGACACCTATAAAAACTTTTAACTTGAATAATTTAGAACTTTGCATTTAATGTTATTATATTTCTTTTCATGTTACTGCAGTGTTGTCTTTGGGCTTCTAATTGATTTTTTTTTTTGCTGCTGTCAAACACTTTGAAACTTCTGAAAAGAACTGCATGAAAAGAATAAATAATGACATAGTTGTAAGAAAAAAACCCAGCAATATTTTATTAAAGGGAATCTTTCACAGAATTAAATTCTGTGATTTCAGTATTTTCTGAGCAATTACAATAGCATTAGTACCAGTTTCTTATGAAGGTAACATATCTGTATCTATAGAGCAGGCATGGAAAATGCTGCAAATACATGGCTTTGATCTAAATGACAGAAATAAATTTGCTAAGGACACGGTAACATTAAGCATGTTTAAACTGACCCATATTGCTTGAAGTGCAGGTAGAGTATTTCTCCTTTTGATCAGGCCATTTGATTTAAAGTATAAATGAAATTAAGTTCTCTGCGTAATACGTGTAATATAATTTGGCACATTAACTCTTACAGATGTAGGTTAATATTTTATTTGCATATATCCCCTAGTTTTTTTCCTGTTCTGCAGTTAAATTTATCACGAGTCTGCAGGCATGACTTGCTGCTAGACACGGACACGAACAATTAAGTTTTCAGTCAGAAGTACAGTGAGAGACTCCACTCCGGCTGCGTTTGCTAAGCCTTTCGGTAGCTGCATTGATAAGGCGGAAAGAAGTTCATGTGTGAGAAATCTGAAGTGAAGATGCAAATCTCATGCTTGACTGGTATTTTGTTATCTAAGACTACGTTGATCCTGAGTGGCATCCGAGTAGCTTTACTCTGAAGAGTGTTTCTGTTTCTTCTCTTTTAAAAGTATCCTAAATCCTTTGGTAGAATTACCACTTTCTTATCGTTACTGGGAACTCAAGTTTGTTAATGCTGTGATTAGAGTTACCATTTCGTAAGGATTTAAACAATTTTTTAGAAAGCGTTCATTAATATTCAAAGCTTTTTTAAAAAAAAGTCATAGAAGTGTGTCTGACATTGTCAGACACATTTTAGTTGCTTTTCATAGATTTTGAAGTGCGAGATGTGCTTTCTAGTTTGAAGCAGTCATAAATGACTTCAATCATTATGATAACATAAGAATATAAAATAACATCAAACTTGCACTCATTTTCTCTTCGCATATCCAAAGGCTCTAAGATTCTAAAATAAATTGCATATAAAAATAATGCATTCATTTTTTGTAGTTGTCAACCTACTGTAATTGATTTTGAGGAGGACCTGCTATGTTTACTCCTTGTTCGAATAGTACAAGAGTTGGGCATCTAGATTTCTCCAGAACTCTGATATTTTAAACTCCCTGGAGAAAGGAGGCTAACTCGAAGCAATACAGACTGTTGTGTGAAATCTGGTATGCTTGAAGAAGGTGCCTCCATCACCTGACCTTTTAGCTGATCTATTCTGAACTACTTTCTTACCTGTAGAGATGCCCAGCATGTAGAGCTTCCACTCTAACACTGTAAGATTCTGGAGCTTTCCATTTTCCTATTTTGTGAGGGAACTCACAGTACCTTATTGCAGGTTTGAGCTTAAACGCCTGTGTTCAGAAGTATGTCTTCTTCAGGCTTTTTATGTACCCTACAGAGACTGGTGTAATTCCAAACAGGAATGATGTAATTCCAAACAGGAATACCTTGTGACCGACTGACTAAAGAGCATAGTGAGTCCAGCTTCATACTTGACTAAGTGGCTAAGTTGGGTTATGTTCGGAAAATTAATTATTGTTCTAGTGCTAAGGAGGCTGTAGGGTTGCAGGACTGTTACTTTCCTCCACTTTTTTACCACCCTTGTGTGTACAAGGTGCTGTGTCTAGGTGCGATATTAAAGTTTGTAGCCCTGCCATGTTAGAAGTTTGTGCAAACACTGAAGATTAAGAGGATACAGCCTTTATCATAACAATTGTAGGGACGTTCATTAGCCTAATGAAGCCATGGCAGTGCGTGTATAGGGATGGTGCCACAGCAGTGTCAACGTGAGTTTCATTGTGAGAATATTTTGAATTATTTTTGATTAACAATATGCAGTTCCCAAGGAAATAAACTAGTATCAGAGATACAAAACTTGCACAAAACAACATTGCAGAGAGCGTTCCAGAATGATGGAGGGAGAGACTGTTGTATAAGACTCGATCTGTAATTATGGATCATAAGATACTGCCTCTCCTCGGTTCTTAAATACATAATTGAGTAGAGCTGGTCTAAGTTTTTAAACCTATGAAAACTACACTGAAATTGGAATTTAGGGGATTATCAGCACAATGAATTTGACGAGCAGTTATGGCTTTTCAGTCTTTTCATTTTTTAATAGGAGAGGTAGGAAGAAGTTCTTGGAACCTAGAAACTAACGTAGTTGTGTTTCTGCCTGAGAATTCTTATGGAAAAGTGCAGCTCGATACAAATCTTAGAGTAAGCAAAATTTAGGTGGGATTTAATTTAATATGATAATCTGAAATCTCATCATGTTTAAACTGAAATAACTTAAAGTAGCCATTCTGGTTAAGCCAAACACACTTTGTGTTCTCTACTTAGATATATGTACATAAGAAAAACACAACAGAAAACAAGGAAGCAAAGCTGCCAAATATGCCAGGTCCTTGAACATCTGAGGCAAAATTTACAGTGCTTTTTCACAACGAAATATTTGCTTAATGCTTTTCCACAGGCTGAAAGAACTTTCATACTGGTTTTATCAGCTTTCCGTACACAGCAATATTCAGAAGACCTCAGTTCTTGCTCAAAGTTTGTTGTGCGTCACATGCATGCAACAGAGAGATAAAACTCTAACAATAAATGTGCTCCCTCCTTGTTTACTTTTTTAAGCAAAACTGATATAAAGTGTGTTGCTCGTTCAGAAAAGCCTCTGCTAGGAGATAAATGAAAGAGATATCAGCTGCAGGGTTAGCAATTTCCTTAATGATCAACAAACTGTTTATGGTGATCTGAGGAGGAGTATGTGGATAGGGGAGCAGATGAATTAAAAGTTTTCCAAAAGTTAGTTGAAATTCTTTTTTTTTTTTCTCTGTATTATCTGAGAAGTTTTCATTTCAAAAGCTAAAATAATAAAAAGGAAATTGAAAGGAAATAAAATAAGCTAAACTGATCAGACTGGTCAAAAATTAACTAATTAAAATCCTGCCTTACAATCTCAAATCACTAAGTCACTTGTCAAAAAGAATTTGAAAATGCAAACCTCATTCTAAATTTTTCTGTAAGAATCAAAAGAAAAGAGAAACGATGGGGAGAATGGCAGGCAATAGATGGGCCTCTCTCCATACTTAAGACTGAATGGTTTAAATGTTTCCTGAAAGTCTTCAGAAGTCTTCTGAAAAGCTTCAAATGTCAAAATAGAAACACCTGAGGGCCTATTATCAAAATAATAATCTCTGTACTCTGGTGAACTTGGCAAACGAGAAATGACTCGTCTCCAATGGCATGGGGCTGATGGATTCCACTAGCAGCCAGTGAGTTGTGTGATGTGACTAGATAATGAGGGCTTTTAGCAACTCCTGCCTATTTAAGGGCCTACAAATGACTTTTGGATCACAGGCCAAGATTCAGGGCCAGGCATCTAGAGATGGAGTCTCTGCTGTTTTTAAGAAGTCTTGAGACTGCAACTGTGAGTGGTATTTATGCGTGCTCTTGGCTTGAGTGGTAGAATCTTCTGTTCTCTTTAGTGAACAAGGGAATAGTTATTTCTGTAATTTTTAATATAAGCTTAGAAAATGTAACTGGCAGCGATAACCTCAGTGAACCATCCTGGAGACGACAGGTATTCATTAAATAATAACCATTCTTTGTAGTGCATTAGCACGAGGTACCTTACAAATGGACGGTGAAGCTGGTCTGCCAGACAGACGAAAAACCCTCCCCTGGGACAAAGACCTTCCAATTTAAATTCTCAACATGACACAACAGTTGGGTACAGAAGATGAGAGCAAGTAAAATGCTATAGGGGTTCCTTTTGGTAGTATTTCATATTCTTTAATGAGTAACATATAGATCTTCAAGAGTATTCTGCAGATTTTAAAGTATGTGAGTGTGATTAAAAAAAAAATCTGGTCATGGATTTCAAAGAGAAACTCGGCCTGTTGGATTCATTGTGTTGACCTGAGATCAAGTGAAAAAAATCAAGCTCTTATGTATTAACTGAGAAAATATTTCATTCTGACTAATCAGAGTATTGTTTTACAAGCATTAAAAAAGCTCGCTAAAGCCATGTCATTCATTATTATCATTAAAAATATTGGTATTATTTCTCAGGAATAATTACAAACATAGCAATTATTCATAAGATAAATGGGTAGGATTAAAAATAAGCACATACAGAGCTATTCATCAATTAAATAAATCAGCCCGTGCTATGAAAACTCCATGAAAAGATACCTTAGAGATTTAGTTAATATCAAGGCACTAATTACTACAGGAATGTTGATTGTTTGGACATGGTGAGAAGGAAATCTTAGAGTTATTGTCTAGATAAGACTACAGGCTTATTTTCTTCTTAAAATACAGGGAAAATAGCATGCATACAAAGACATTCAGCGCTTTATTTTTTTTAGAGTGATTCTAATGTATCTGTGTGAAAAGCCAGATTATCCTGTATAACAGCATGCAGGCATAGGCTGAAATTTTCTCATCTCTGTCATGCCCCCCTGACACCCACAGTCCCCCAGAAAAGAAAAACCACCACCCTTTAGTCTCTTCAGGGTTGCATTTTTGTGGCTCTGTTTAGGCTGTTTCTTACTACATATCTGGTGGGTTTGGGGAGGGGAGAGATGCAGGTCCTTTCCACCGAGAACATCACGATAAATAGTTAACATCGCTTCAGTGCCTATAGTTGAAATGTTTGTACCCCTAGAGAGCAAGTCAGCTTTAAGAAAAGGATGCAGTATGGCTGAATTAGTATGTTGTGGAGCTTGAGAAAGCAAATTATTATTCTTAGCCTGAGTGACCAGGCAATGCCAGACTGCCCAGACAGCATTTAGCACCTTAAGCAGTACTGTGCCTTGCCAGCGTATCAGCTTTCTTAAAAATACTGGGTGAATTGGTGCTGTGAGTGACACCATGCAAGAGAGACAAGCAGAAAGGTACTTGAGGAGAAGCCAAGGGCTCTCTGCAGCCTGACCCGTGTACCCATGGGTGCCATCAGGGGCCTCTCTGTCCCCCAACACTTTGCAGCTGCTTCCCATTCTCTGCATGTGCCCCAGACCCCAGTTATCTCTTGACTGAGGAACTCCCAGAGACCAAACTTCTTGTGCTGAGCAGCCTAGAAACAGTTACGTATTCACTTAAAATCAAAACCTGCTCACTTACCTGAGCAAACAGAAAACTAAGGTTGGCAAGTCAGAGAGCTCGCTTTGCTTTGTTGGGTTATCCTTATTATCATTATCATTAGTAAAGTATAAATATCTACCCATTAGAAGAGGAAAAGTCATACTTTAAACATGAACTCTGTTCTTTCTGCTGGGCTTGCTATTATTTTATTATTTCTAACCCTGTAAACCACAGTGCTCCAAAAGTAAAATGTTTTCATAGCCATGTAACTTTACAAAGCAGGATCTCTGCTGCTGCATCCAAGCAGCAGTACACGAGGGATTCCTGCTGTACAGGTCTGGGTATGTACTTCACTGCACGCAGCCTCGAGACCGAAAGAGACCGAAATTTAAGATGGAAATGTGCTACTTCCCCTTATCCCTTCTCCAGCTCAGCTGTCCTGGGAAGGAAGGACAGCTGCTGAACCTGGAAGGCCCTGGATGTGTGTTGGAGGGAGCGGCGCTGTGGGAAGTGCTGACGAGCTTCCCTTCCCTGCAGCCTGCACATTGGCAAAGTGTCTGCCATGAAGTATATGTTCTCTGAAAGGTCTGCAAAGTTAGCAATACATGTCTAAACAGGGATATAAATAGACAAGCAGGTCTGGTAGTGTGTGCAAGCTTTATTTGGCAAAAAAACAAAAGGGACTGAGAACAAAAAGAGGTTTTCACTGGCTGAAGCCTGATGCTGGCCAGGGTCCAGACAGATCCCAACTGCTGGCTGAAATGAGAGCTGTGTGAAGTCTACTCTAAGTTGTGTCTCATTGCCTATAGGCCTTGGACCTCTCTTCTGAGAGTTACAGGTCATCCAGATTTGAGAGTGTCCATCTTATTTCGCTTAGCCTCATTCCTTACGTTGGTGGCTAAGAAACGATAATGATGTCAAAGTAATTTTGAGGTTGTAGACAATCTGGAGCAGGGCCCATGAGTTTAGCTTTTTCAGTGAGAATATCTTTCAGTTTGTGCCTTGTTTTGTAATACTGACTTAAAATACGTAGTGGGGAGGAGTTAGTGGTTGTGTTCCATAAATACATAACCTATTTTTAAATTACACATTTGCATAAAGATATTTTAAGAATCTCTTTCTTTCTTTTTTTTGTAATTTAAAGTACCTTTGTTGTGACTGATAATCTATATAACCAGAAAAACAGCAGGTGTGAAATACCTTATACGTTGAAAATGTGTGAAAAAAGTATTCTGGGAAATCTTGATTTTTTTGTGAATCCTGAGCTACAAAATCTGTCCTATGAATAATCAAGTTTCAGAACAGATTGCAGTAACCTCAAGTCTGAGGGGCAAAGTTTGACTTTAAGCCGTATTTGTCTTTATGTGCTCTGTAATATGCCTAAATTCACTGCTGTATAATCAGAGTGATTTGAGTGCTGAAAAAAGAGTGATGTCTCTATATCTTATATTTGCTTACTGTACATTTTCAGTTTTTCCTGTGACAAGAAGGCATAACTACATAAAATGCCATAGTGGCAGAACACAAGCGTACTGTTGTGTGATGGGATCCCAGTCAGCAGTCTTGGCTGTACGTTTTTGGATCTGAATGTGTACAACTCAAAACACAGGTTTATTAGGAATCATCAATCCCAGTTTATGCAAAGAACAGACAGCTCCTTTATGGTGGAGACTTCTTGCTAGTCTGTTACACAGCTGGGTATAGCTGAAGAACAAGTAGGCGACAAAGGAGGAGGTTTGATTCCTGAGGTAACTGGAAATATCCAAGCAGAAATATTCTTCAAATGACGGGTTATTAACAAGGGAATGGCAGGTACAAAGTATGTTCTTCTGAGAAGCGGAGTTCTTTAAGACAGCTCCTGTATGTTTTGAAGGGACCATGCTAGTGTCTGAACTTCTCTGGAGATCTGTGTTGCTGCTGCTAATGGTGGCGTGTGTGTGAATGCTGAAGGACCCTGCCAGGTTCTCAGTTTGGGAGAGCTGGCCACTACCTTCTGCTTCATCCATTCACCTTGCTCCAAAAAACCCCACAAGATACTGCCTCCATGCCCCAGGAAATAAGCACTTGATGTCTGTTTAACTTCATTACATCCTAATGTCTAATTATATCCTAATAACCTTATCACTTGTACACTTGCTTGTACAGCTTTTGTTTAGTGTTTATCATCTCCATCTGTGAGCTGTTCTATTGACCTCTCAGGAGCTCGCTCATAAATAAGATGTTGGCAATATAAAATTCTGAATGATTTGGGAGTGCTTAGCACTGCTGTATATAAAGGGGCACTGGATAGCTCTTACGTAGATGTTTAACTAAATGGTGATAGTTGTCACGTTTCTTATATCTGTTAGCTCATTGCAAGATGATCCCATAGAAATTAAGAGTTTTTTCTCTTAAAATGTGGAATTAACTTTTTACTACTGCAGAAAAGGTGACAAAAATAATAGGAATACTTAACTGGTAAAAGTTACAAAAGAGGAGAAATCCTGACAGCTCTTCCAGCTCCTCTTCTTCCAATCCACCAGTATTTCCTGTATTGCATTTTAGAGTGTGTTGTCTAAATTCCAAGAGTTGTGACTTCTGTCAGAAAATTTTCCGTAACCCAGGAGAACTCATCTGAGAAAATTTCTTCTCTGTTTTTGCTTTCTTTTCACTCTGCTACTCTTAGCTGTACTTCTAGGGTATCATTCTCAATTAAATAGTATTTATCTTTCCATTCTGTCCTCCACAAAAATCCAGTGTTGTGTTGCATTCTTAAGATTTCTTTAGGTATCTACTTCTCCGTGCTTCAGATAGGAAGAAAAGTTTTTTAACTCCATTGTGGTATTTTGTGATGTTTTACCACAAAAATCCATGAAGTTTTCCATAAGGATGTTCCCAACATAAGGGAACATCTGTACGGAATGCCTAAACAACTGATTATGTTGTGTGTGGTTGAAATGCATCTTCATTTCTTGCTAGAGCAGCACTTTGTATTCATTGCTTGCTGAATATAACCTTGATCAGCTGTAAGGCTATTCTGAGTTTCTCATTGGGTTCCCAGGCAACCAGATTGCTATTTTACCCATATATTTTCACTAATTCTTTGGATTACATCCTTACTGGTGTTTTCAGAACATACAGAGCTAGTGTCTCCTAAGCATTTCACATACACAGACTTCCTTTTCCTTACTTTTTTTGTGAAACACAATGTGGATTCTGAAGCTGGTGCTGTGAGAGCTTTTATTATCTGAAAAACCCCTTCGTTAAAGACAGTATTCATTTTTAAAATTATAAACTTTATTTTGCAAAGTGATTTTTCCTGTTTGTCTTCAGAGTCCTTTGTGCCATGTAAGTGGTAAATTGAATGACTCCTGGGAAATTATTTTTCGTTTCTGCAGATTTAGTAATATTGATGACTCTGAAAGTCCATCAATAGTCTGATGATAATACTACATTTTCTGTCAAACAAAACAGTATCCACATCATGAGGCCAGAGAGAAGGCAAGCCTTGGAACAATATAGATTTTCTCTTTCAATAGATTACATCTTCAGTGCCTTGCTTCATTGTCATGTTTCAAAATGTGGAGGACATAACACAGTAGTACATACTGTTGTGATTTCCCAATAGCATAAATTCCTAAACTTCTTCCTTCAGAAAAGTCAGGTCAGGTTCAATGTCTAGGGCAGAAGTTAAAACTAACTCTTTGTGAGAAAAACAAGGCACTCGATGCAAAGGCTATCCCTAACTAATGTCCTGAATAATCCCTTAATAATCAGTGGTTCTGTAAAGTATGCCGTATAAAAAAGTACAAGCAAGTAAGTTACAATATGACCAGTTTACGTCTGTTTTGCAAATGTTTTGTGGACATTTTAGGTGTCTGAAACCTTGAAACAAAGGAAAACCAAAAAATACAATTTATTTCTGCTCATAGTGATCGAAGCGTCTTAATAGGATTGTGAGATCATTTGCAATCAAACAAAAATCCTCTGAAAAAAGTTTTGTCGTTCTTACACACGATAAATAACTTTTCCAGAACCAGCAGGCTGTCAACTCAACTGACACAAAGGGTTAAGTTTCTAAAATCAAAGAAATATTTACACTGATGTTTTATGGGATAACAATCATTCTTCAGATCTGACAGAATATTTATGGAATTGCTGTGAGCTCACCAGAATATTACTAATGGAGTTGATAGTTAAGGAAGAAACAGACTGACAGGGGAGCCAGCCATTTTATTAGAGAAACTGTGGTTTTCTGTCTGAATTCTAGATCCTTGCTACATGATTTATGGAGCTATTCCCAATTCTTTTATGAAGTTATCTATAGATTTAATAAGGAAATTAATCACTGCTGTAGCTATATATTTATGCAATGTAAGATGGTGTTCTTTTCCCTATTAACATCTAGAGGGGAGTGACTACAATTACATATGTGTCTACATCTTTTCAGATGATGTTATAGGATTGGAATAATTTACGGTTGATATCAGCTTCCAAGCTGTGCTCTCCTCTGCCTCCCCAAAGGAAGGGCAGTCAATGCCCACGGAGGATGGCTGGAAGGAGACATTGCCGCCTTCTTCAGAGACCACGCCGAGGGTCCTTAGGAGAAGAATTACATGTAGACTTCAGTTTGTGGAAGAAGTCAAGGCTAAAATGAACAGCTGGAAATCTCTGTTAAATTCTGTTAATTTTATTAGAGAAACACTCTCCCTAGGTTTGCTGTGCTTGTTGAGACAGATTTGTCTTTGGAGGAATTTTATCTGCTTTTGTCAAGTCTGCGTTTTTCCAGTGGCAATCTTTTTGTTAATATATTCCTTACCGCTCCTACAGCAGTTGCCTACATACTTGTACCAGTCATGAGGATTTTCTCTACTTTTTAGAATGTAACATATACATTGTCCTCTATATTTTCACTTAATATCCCCCACACACTCCTGACGAAATAAAAACACCACCAAAACCAACGAACAAAACCCCAGTAATACAAGACCCACCAAGCATCTGAAAACAAAACCTCTAATAACAGAATGTAAAGAACGGAACATTGATTTTCTGTAATGCACCGGTTAGGATATCAGCAGAAGGCATAAACTTACTTTCTGAATTAATTATCTCATTTTCTTTCCCTTGTCCCTTCCCCATTTCATCAGAGCTGATTCAATACCGTTTATTTGCATATGCTTGAGCATGAAGCGCGCTGTTGCCGCAGAACACGCACATTAAGATTGAGCAAAACCACTCTTCCAGGAAAAGCTCTTTTGGGCGACTTACAGTATTGATACTGAGTAAGTGGAGAAAGTATCCAAATTCAGGTATTTTCTCATAAATTGTGTGATCTTCAGTGGTTGAGATTGTACTGCATCAACCAGGCGCCTTTATTGCTGCCCAAAGCTTTTCTGGGGGCTGCCGCCCAACAACCAGTTGCCAACCAGTCGGTTGCTTTTTGATTTTATTGCACGGTAGAAAGTAGCCAATTAAGATCCGATTCCCGGAGAGAAAAAGAGGGAAGATAACACCTGCTTAGTAAATGGGATAAAATAACACTAAAGTAAGGATGTATTTAAAGTGTGAACGTATGAACACAGATGTGCTTTTCTTTATGTGAATTGGTAATAATGCTTTTGAGACTTTTGAGAAACTTGCCTTTGTTGATGAGTTCCTCAAAGAGTTAAAAGAACAAAATTGTGAGCGAGTTTTGCTTCACATCAATCATTTGCTTCACAATTTGAAGATCGCTGTTCCCTTTTAATCAGCGCGTGGAGTATATTCTCTTTTTCTTGGAGAGGGCAATTTGTGGTTTCGTTACTAATTGAAGTAGACTAATTATAAATGATTAGCATTTGAAGAAGGCTTTTAACTGCTATATAAGACCAGTTCAGTGTGCCTTTCTCTGCACTTCTTGTGAGTGTAACTTAAAATACATAATTCAATAAAAACTTCAGTATAAAATAGGATTAAGTGTACTTATAAGTCTTTATCAGTCATTTCTACTGGTCTCTAATTCTAAACAAAATGACGCTAAATACGCAGAACTGCAAAAGACAGAAATCAGGTAATTTGGTATAAACATGCTCTATATGAGATATTCCTGCTGTTTTTCCATGTACCATTTTACCTCAAATACTGTTTCATGAAGAATATTAGAAAATACTTCAAGCTTTTAGTTCAAAATGGGCAGCAAGCCAAGAGGTAATACTGGCCTTGAAATCTGGCTGAAAAAAATCGTAGAAATCTATGCTGAAGAGAACCAGACAGATTCTGGAATTGCCTGAAGTATCAGTAACAGGATTCCTAGGAGCATCAGTTCAGAAGAAAACCATTAAAATAAACTAATTTACATACCTACATAGGCGTAGAAGAGAAATAGGTTGATTAGCTCATCATCTTTCTCCTCACTGTCTGGTTATAATGGAGAACTCATTCTGTACTATAGCAGGTTCTTCACCATCTTCAGCCTGTGAGCTGAGTGTCACCTCTGCTTGCAGAATGACTCAGGTTTGCAAGGCTGGGACAGGGAGAGCAGCAAGGGGAAGAAGCCAAGTGACTTTTTGCTAGAAGCCCTTCTATGAGGCCAGTTTTTTTCTTGGTGACAGGAGAAGATTTTTCATTTGACTTCTGTATTTTTGTCCTGTACAGCTTGTGTCAGTTCTCCAGACTCTCTGTTCTTTGTGATGGCCTCTACCCATTTTGCAGCTATTTCCTCCTCTCCTTCCCATGAAACATCTCGGTACCAACCTTGGGTCTCAAAGACGCTCTCAAGGGCTTGTCATTAGTTATGAACAAGAAGCTACAACCAGGTGGCCCCCGTAAAAACATCCATAAACAGCATTGTGGGGGTGGCAGTAGAACTGCTTATGCAGTTGGCTTGGCACTGCATACATGCACCAAAGCAGATCCCTGCCCGACTGATCTAAGATCAGTAAAACGAGATACTGGATGCAAAAAAGCACAGAGCTGAAGAAAAGCACAGTCATGGCATGCCGTAGTCGTAGAGCTTTACAAGCATCGCTGTCTTTAAGTTTTCTGAGGCTTCGTAATAAGGGAAACTTTTTATGAATGGAGGGGAGAAAGATGGGGAGATATTTCCACTCTCTCAGGTGTGAGGTAGAGCAGTTAACATACGGACACTGAACTGAGGAGTCATACAGAGTTCCTGCTCTTGAATTACTGGAACTTACTAGGCTTAGGCTGGGGTTGGGATGTATTGAGTGTTAAAACCAAAGACAAATACGTTGTATTTCATATGAAAAGTGACCTAGTAGTGGAAGAATGAAAAGAGAGAGGTGACATGGACAAAACTTTGTGGTAGAAGAGCACTTTGCAGCAGCATTTTGAATAAGTGAGGGAAGACTGAATATGCCTTTCATTTCTAAATATACGATAGTGAAATGCTGGTCGATCACAGCTGGAAGAAAGGGTTTGTTGTGAGGATGAAGAGTATACCTATATAGCAGGAGGTACCAAGTAGAAGAATTTGCAACGCTGGTTTTCAGATTGAGAGAGGCTAGTGAAAGGTGTGAGTAAAAAAAAACGTGTCTTTGGATTGTTGCTTTAGTGATAGAATGAGAAAGTTACCTGGAGTGATTAAGAAAATAGTGGAAAAATGTTGCAAGTGGATACAAAGATGCCTGTTTTAATTCTGTTGAACTTGAAAAGTTGGTAGCTAATCATTCTTAAGAAGATGTCAAAGAGACAAGGATGGAACAGGTCTGGGATGGTGAGGTAGGCCTGTGAGATGCTTAAGATAGTAATTAAATTTAAAATTGCAGGTAAGAGTATGCTGAGATAATTTAAAGGCAGGAGGGAAGGTGGCAAAATACACAGTATTTTGGAGTTCCCACCAAGAACTGCAATAAAATCTGGAGGGTTCTGTGGAATAAACACAGTGAAAAAATGATCATAGTGTGCAGTCAGAGAAACCAAAAGGAGACTGATTGCGAGAGGAACTTGGTTGTATTGAAGGGAGCTGACAGTTCAAGGCAGGATAGGGAGTGCTGTTCCTGCACATAAAGAAATTCAAGAGGGAGGAGAAATGGTAGTTAAAGAGGGAACAGGGGGTGGGGCGAGTGTGTTTGTGCTGTGACGTGAGAGGATGTGAAAGTAAGGCAAAGATTAAAAGAGAGAGTAGGAACAGACACTAGCAAAATCTGAAGTTACTGTTCCAGTTTTGTGATAGGGAAAATGAAAGTAAGGAGCAGGGAGGAAAGACGAAAGCTGGCGATGAAAGCAAATGGAGAGGACTGAAATAAGATCTAAAAATATGTCACAGATCTTTCTTGAATCACCAGACGGCCATCTTTCTGCCTGCTGAGGATGATGAAAGTAGTCAGGTCCAGAGACTGCAGGACAGACTGAATCACGGCTTTGCTGTGTTCATCTGTGCTGCTCTGATCCAGACTTCTGCCTTTTCTGGCTAAGGCATTGGAGAGGGAACCTAGGGCTTGGATTCCTTATTGTTAGGCTCAGGTGGATCTCAACATGCATCTTTCTGCATGAGGCTATTACACGAGATGAATGTCAACTAAGCCACGAAGGCTGCCTTTTAAAGAGAATTATTGGTGGGTTAAGCATGCCACGGACAGGTGTATGAACGTGTCCTGAGCACACACTGCAATGAGACCTAAACGCTGTCCTGTCCGTTTTATTTATTCTGCTGGGGTTTAAAAAGGGCACAGTTGGAACAAATGAACATAGAAATAAAGTTTCACCTTAAAACCAGACATTCAGTGTTTGCAAAGTCTTTGTGTTCAGGGAGACACTGAACGGATCACGTAGTTGAAGTCAGATATCCAAAGTCATGCCCATTTTTGGAAGCTTGAGTCTTTTTATGGATGGTCTTTAGGCTTTTCTTTTCATCCCTTACTTCTGAATTGATCTGCTGTTACTGTGTTCTGTTATTAACATCTAGTAACTGTAGAAATGTTGATGTTCCAAACAAGGAGGAGATGGCTGGGAATGTCCTTCCTTCTCTGCCTCTGTCATAGAAGAGTACCTGGTATAGCATATCACAAGTAACAGTAGTTTTGTGTTGCTACATAGATGGGAGTACATTTTAGCTGTATGTTATTATCTACCAATATTGCCCTATTTTACCTAGATGTGCTCTGCAAAAAGGTAAAAGAAGTGTAGGGAAATGAGTTATATATGTAAAATACATGTATACATATATATTAAATATACCACACAAAACAACTGAAGGTACTATGGCAAAGTGAACTGTGAGCAGGTTGCCCAGCTTATAGTGCACTGCCTCTACTCTAAAAAAACCATATCAAAGCAGAATATAACCACTAAGTATTTGAATATCCTTTATATGGATTGTATTGTCTATACAGTTTCTTTACTGTATTTATTTTTTTTCCCCAGTATTTCCTACCTTTTCTAAAGTGTGAGCTCAGAATTACTTACCTGTATAAAGATTCCTTACATTTCTCTCCCTCTCTTAATTTCTCTGTTCCTATTTCCTATCTCGTATCAGAAGCAAAGTATAACTGTATTTGCAGATTTCTCTTTTTTTCTCTCCAGCTTTTCTCCACCAGCAGGCCTTTGATTAGAAATTGTAAGGCACTTAATCTTTTGCCAGCATTCTTATAAACAGATTCAGCTTGTCCTTTTGCCGATGCTTCAGCATGTAGCCAATTTCCTCTCTTTTCTTGCAGTTTAGAAGTCCTCACATAATTCTTCCTCTGTTCTCTCACAAATATATGAAATTCTAAGTAGTCATCTAACTTCCATTGCATTCATGAGGCAATTCCATCACCACCAAATTGCAGACTTGGCAAAACATTGTCCATCTGCCTTTGAAATGATATAAGAAAGGATTGAATTTCAGAGATGCTGGTACAGACAATCTAATCTACTATAGGGCTGCTTGTACTTTTGCAGAATAGCCTATGCTTTTGCATATCCCAGCATGGAATGCTTAAACTATTATTCAGCTTGGTTAAAGTCTCCATTCAATTCACCAGTGCTTCACATTTTATTCGATGAAAAGACAAGGTCACTGGGATTCATAGAATTTGGCCTAAAACTGCTGATTTGCCGGAAACAATGCCGTTCTGTATAGATCCTTAGAAAGGACTGGTCTGATGTCAGTATGTGCTCTAATGGTGCTTGGCTGCAATTTTAAAGGCTGCTGAAGTAAAGTGGTGAATGCGTTTGCTTGTGTTACAAACTCCTGGTTAATGCCTTTGGTGATAGGTTATCTAGGAAGAGATTCATGTATTAATCCCTCGGGTTTAGTTAGATAACCCCTACAGAAGCTTTAAGCAGCTGCCGCCTCAGATTCTTCAGGCTGAATCCAGTCAGATCATCTGTAATCCATTTTTTTTTCCTTTCCTCTTCACTTTAGGACTTTCGGTCTGCAAGCTGTGAGTATACACAGAAGAATGTGAGCAGCTGTGGGTACAGAGGCTTGTCAGTAAGCAGCAATATGTGATTCACTGTGGCACTGCCTGATGTGCAGAGTGCTTTAAAAAAATATTTACCCTATCTCTTTAACAATGTGTTTAAAAGTAGGACAAGCAGAAATTGTGGCTCTGTCCTGTCTCAGCAGTCACTGTCTCTCACCCAGTGGTAGTCCAAATATTCCAGCGTTAACTTTCCAAGAGCACTAAATCCACCGCAGTCAGGAAATATATTAAATACTCAAAAAAGAAATGCACTAAATTGGCAGCGCTCTCAGTCTGACCGGTCTCATGCATCTTTTGCCCTCCAAGGGCTGTAGACTCTGATGCAAGGGAGGCCGGGTACTTGGCGGGAGGGCAGTTTCATTATGTCACAAATAAATGGCTGAAAGCTGAAGTGTGGCTAGTGCTGAGTGTGCTTCCTTGGCAGGAGCTGATGTCATTCTGAACAGCAAAGCCTATGAGATGTTTCAGTGGTCCTATATTATTTATTTTGATCACATAAATGTTTATTATCTGTCTCTAAAAATAGACAAAGTGAATTTGAGAATGTTGCAATGTGAGTAAGCAGCAATTCGATGAAAACTCTTTTGGCAACGAACCTAAGCTGCAACCAGCCACACACCATTTTCAGTTATATAAAGACTTGAGGTTTTTTTTGGAGGGGGTGATGTTAATGTCTGAATGTCTGCAGGCTTATTGGCTTTGTGTACCTTTGTTTTGACCATTTTGATAGTGAAATAACCTAGAAAAGAGATAGGAATCAGTCCAGCACCATAGGCAACGCAAACAAACTTGTGTATGCTTGGAATATAGTGGTTAAGATCTTATCTAGGCTTGCTTACAAGTGCTTACACAACATAGTAACAGACCACAAATTTGTAACTGACCATGGAGCTGCTCTAATATCCACTATAGACCAGGGTAGTTGAGTTCTAATCCAAGAATTTGAAGCAACAAACCTGGCTTTCTCTTGTTCCAAATGATAGCTAACTCTAAGCTGAGCTCCAAGATGCTGACATGTGTAACTGTACTGATGGATTTATGGTAAGTATTTGAAACTGGATTTTTGTGAGGCTTCTGACCTATATTTCAGTTAGTTGTGGAAAAGCCGTGGAGTGTTCTGAGCGACCCTTGTGATTTTTCAGCTATTCTGAAATCTTATTCCTCAATTTGTGTTCTGTGCATTAGGATAGCAGTTAGAAATACGAATTCTAGTGAGTTTTAAAATACTGCCGAGTGTTTGAATTGTGATCCCTTTTTGAATTGTACCCTTTATTTGATATGTTGTCAAATACCATTTCAAAGTTCTTTCTGATACTTCATCAGACTGACATTTCTTTTGTCTCTTCCTCCGTCATCTTTGGGAAGGCGCTTACATAAGAACATGACAACATAACAGTTACAATAACAAAGTCTGCCTTCAAAAATCCAGTTAAGATGTTTTATAGGGCAAATAATGTCTTCTTCCAAGACAGAACCACTTTTCTGAGATTTTATTAGACATATAAATATTTTTTAACAATCCATAACAGTTCGGTCTTTTCAGCAAAGTTAAAAAAAAAAAAAAATCAGTGTGATGAAGAGAATAGTAGCCCTAAGGTTATTCTTCCCTATCTGTTAAAATCCATTCCTACCAGACATAACAAGAGCTCAACTTCATGCCAAAATTGATTTGAAGTATATCTTCACTCTTGACTTTCTCTGCGGTGGCTCATTTGCCTTTTCCGTGCTCCTTTGTAATGGCCTTTTTCCAAGCTGTGAGACTCAGAAGTCAGTACAAGCCCAACACTGATTTCAGCAGGGAACTGCAGAGACATTTGCCCTTTATTGTAGATGCAGAACGTAAATTGAATCCAGGGAGAGCAGCATCCTAAAACTACCCCAGGAGTAATTTTTCTAGACCAGACATTTAGATGATGAGCATTGTTCCCTTTCACTAAGCTTTTTTAATATCATAGAAAGTCAAGCATGTTCCTACTGTAAATAGTGTAGATCCCTTTTTTAAACATGATTTTTACAAGAACCCTTTTGGGTGGTAATACAAATGCAAAATGCTCAGATCCAAATTAATTCAGAGGTAGAAGCTCCAATTTGGAACTTTGCGCAGTAAATAACTGCTGACTGTGGATTTTGATGGCGCATAATTCATCAGATAAAGCTGCGGGTCATGGTGCATTTAAGGCCTCTACTTCCAATACTGGGCTGTATTGTAAAAACAATTAATTGATTAATTATAGTCAGTCATTTATCACCCTAATGCAGACATTTTTTCTCTATTGAAGTCAGAGTATGTCTCTCTCCTTTGGAAAGGGAACGGGCAGACCTCAAAGCTGCACGGTGAGATGTAACCTCTTGTTTCCTCACTCTACAAAGGCAGGACTCACAGACAGCACTTTCATCTACAGAGATATCACAAGCCCCAACTAGAGTCCTGAGTGTAATATTTTCTTTGCCAAATGGGATATAGGGATTTACTCAGAAATAGTTTAGGAGACTTTTCACAGTAGTTAAGAGCCCAGGTAGTGTTGCCAAAATGTGTTTTTAGCAACAATCAGGAATTCCTCTTGGCTTCCATCCATTAAGAAAGCCATACCTGCTAACACTACATACCCATTACCACTCTTGCAGAGCACAGCAGTTACATTTGAACATTTCTGTTTTCCTGGAAATAGTTTGTTAGAGCTGGATCTAGAGAAGAGTTTCAGCATCATCGTAATTGCTGCCGAAGCGCGGTTCCTGTTTGACAGCGTGTGTATTGCCAAGGGGCGCACACAGGCCCATATCCAAAAGGTATTTAAGCAGCATGACATTGAACATGGCAGCGACCGTGCTCAAAACCAATCTTTATGTCAAAAATCTACAGCTCTTCTTTGTTCCCTTATGCAAGGAAGTGTTGGACGCATCAGAATGGGGTCCAGAGAACACGGAGCAATTGCATCCAGTTAATAGGAAGTGCTGATGTAAGCAACTTCAGAAGCTGTTTTGTCTTCTTACCAGGCTCTTTCCTTGTCACGTGAAGCATAGCCAGAGAGGTGGGATCAGAGGAGATTTAAATCTATATCCTCTGTGTATCTGCTGTATTTGTCCTCTGGGTTTTCTACAGTTACGTTGTCTCTGTCTCTCCTTCTGAATTTGTTCTGTTTTGCCCAGAGTTATTAAATATTCATGGGACTAGAAAGAAAAAAGAAGAGAAATATCTCCTACAGGAATTCACCTGGGGTGGGTGCAACCTTAGTTCATTCACACACTGATATTTGAATCTAGCATCAAACTGTTTCTAGTCAGGGTTTATTTAGGGACCTTCACATATTTTTTATGATATATCCTTCTATCATAGTTCAGGATTCATCATTTAAGCATCTATGATCAAAACTTCCTCTGATACCTGGAGATGCTTTATCCAACAGATGATTATATACAAGCTTTGTGTGTAAGTTTTTTTCATTCCTGATCCTTCTGTTAACTGGCTCATTTTGAGGAGACGTACAATTTAAAATACTTCAGTTCTGAATCCTTGTTTTCCTGCTGATGATATTACTGATCAGTTCTTTGACCCTGTGATACATAAGTTTCAGTTGTTTCTTTAATATCAATTTAAATTTTCCGTGTGAATCCCAAAAAACCATCAAGTATTTATTAAATGTTAGTGCTTCTTTGGAAGTAATTGTTAGTTACAGTCTGGTCTGCGTTGATGTCATGTGTTATTCTATACAATTTTCTACAAAAAAACAATAAAAAGGAAGAACAGAGATTCACAGTTTGGGCTTTGCAGTCCTGAGAGGTGGCCATCATCATGGAAGTGCTTTAGTTCCTAGTGCTTGTGGCAGCTTACATGATTAGAATCACAACAGAGAAGATGCTTAATACAAATTCAAATAGTAATTATCCATGGGACAAGTTCTGGTCTTATCTTACTGTTCTATATTCACAGTAACTATGATGTATGGGAAGCATTTGCTACTGAGGGAATAAAAACAGCTCC
Organism: Eurystomus gularis; assembly: GCA_013400335.1. Taxonomy (NCBI): domain Eukaryota; kingdom Metazoa; phylum Chordata; class Aves; order Coraciiformes; family Coraciidae; genus Eurystomus; species Eurystomus gularis. The sequence continues at coordinate 145,790 of VZZY01004115.1, forward strand.
ATATCTCTTTATCTTTTAATCTCAGTGTGTGGTTTATATATGACTTCTTGCCATGTTCTTCATGTCTTACAAGAAGCAATAAGAAACTCAGTTCACTGTGAAAGGGTTCCACGAGACAGTATCTGTTTTCTGATGCTTCCTCTGCTCCTTGCCCCCAGCAGCGCTGAATGATGGGTTGTATTTAGGCGAGGGGACTTAGGAATTTCAAGACACTCTGCCTGCTTGGATTTTCCCTACTCAGGTCATTATTGTAGTACTTTCTCAAGCAAAGGACTTTTTTTTTTTTGCTTTCTTGAATAAGGTTATTTTGTGTGTGTGTGCTAGGATTTAAAAAATGCCAAACCACATCTAGCTCTTCTCCAGAGTATTTAACAACAGAAGTTGAGACGTAGGTTCCTAACATCAGTGGATCACTAGTACCTTGTGGTCAGTGGTTTGTATTTCTCCCTCAATAGATGTTGCCATAACATTTTCATTTTTTTTTTTACACTTGGTGATCCAGCATAATTTCATTGAAACTGAACTGAATTTTAATATGGAAACATATGATGGTTATGTCGTGAAGCTTATTCTCTCATATTGGGGAAGAAGAGGAAAAACATCTGTAAAAACATTGTTCTCTTTCAGTGTTCCGTATTATAAAGAAGTCAGCACAATAGATTGGACCAGGAGGCTCCTAAAAAGAAGTTTGAGTGAGACCCTTTCTGAACCTTTTCTAAATTATATTTGTAGTCCAGATATTTGAAAAGCTTCATTATTGTGTCGGCATACATCGTTGCTAATAACAGCTTCCGAAGGAGAACTGGGCGTTTAGTGCAACTCTCTGATTTTTTTTTTTTTAGTATAAAATGGAGCCACATGGAAATGCTAAATATATCCTAAGTAAATAATTGAAATTTGCATATCATAGGGAAGCGTCTGCCATAGAAAGGTTGATTATAATGAGATTTATTACGCAGGGAAAACATTTTTATATGCTGATTCAATTAGCTTTGAGAACTTGCAGTGGTGTGCCAGTGTTGCTTCTTGCCATTGCTGCTTCCAAGGCAGCAAATCCTTTGACTGTGTTCAGGATAAGTCATAGGACTGGAATGAAAGCATCGTCTCTGCAGAGGTAACGTGGATACAACCTGGTGCTTCATTTTCTTGCAGTAAGGATTATGCCATCAAGTCTTCTAGTTTTAGCTCTTTCAGGGCTTGTTCCATCACTGTTACGAAGTTTTGCCATTGAACTTAATCAAACTGTACTAAAAATTGCTTTGGTATCCTGTGGAGATTTCAGAGTTCAATTAAATATTTCCACATAGCCTATTATTGCAGCTAGAGTTATTAATTAGTGATAGATCCAATGCCCTTTGAAATCCATGGGGTATTTTTAAAGCTGTGAACTTCAGACCACATACTCAAAGACAAGGAGGTATGTAAATGTAATGTGATTCCCTGTCCAAGATGAATACATGCTTCTGATCATATCTGCGTGAAATATTTAGCTGCTGGTTTAAAGCACTTCAGGGCTATTTTAACATAAAGCACGTGAGTTGTCCGTCAGGCTGTTTGAGCTTAGAGTTAGCCATGAAGCTGAGAACTTAGTAATCAAGAAGGTTCTAGAAGTAGTACTTAAGACTTTTCTTGGTTAAGAAATATTTTCAAATAAATTTTCCTCTCTAATTCTCAAATTCTGAACTCATGGTTTGCTAGGTCATTGGAAATGCTCACCTTCAAAATTACTCGCTCAGAATAATAAGACTCTTTATATAAAGTGGCCTATTATCATAAATGAATAAAGTGCAACCTCTTAAGTGGAGAAGATTGTATGAAGAGTAGATCTCAGTCACGTACAATATCTCCTTCAAACATGGGGAATTTTCATGAAAATTATGGTACTTCAAAAATTCTTTCCTTAATCTTTGCTAAAATTACTTGACTTATGTCATAAATCACTTCTAACTACCTAAGGTTATCTACTTTAAATGGTAATGAGCTTTATGTTTGAAACTTTACAGGATTGCTGGTAGGTAATTCTAGAAGAACATCTTAAGAAAGAGTTTGGGGCTCTAAGCATTACAAACCAGAAAGAGCTATTCAAATTAACAAGCTGTTAGTCAGATTAACAATTAGTGTAGTGAAAAAAATGTCATAGTTAGGCAAACTTCATTAATATGTTGCAGCAGAAACAGTGATTTCAACAATTTCTCAGTCATTAAAACTCGTGGAATTCTACCCTTTGTCTTAGTCTATAAAATCATATAAAGTTATACAGTATCAGGAAGGGGGGGGGGGAAGAACCTAAAACTGAACTATTTGTGGCTTGAACTGGATGAAGAACAAACAAAAAAATAGATCCAATTATTTTTTCCATTTTCCCGTAACAAAACGCATACAGCTACTCTTGAGTGACTATGTCACGGGATAACAAACCGATGGGAAGCAAGTTTGAATTAAAAATAAAATCCCAGCAGTTTTCTAGTTTTCAGGGCAGAGCAGGGAGTGACTGTTACAGAAGCTTCCTGGTTAACATCACGCTAAAAACTTCCTGTCTGCCTGTACAAAAGTCTGATGATACTCAGCTGGATCTTGAAATTCTCTGTCAGTTATGCTTTACATGGTTTGGCAGTCCCAGGTACGTAGATGTAAAAAGTTCATCCATCAATCTACAATTAGAGACTCTTTCTGGTAAATGTGCAAATGACAAAAAAAAAGAAAATATGAAGCAAACTTGCTTCTCTTGAACAAATGAGACGTAGATTTAATCGAGTGAAAACACATGTTCTGTCAGACAAAAACGGCCATCCAGGCCTGTATGGTGATATTCATTGTCTTGTAGTAATTCAAGCTTTCTGCTTTTCGATTGCTCACTATGGAATGATGTTCCCAGACTCTGCAGGGAGAGGAAGAAAAGAGTATGTTCAACTCTTTATGCTTTTTTCCTCTGAGAACTTTCTATGGCTATAGCACTTGTGAAAAGAATTCAGCTTCTCTCCATATCTACCAAAGTTTTATTCTTGTTTATTCTCTTACTTTAAAATAAACTGTTCATACATTTTCCTCTTCTGGAATGTCCAGAAACCTGGCTCAAATTCATTTTTTTTTCCAGTGATTCTAGTACTTGCACCTTCTGCCTTTCTTGATGTATTATTTAGCCAGGTGTTATCTTGGCTGCCAATGTGTGTAAGAAAACAAGAAAGTCATGGAGTTTGTTTCTCATACACTGCTAACCACTCCAAAGAGAGGGAGGTCGACATTGCTGGTACAACTACTGTCATTGACCCAAACCCATCAACCATTAACTCAGTTTTGCCAACGTAAAATGAGGCAATACTTCATATAGAAAAGTTCCATTCTGTGAAATTCAGTACCGCAGCAGCCCAGCCTGCTCCTCCAAACAAACAAACCAACAGACGCTATCTGACAAAACAGCAGTTCGTGTAAAACTTTGGCAGGTTGTGTTACAACCAGATCCTCCTTTCCAGGTCACGTGCTCGTTGTCGCAGAGTTTGCTAAGGAATGTTTTCTTGTGTGGACTGTGGGAATTTCGTATCGGCGCACTGATTGTGTTTAGTGGAAAGAAGTGGGGGTTTTGGTAGTCTTCGAGGCTTGTGCAGGTTCCTTTCCTACAAAGTAAAACCTGTTGGCTTTTGCTGAAGGGGAAAACACAGGCTTTGGGGCCCGTTGTGAAAAATGCTGCACTTGGTTAAGGTGTGGTGAGACAAGAGAGGGTTGTGTGACTGAGTGTATCAGCTTGCAGTGAATCTCTAATTCTTCATCAGTAGATTGTTAGGTTAGTTATGTCCTCCTTCTCAGTGAAATCCCAAGGCTCTGCTTAGTCTTATGTGGCATTGAAAATCCTTGTGATCTATTATCAGATTATCCTTGAAAAAGTGCTATATGTTTCACTCCTAGAAATAAGCAATCTGCTCTCCAGCACTCGCCATTAGAAGGAGTCATTTATTACAACAGAACTTTGTCATTCAATTATGCTTTTGTATAGAGCGCACGGCCAAAAGTCTCAATCACAAGTGTCTAAAGTTGGTTAAAGAAGTTGTTGGTGTTCCAAACTTCAGGGATGCTGAGCCAGCACTGAGGTACCGATGCTCGTGGCAGAGAAGAGCCCACTGCAGTCATTTGCAGGCTCCTGAACCTTTTGCTTCTCTTACATTTCAGGCTATGAGAGTTCTCCTATGGCATGTGAAATACTTTTCCTTCTTTTGTAAGTTATTTTTCTCAGCATGGAGTGAACTGATAAAAGTGAAAAATATTTAGCTAAAGCTTTAATTACCTTTAGCCTACTTATTATGTTCAACGCCTTGCTGTATGCCTCATTTCAGCTTCTTTTGATCCACGTTTTCATGAGAAGAACTGATTATAGGTATCACAGGTAGAGAGACCTGACTAACAGTAAGAGACTTGTGGCATAGCAGAAAACCTGTCAAATTCATAACCTAGTTGTTGATATGAGCTATATTTTGTTATGTTATGTAGAAAATGATTTAAATAACTGGCCGCTCCTTTCCCCAAATAGGTCACCTTTCTTTTAGAGTTAACTGTTGCTAGCAGTTACAGTTTAATTGCTTTGTGCCTGAGACAGGAATTCCTTATGTTTCTGTATGCAGTAAATGACGCTGGTTAGAGATAAATCAAAGCATTGACGTAGCGTGATACCAGCACAGCTCGCTGAACTTGTGTAGCCCAGATGGGTCTGGCTTCTGTTGAACTTTGTGAAATCCACTAACCAGGAACTATTTGTTCTTGCAGTTAGCCTATTCTTTTCTTAACCCACAGGCAAAGTAAAAGAATATCGTAGAGCAATGGGAGGATGGTGTAGAAAATGTAATTGCATCTATTCGGCTCATTCCCGGAGGCTCAAAAGGCAGGAACAGGAGGTTCTGTGGCAGAAAGTTAGGGTTTGAGAGTGTGGAGACCCTGGAAAGAGAGAGCAATCCCTCAACATGGCATTGCTCATGAAGGAAGCTTTGGACTTCGTCTCCTTTTGAACCATCTGCTACTGCGTATTCTCTCAAATTTTACTACTTCCCTCTTCAAGTCACTCCAGAATGTATTGTACACCTTGCCCTTGCCTGCTGACTCTGCGGTGGGGTCAGTAGTTGGCTAACATATGCAAGAGGCTGTTAAACACAGTACAGTGGAGGCAAATCTCAGACCAGCAGTAAAAATGGTGCACAGTCAGGATTTGTATTAAAGAAAAGATTTTCATCTTTCTTCCTATTTCAGCAACTTGGCTTATGGAATCACAAATCGCAGAATGGGCAGGGGTTGGAAGGGACTTCTGGAGATCACAGTTTATTTGTATTTATACTAGAAATTATATGTGTCCGGATGAAGCGTTGATCTTTCAGTGTAACTCCTGGATCAGCAGTATTATTGAGTCTTTTCTCTGCAATACAGTACAATTAAACATACTCTGATTTTATGTAATTGTTCCTATTTTATAAAATGCAAGTTACTTCTATTTGTTGTTGTCTCGTGTAAAACTCCCCTCATTCTAATGGTGTGTCATCCCTTTCCTTTTGTACTGGGAAGACGCACTCCATTAACTCATCTGACTCATCAACAGTCACTACATCTCTGTGTTTCTATGGTGCTGGTGCAATAGTTGTTCCTTTAATGACTCCTCCTCTTGAGTCCTAGAATACAGGGTAGTATCTGAACAGGTTAATTCTGGTAAACACTAGCTGATTATTCTTCTCAGAGAAGAAGTGAAAAGTCACATAAAGTAGTGAAGCGTTCAGATATTCATCACCGTACCGTGCTGAGAACAGGGCCCTGCAGTTCCTTCCAGGTATCCTGTGTGAATCTGGCAGGGAAAGACCATCATTAGAGAGGAGCAATGAAGGTGTGACAGCACCTTGGGCAAGCTACCAAGTGCACGCAAAGGTCAGCTAGTGGATGAAAGGAGAGTGCAGGAATTAAATGGAAGGAGGAAAATGCCAGCGTTATGCTGACGTTTTCATTAAGGAAATCACCGAATACATGGAACAAGTCTGACATTTACTTATATAGTGGTAGAAATCACTACACGGTGTGTTCCGCATGTTTTTCTGTTCAGTCAGCATATTGTACAGCTGTGATAAAGGGGACTGTAATCATTTCACAATAATGGTGATACAGAATTGTTCATTGACTCAGCTTTTTCTCCATTATGTGGAATGTATTATAACTGGCCACGTAAGTCAATTTTTTTCATGATGCCTCTTCCTACATCTACACATATCATGGCTGTAATCATCCTTTTAAAATGATTTCTCAGATGTTGCTCTTTTCTGTACAAATTGCCTGCCTTTCCTCTATCTTTCTCTTAAACAGATTATGTTCACTAAATTACTGTAATCGGGCATCAGGCATTGCGAAGTCTGCTTTTAGTTATATAACTAGAAAATTTCACTGTAATGCTGCTTAATGAGTCATTCATCAGGCCTGAGTGACTGGTAGATCTGTCACGGACCACAATGTGGTCTGCATTTCTGCATTCAGCTGTTTAATTTGAATGTGGAAGAGTTGACTCTCCATTGGACTCATCCAAATTACATCACTGTGGCAATGTAAGGAGGTCATAAAAGGGTAAAACAGCCTTTGGAAACATTCTCCACTTTGGAGGTGTTCTGGGGTTACAGGCAGGCCCAGAATGGTCAATTATCTGGTTCTTCTGGACAGGTGGATGGCTCGTAAGGGACGCTTGCAGCCAGAATATGAATTAGAGTAGTTTTAAACTTTCTCTAATTGATGCCAGGAGTTCAACAGGTTCCCAGGCAACCTGAAAATATAAGGAATACAAAGGTGATTCAGAAAGTTTGGTAGTAAATTTTTCCCCTCAAACTCAGTAATAAAATTCATACTGAGTTTGAGGGTGGCAAAGCGGGAGGCCAGATTTAATGGTTGGTGTTTAATCTTCTTGGAAGGTGCTTGTAGCACTGAGCCAACAGCCCTTGGGGTATGACACATGGCCTGCTCATTTCAATTTCATATCCTTTAAGTTTCATTCCTTCTGCTCTTCCCTTCTCTGCATTGAAAGGTCCATTTGCGCAAAGAATGGTAATAAAATTAATGTCCATCCAAAGACATAAAAAGGTGCTTCAAACATTGATGAGTTATATTTCACCATGGACTGATGGGATGTGCTGTAACGCCGCCTTTTTACAGATGGCCAGAAAGGGATACAAGAGGAACGTTGGTTCTGCAGCACTAATCTTTGGCTTATTGTTGTGAAATTACCACTGTGAAGGGGAAGACAAGTCAAATGGGCATGTTCAGAGAAAAGATAGTTGTGACCACTTAGCACGATCTGCTCTTCTCCTTGCAAGTGTGCAAAGTGTGCTCCCTACTTGGCCAATGGCTGTAGCAGCAAAGTCGCAGCCATGCTCTCACAACTCCTGTTTGGTTCTTGGGGCAAGGGAATGGTAATGAGCAGTTGGGGAAAAGTGGTGGCCTAAATTTTTCCACCTGTTTCTACAGTCACATGTGTAAGCATCTCAGAAGGTCATGCAAGGAGACACTAGTAGTTAAAAATGCTCTGGAAGGAAGAAAAGGGGAATCCCCATTGATTGCAAGCACCTTAGGATGAACAACAGCTTTGAAGGATGAACAACACGTTTCCATCTGGGATCTTGACTCTTCCCAGAGACTCAGGAGGTTGATCACTTGCGATTTAAAGCCAAGAAGTGTCAGAGTATTAACTATGCTCTTAGTCAAATCATCTCTCTCATTGGCTCTTGGGACCTTGTCTGCTGATCATCCACAGTGCCTACCTGGTACTTTACTTACAGGCTTTCTTTTGGAGTACACCGGCCAGGTCCTTTTAAAATAAAATGTGATTTTGTGGCTGGATCGCTCCAGGGACTGCTCATTTTCAAATGTATGTAAGACCTTGGGATCTTTGCTTACACGGTGTTCCCCCACTGTCTTGGCAAACCTTACACCCTGAAATATCTTCGTATGTGGGCTGTACCCACAGCACACAAGATAGACTCTTGGCATTGTATTAAAAAAAACCCAAACCTTTATTGCAGGCTGCGTAAAGTGTTTTAAACAGCAAAAACAACCCCCTTTTTTTCTGGGTGGGTGTTCAAGCAGCAAATGGGGGTGGATTAAGGCGAAGCAGAGCTCAATGTGAGCTGCAGTGTACTTTGGACATAGTTAATCCTTTGCTGATGGAGTTGAACCCCAAGGAAACGTAGGTACAAGTTTGCTGTACCAGGTGGTCTGAAGCCTGAGAATGTGTTTTGAGTGTAGATGTAACCTTTTTTCTTCTTTATAGGTGTTACCAAGTAAGGCCGAGGTCATCAAAAAGGTCTGTTTTGGGGCTGATGATAGATAGAGGAGTTTCTGAGTTCTAGCCACAAAAACTCTTTTTCTGGGTTAGAGTTGTTTCTTTTCATGTGATGTTTCCTTTCATAGCATCAGTTTAGTTTACCTCCAGGAAAAGATAAGAGGATATACCAAAGGATATGGCCTTATTATTTTATAAATGATAAAATGACTGAGGAATCTGGGAGAAAAATTCCATATTTTGGACTTTATCCTTCAGATAAAATTCAAGTCCATGTTGATAATTTACTGGATGTGATATTTCTGAGAAAAAGGTCACAGAAAGAAGAAAGGAATCATCCTACTTCTCTCAGTGCAGGACGGGCTTAACAGGTGCCACTGGTGGGGCATTTACTAATGTTCAATTCCATGAGCTACAGTCTGGCCGAAGCAGGGATTTTGAACGTTCTCCACTGTGGTCCTAGGGCAGAGCCCCCTCCGCAGGCGCTAGACTGTGGTCCATGTAGTTGGAAATAGCATCAATCAGATCCACTGTCAGCATAGTAAAAAGGAGATTTGTCAGGAAAAAATACTAATATGGTTTCTTTTGTTCTCCTGGACAATGCAACATTAAGAGATTGATAATAATCCAGTTATCTGTCTCCTAAGGAGCTATATTTGTAAACAAATACATTTCCTGTATTTGCAGATGCAACATACCAAAAGCAAACAATATACTGAGGTAAAAGACATATTCTAGGATGTGTTGCTACCAGTTCTACTGGTCCAGAAACTCTGTTTTTCGAGTCTGTCTTTTGTTTCTTTTCCTCCATAGTTCAAATATCTTCTGTTTCATGCGCTTTCCTATTTTCAGCAGTTTCTGAGACAATGTCACGTAGTCATTTCTGTTAAACGATCATAATTGTTAGCTTGAGCTCGTTGGGTGTTTAACAAATGTGTAACCTACCAAAATTAATAATAGATTGTGAAAACCCGAACAATGCGTTTATTCTTGTTTCCGTATGCTTTGAAAAAATGTGCTGTAACTAACCATTTTCAGTTAAAACATGAACACTTCAAAAGAAAAAAAGGAAGGGGGAGCTGAATTTAATATCCATAATGTAGCCAAGTGGGAATGAATGCAGCACATATAATACACTTTTAAAAAGCTAGATGCCTGTTACAGTACCAGAATTTTGTGCTCATAGTATTTTTGTTACAAAAGTAGTTTCATTTGTAATAATTGAAGTACATGAGTCGCAGCTTGTATGCAGGTATACATTTTTATAGTATTTATTTTTATAGTAAACCTATCATCAGAAAGTCAAAATGCCTGAAGTATTGAAATAGTAATTCTAACAGATTCAGGACAGTCCTGGTGATGGTGACTGGCTACCACGGTTAGAGTCACATTACAAATACGCAAGAGCAAGACAGGTAATTTAAGGAGGCAGGGGACTTCTCAGGGTGACAAAACGCCTACTGCTGGTAGCAAGTGGGCTTTGAAGAAATTCCAGTTGCTGCTGGAAGGAGGCTGAGTTGCATCTTGAGAAGATAATAAGAAATAATAGCCAGTAAGTTTTAATAATTGGCAATTTAAAATAGTTTTTTTAGGCACGGTCATACTTGCAGTATATGATGAGAAACGTTAGATGTAGAAGCTTTATACCAACAGGCTTGTTTTGTTTCAGAAATGGGTATCTTTTCTGAGGCTGTCAAAGCTTTCCAAATGGGAAATAATCACCCAATACTAATTACTGCCAAAAAATGAAATAACCCAGCATTAAAATGCGGTTTTATCTGGTAGATCTCGTCCCTAAACAGATAAAACAGTTAGGGTGGTGCTTGAAACCGAGTTACTGTCCAGATTGTGCAGCACGCTGTCTGATTTCCCCAAGCTTTTTAAAGAGATGTATCTCTCCGGTATAGATCCCCGTGGTCTACTTACAGCGAAATTTCATTACCATGCTGTGCGGTCCTCACGGTGCTGAAAGGAAAATATTGGATTGACAGGCACTCGTGGTGGAGGAGAGCTTATTGATGATGGAAAGACTGATTCAATCTCTAATCCTGAAGAACGACCTGCCACCTGGAGTGATAGTATACAGATGGGTGCAATCTAAACTCTCTTTCCGCCTCAAGTTGCATTTGGCTGTAGATTAACAATGTGATTCCCTATAATGAAGATGGTTGTTCGGTGCAGTGGCAATTTTCCATTACTGACATGCAATGTCAACAGTTCTGACAAAGCTGTAAGGACAATGTTTAAATGTGCTACATCTGGCTGGGACGGTTGCCAGGTTATTAACAGCCCCATTAAAATTACCTGCAGAGATCTGCTTTAGTAGGAGAGAACGTGGAGCGCTGATTCCCCTGCAACTATCTACGCCGGCATAATAACAGTCCAGTAGCACACACTTGGAGTAGTCATAGTGTGTTATGGTCATGGCAGCAGCTTTTTTACAGTTTTATTTTGGTGAGGGACAATTTGATAGCTTTGATTGTACTGAATTTAATTCCTGTGGCCTTACTCAGGCAAATATCTCATTGAAGTCAACGACAGTTTCACCTGGGTGGGGGGGAGTTAAGTCACTCAGTCTTGATTTTATTAATGATATTTCCAATACAAGTAGTCTGAAGATGTGTGATTAAATGTAAACATTTTTAAAGCAATACATTAATATCCTTTGAATTATTGTTGGTTTTTTTTCCTTTCCTCTTCAATGACCACGTAACACTCCTGGTGAAGCGTACATAATGTGAAAGGGATTTAAGGCATTTTTCTGAGTAAGAGTAAAGGGCCATGCTGTCCCAGAGGATGCTGCAGAAGGCACAGCACATTTTCTGGTGAGACTCCCCCATTCCTTCTGAATGCAGAGGGAGCACTTGCCAGTATAATGATAAATGGGCTTGTGATCCTAGCTCTCTATAAGCAGTTTTTTGTTCAAGTTGAAGCATTCCCTCTGAGTTCAGTGCTTGAATGCTGGAGAAGGTTCTTGCACTGTCTGTCTTACCAATCTGTGTAGCGTCTGCCGTAGTTTACTTCCAAGCTGCATCTCTTCATGAGGAAATACTGAGAGAATTGGGTTTGCTCAGCCTTGAGGAAAGAATCATAGAATCATTATGGCTGGAAAGGACCTCTAGGATCATCAAGTCCAGTCTTCATCCTAACATCTCTCTAACCACTAGACCATAGCCTCAAGTGCTACAGCTACTAGTGTTTTAAACACCTCCAGGGAAGAAGGCTTAGGAGAGACGTTGTCGCCACGTTCCAGTGTTTAAAGGGTGGTTACAAAGAAGCTGGAGACTCCCTTTTTACAAAGAGTCACACGGAAAAGGTGAGGGGTAATGGGTACAAGTTAGTCCTAGAAAAATTCTGACTGGACACAAGAAGAACGTTTTTCACAGTGAGAAGTCAGCCATTGGAATAACTTCTCCAGAGAGGTGGTGAATTCCCCAACATTGGACACTTTTAAGATTTGGCATTTAATAGGGCTGGTCCACGTTTTCTAGACCATGCTGTTGCAAAGAAAGGTTGGTCTAGATGATCCTTGAGGTTCCCTCCAATCTAGTATTCTATGGATTTCCAAAGGATTGCTGCATACTGAAAACTCCACCAGCTGCCTGCTCCCCGTCTGTATAGCTTGAGAACAAAAGGCCACAGCTTGTGGTGAGGTTACCTGACTGTGCCTGGCGATGCGATGTCTCACCAGGTGTGCTGGAGAGGGCTCTGCTGGGGACACTAAACCTTGGCCTGCCTTTGAACACTTCCTCTCTCTGTTGGCACAAAGTGTGATCCTCAAGATGACTTCAGGGTTAGCTCATACCGTGCAACGAGAAAAGGAGCCAAAATGTGGTCATCTGAGCTTACTAGGAATATGTAATCGATGGTGTCAATAAAAAACTGGGGACATTTCACATCTGATCATAATTCTCTTCTCTGGGATGCCGTAGTGAGTAAATCCATCTCTTCACAGCCTGAAGGAAAATACAACCCTTTGAGTGCTTTTGTGTCAGAGTGCACAGGCTTTATCTCTGTCCCTCCTGCTTCAGCTGCCTGAACAAGTGGAAGAATTTTCGAAAATTTGGGGCAATGCAAGGGCTCTGGACATTTGTTACACACAGAACTTTCCACATGTGGCAGAAATAGAAGACTAAGTTTAGAAGGAGCAATATGACTTCATGTCTGTTATGCCATATGTTTTTCCTGCTGCTGCTGTACCAGAGAAAAGGGATGTGGAAAAGCCTGACCTCATTCTGACCGTGGCTGTGTTTGTAACTCCTTGGGGCTGTTACAGCCCCGTGAAGAATTCTCATTCTGCTGCGCCACAGAATAGGCAGATAAAATACACAGCTATGACAAGACCTGGAGCGAAGGGAGTATGGTTTTCCACCTGAATTCTGCTTGCAAGTCTGCCATGGATATTCTGAAACATATATTACCTCTTATTTAGAATTAATTTTTTAGGTACCTGTGTAGCTCATGGACTATTGTGGTATGAGTCATAGCAATATACGTGTAATGTGTACGTTTTGCAGGTCATAATAAGTCATACATGTACAGAGTAAGTGACATAAAGAGTTCTGTGCAAAGACAAAGGGTAGAATCTATATGTATTTTAACGTGACTTGAAGTTTGGTCAGTGTCATGTAATGCATGTTCTGTGCTGTAGAAGTAAGAAGTTGTTAAACCTGTGAAGGCCAGCCATTTTGTAGCGTTCCATGACAGAGTCACGCTTTCACCCATCTTGTTGTCCGCTGGTAGCGCAGAAGTAGAAGCACAAGTGTGCAATCTGAACCATCCAACTTGGGAGAGGGAGGGAGGGTCGGTCTCACAACGGAGCTTTCTTCATTTGTCATATGTTTTATTCACATACTGAGATAGATGTGAGTCTTTCAATCCAGTTTAGGGAAAGAAAGGGCTAAGAAAAATAATGAACACTGTAAAAAATCTGACTTTCCCACTTGTGCTGAGAAGTTCCAGGGACTGAACATCGAGCTGTGCTCTGTGCACGGAGTCTTGATCCAAAGAGAAGCCATCCAGTTGAAGTGATGGTCTGGTTCCATAGCAACTATGCAAAGAACTGGTTTTACATGACTTTGTGGGACTCGTATCTGTCTATACTAGTAATTTAGCCTCACGCTTTTGATGTAAATATTTTAAACCGTGTTGGAACTAATAAATTGCATTACGGAAACTGAAAACGTAAAGAACAGTGTTATGCAGCTATTTTTGCTATAACTACTACAAGTTTTCTCATTTAAAATGGAAATAGTCAATTATAGTCCATTTCACCTTCAGATTTCAATATTTGGAGTAGCTTTTTTTGGTTTTAATCTTTTCTAGAAGTAGAAGTACTTTACCTTTTGATGGAGAAGGAGGAATCATCCATATCCATCTTAGATATATTTCAATTAACTGTATTTTTATGGAACTCATTTGTATAGAAATTAGTATTTGAGACAAATCTGATTAAATGGTGTCTCTAGGGGACAGATACATAAACCAGAGTATCACAAACTCTGGTTTTTCTTGTAGAGAATCTGAGATTGTCTTAGACTATTCACCCTAAATTATATGGTTAAATTAGTTGGTAATGCTGTACTACATAGGTAAAATTGTACCTGTATTTAGATACTACTCATAGCAACCAGTATATAAGATGAATGGTACCAGTCCTGTTAGTACACTGGCTATCTACAGCCAGAGAATTCCTTTCTTTTAAAATTAATACTGTCTCTATTTTTCACAGTAGGTCAGACATCATTGCTTTTTCTCTCCCTTCTCAGACACTGATAACTAACGATGGCTCCCTTACATTTCAGGGTCCTATTGTCATTTCAGCTGTCTTCTTTCTTTCTTTCTTCTTCAATGAGTTTGACTCTTTGAGCTCTCTTCTTTGCCATTTCCTTTCACAGTTTGTTACCTAGCTTTTATTTAGCTTTGCACCTTGCCTCATCTTGCTGCTTTTCATTGACGTGACCGTTTCTATTTGTAGTTCTGGATCAGCTCCCTTACTTACAGCCTTGGTCATTGTCTCTTCTTGATGTGGGACTTACCTGACCCTTCTTTTCTTCATGGTCTACTTGCTGCAAATTTATCTTCTTTAATAATCAGCTTATTTTGTCTTCAGTCACCCTGTCTGTTGAGCTTTGTCTTTTGTCCTACTTCAACTTCTAATTTATCTACATAAGATTTTCTCTCACTTGATTTTCTTAGCTTCCACTCTAAAATTATGTTTATACTGTGGCTAAGCCAGGTAGTGGTCTAAAGCCAAAGCTCATCACAGTCTGGATCCACATATCCTGGTAGGATGCAAGTGCTTCTGTATTTAGTAGTCACACACTGCCTAAAAATCCTTGCTTTCCTTGAAGCAAGTGGTGCCTAAAGCCTCTAGAAAAGGTTATATCTGAAATCTCCTCCAAGAGCAGAGGGGATGTCTAGTTGCAGACACTCAGGCAGACCTGAATTCTTCTAACATACAAGACTGACTTCTCCTTGTGCCGGCACTACAGAGTTGAGTACGCCTGAGTTGTAGGGTTGCCTCAACACAGTACCTTAGTATGTGTTTGTAAAATGGGCCAGAATACTTTGGCTAAGTGTTGTACCATCTGAGGCATCTCCTCTTCCCCTGTATATTGATTCTGACAGCCTTTGAACTACAGAGTGTTACAGGAGGAACCCCCTCTGTGCCAGCCCTGAAACAGAGACCATGCAGAAGTCTTGCTCAGCATGTCTTTTGTATCATGTTTGTTTGCTCTCCTTCTCCCTGATTGCTCTGCCTGTTTTTCTCAGCAGCTGTTCTGACATCTTCCTTGCTTTGCTTGTGCCTTCTCTTTTCTTCTTCTCTTCCTTTTATTCCCTTCAGATATTTTGTGGTCTCTTGTCATCCTTATTGAAAAAATCTCATTTCACCTTTCCAGCCACCATGTGGCAAGTATCATCAGACTTGGATATGTAAAGTCTCTATGATGTTATTACAAGAGTCAGTGTTCCCAGAATTTATGTTATTATGTCATTTCTAGATGTTGATGGGAATGGTGGGACCCAGAAATATTTTTGCATAGGTTTCCTTACCAGTAAAGTTTCTGAAAGTAATGAGCATGTTGTAGAAGATCAGCCATTAAAAATGCAAAACACAAAGAAATGTCAAGCAACTTTGATGGCCTGATTAAGAATTCAGTTAAATGGGAGATTAAGAAATGTGTCCATTGCTTCACTTTAAAGACATGCAAAAAAAAAAGCCAGCTGGTGAAGTAAACTGAAAATACTGAGTGCTTGCATATCTAGAAATTATTTCTATGTAAGCAGAAAAGCTATTAGGGTGATCCTCCGGCTTCGTAGATAAATAATAACTTAAAGGAGACTGTTAGAGTAATATCTGAAAGGGAAAGATACCTATGTCGTGGAGGTTAGCAACTGTAGGGCTTAAATGAGAACTCTTTATATTTAATCTGTGTTAGACTTTATAAAGGAAATTCACATCTTAAAGGCCTTGAGGAACTCTATTATGGACATTCAAAAGTTTCTAGCAGCCTGAGATTCTGTAGTAGTCATTCAGTGATAGTAGGGAGAAACTTCCTACTGAATTTAGGTTTTGATGAGCCTTCCTTAATTCCTGTATACAACGTCCACTTACGTTACTCCTTTAACGCTTTTCCAGAGAACCCATATCTGTTTTCTGTGTAGCTAGTCTTTGAAATTAAGGCCTTAAACTTGCGTATCACGCTTTATGTTCACTGGACTTCAGATACTCTTCCCTTCAACACTTGAGAAAGAACAAAGCAAAAAGCAAAAGTAAACATGGCAGGCAAGCAATGAATACAAGTTAAAAAGGAATTTCTTTTCAACTGAAAGGTACACATATATTGGAACAACAGTTTGCATTAACTGCTTCCTTCCCCAGTGTGATCTCAACCCTGCTGTGATTCACGTTTCCTGGGATTCCTCCTCCTTCCCTATCGTTTGTCTAGCATTAAGTCCACAGCTGAGCAATTCTCAATCCCCAAGGTTTGTTTTTGCAATGAGAGATATGGGCGCTGAACCCCGTGCTGCTAGAATTCCATTATTACCATCTATATTTCAGTCACTTTTAAAAATGAAATATAGGTTCAGCACCTGTTCCAGATGACCGTCATAGTGGAGTTTAGACCTCCCAAGGTCACACTTGGATTCCCCTGTCCCTGGAGAAGGCTTTCTTGTCTCAGGTCTCAACACAGTCTTACCTTTCCCATGCTCTTTTTCTGCTTTAGCCAGTATGTTGGCTTAAATCTACCTCTTCTTCATAGGTGCACCTCTCCTTTTCCTGACACCTCCTCTTACATGTCCATCAATGGTTTCAGCATCTTCCCTGTCATTTAGGCTTAAAACTCCTATGTTAGTCTTGACACTCTCTTCCTTCTTTTCAGAGCAAGTTGTCACTCCGTCACATCACTTTTCTCTGTCTAACTCCATCTTCCCTCTTCTGGAGACAACTGGAACTATTGTCCAGGATTTAGTCTTCTTTTGTCTCAAGCCCTACAGGTCTAATGCCAGCTTAGATCTCCTGCATTCATCCCAAGACTATCCAGGGACCACTCTCACCCTGGCACTGGTTGGCATCCCCACACTGCATGGTTTCTGTCACCCACAGCTTTCAAATTTCTTATGTTTCAATGGAAGTTGTTGCACCGTGGGACTGGAAACTGGCAGCAGAGACACTGTGACTCTACTCAATCTCTTGTGCTGGCACAGTAAGCCCAGCGAGCTTTTATTGTTCCAGAAACCCATGCAGGTTGTGTTCTCCCTGAGCCGTGTGAGTCAGCGCGCTTCATCCATTCTGCAGCAACGGGATCCTTCATGGGATCATCTGATCAGCTCCTCTAAGATGAGAGTTGCGCTGGTCTCTGGTTTTGACTTAGGATTTTTACGTGTTTTGAGGTCTTCATGTCTTCCAAGACCTCGCAGGCATAAGCAGCATGTTTCATTGTGGGGGTTAAATGTGAGTTAGTGGCATAAAGCTATTTCTGATACTCATGATGGAGAGGTTCAGTGTTTGTGGTATACTTGTGTAATGCTGCGATGAACAACATGGGACAATGTGATGCTGTGCTGCAGCTGTGGCCTGAAAAAGTCAAAGTACCTGCTCCCCCCTAGTTGCTTCTACTGCTGTTACACTATTTGACCAGCAGCTGCCATTCACTCCAGCTAGTAATTCTGCACATAGCGCATGTGTAGTCGACGTGAGCCTATTTACACACTGTCTCTTCATAGTGAGATTTTGTACTAGCTCCATGACGGTACTTCCCAAGCATCACAGTACTTAGTGCAATGTTAGCTACTATGACACGGTCCAAAACTCAGAAACACCAAACTTCTGTTTAGCGTTTATTAAATTGTTTCAGAAACTTGCCATGGACTATAAAAGATTTCACAAAAAGTGACTGCTCCGGTTCTGTAAGGTGCAGCCTTCCAAAATTCACTTCTTGCTGGTCTTAGAATATATTAAATTACTGTTCATCCCTATTCGACTGATTTAAAAGGTTGAGAACTACAAGATTATGGATGTTCTTTTTTTTCCCATGTCTCTTCTTTATTGCCTTTTTTCTTTGTTATCTCTCCTCTTCTTAAAGTCTTAGTGTAATCCTCACCCCCTTCTACAGGGAACTAAATACAAACAGTTCTCTTGACAATAGTTAGTACAGGGCTTCATAAAGAGCTGGCACAAAATTAAAGAAGCAGGGAAATTTCCAGCAAAAATATTGCATAAGCTACGCACATACGTGGAATATGTTTGAAGCATAATTCTGAGTGTGACACTCCCTTGATACAACTTCAGTCAAGTAGCTTGAGATGTTTATTAACAATAGCTAAAAGTTACCTTCATTTAAGATCTCTTTATCCTTTTATGTCCTCTCTGTATTTTTCTGTTTCTCTTTGTGTATAAGTGGTCCATTCTTTCCTGTCATTCATTTCTAGGGAAGGTCACTTCTCTGCTGCTGGTTGGGAGATGGTGACGCACAGATGAAGCCTACTAGCAATGTTCACAACAGTGAATCATTTGAAAATCAAGGGGCTGTTTCAAGGTAAGGTGCTTCTATGAATCAAGTGAGGTGTGTGTTGGTTGTTGTGAGGATCAGGGTCCAGTGCTGGAGGTGTTCCTGGAATCTCTAATGCTGAGACTCAACAGTGAAAGAACGAATGCACGTATGTCGGGGCACCACTGCCCGCATCTAAGTGTGGCTTCATGGGAATATCATACAATTTCCTACATTAGGAATGAGAACACACGTGATGTCTAATACTGCTGCATGACAAATGAATATGCAATACACTTAAAACTCTTGTAACTACTTTTTTGCAGACTTGGCCTCTTTCCTGGGGTTTATTCTGGCATTTCAAATGTAGCAGCTCAGATATCATTTTAAATAGCAAGTCTTTGTCAGCTAACAGGAGATCTGCTTCCTCAACATTTTAGTTGGGAATTCGGTTTATTTCTTTTCTTTAAATGTTTGTAGTTATAAAATATATAAATATAAATATACATATATTAATGAGGGAGAGATTCGTATTGAAACTACCACAGTCCCATTTGTTATGGCCCTTCCTAGGTATGTAGGAGATGGTAGTGCCAATTCCTTCTCTTCTTGATTCCAGCCATGGTCTTGTGCTTTATCAGCCACCATTCTCATATAACAACCCCAGCTGGGTCCCTGTAGGGAGCCACAGCACCAGCTTCACAACAGGTTTGTAAATGTACATTTTCTTTATTTCTTTCATGAGTTCCTAAGTCACCCAGATTTCCAATCTCGATTTTGGATCTTCTGAACAAAAGGAATATATTCGTTAACATCATGCTGCAAACATTCCTTCCTTCATTTACAAAGATGTAATAAACTAACAGAAGTTAAGTACAATTGAAATGTCTTCCAAAATTTTCTATCAGTTCCAGTGGCAGCAAATTTTCAGGTACATAAATACAAAATTAAAATGGAATATTCTTGAACCTCTAGAATAATTTTAATACTGCTAACATGTATGATATATAATATATAAACCTGTATCTTTTTATCATTGCAAGACCAGGTTAAAACCAGTTTCGTCAGAATTAAGAAACTTACTTGTTATGGATGTTATATATCTCACTGTTTTGGTTTTTCAGTATTATGTGTGTCAATGTGTAGACATATAAGAAAACAAAGGGAAACAAACTATTAGTGATACTGCAATATTAATTCCCATTTCCCAATTAATTTCTCATCGCCTGAGAGAAGACGTGGGGCTATGTTTGACTTATTCAGCAGAAGCATGGCAAATGATAAATGTACTTCTAGCTTAGGTCTGCTTGTGTCCTGGAACTAGTAGAAAACAGGATGGAACAGCAAGGACATGCTACGGCTTAATTCTGTATTCCTGTAGAGCCTTGAAATTGTTTGGCCGTGATTTCTGTGGTTCATTTTTTTTGCTGCTCCAAATGAGAGCGAAGAATTCCTTCCGGTAGTTAAAATGTGTTTTGAATGAGCAGGTGTTGATTCAGTCAAATTTGCAAGCTAATTTAACTTCCTGGGATTTCAACTGTTGAGGCACAAGGGGGAACATTTAAAAAGTGCTGGCAACAGTAAGCGCCTATAGATCATTATTTCAGATTGTTGTTGTTGGAGGAAATGTGATGCAGTGTTTGGTTCATCAGCTAAAGTTCCATTTTATGGTATCAGCCAGGCTCGAGGAGGTCAGTCTGTACCCAGAGAGATCTCTTCTGAAACTCTTTTGTTCTCTAACTTCGTGAAAGAATAGTTGGAAGCAAAACCAAGACTATGTCAGATGAAAGTATGTATCTTGGCATAGTTCCATTAACTTAAATGGAGTGATACTGATTTACACAAGCTGTGCTTGCCCTTAAGTCCGTTGTTTAGGAGTCATCCAGGAGTATTTTCATACCTTTCAAAGGGAAGTTCAGGTGGTCATTAAAACCTGTGTCACTTCACTAACTGAAGAGTAAAGCTGCAAAGGCACTTTCTTTTTTAAAAATTGCACTCTTAAGAAAAATCTGATGCTACAAAATAGCTTTATAGCTAAAAATACTTCTGTCTTGGTGATTTTGAAAGTTCAGTCGCTGTGAACTTAACTGTTTGTATTCAGGCAGTGGTAGGAGTTCTGCTAGTAACAACACAAACTGCTTTCCATGCTGATGATGCGAAATGTATTCTTGATGCTGCTTGTGATCAGGCAGCTCTAAATAATTCACACTACTTACCATGATAGCAATAGAAAACCTTTAATTCTATTTTCTAGATCAGCTAGAGTCTGATTTTTTAATCTAATGTCACTGTGGAGCTTCACTCTTTCTAAGAGAGACAAGAAAGGCTGGAGTAAATAACAGAACATCATACCTATTTCTTCTCACTTATATTAAATAAACTTTTTTGGCATTTTTAAGGCATTGTCTTTTTCCTACATGAAGTGAAAGCATGGGAATTGTCTGTGCCCCTAGAAAGCATTCTGCACTGAAAGTCCGATCTTCTATCTGGTCTGTGTGCAGCCTCTTAGATCCATTGTGGAATAGAACTTGAAAAGCACTCACATATGTTAAAAATTAATAATTTCTATGATGCTGGTAAACTTACTTCTGTCCCTAAACCAAATGTTATTCAGTTTAGTTAAGTCTGTAATTGAGCCTACTTAGGCTTTTCCTATCAAGCTGTTTGTGTCAAAGAAAAGCATAATTTTCAACCATCCATCAGAAAAAAAAAAAACAACAACCAACAAGAAATGAACATTATTATTTTAGTCTGGATGTTTAACCAATTGAAAATTCCTCCTTTCAGTTCAGGCTGATATTAACCTATATATTAGCTGCTTACCCGGTACTGTTGAGTTATCTCCTGGTATTCCATTTTCAATCCCCTTCTTCTCTGTGGAGAGGCCTCTTTGACTAGACTGGATGGCACATCATGCTGTTCCCTTGACTCAAGTACAGAGGAAACTTGGTGAGTTGGAGTCGGTGCCGTTCCAGCATCTCAGAATCCCCTGAGAGAGTTGGACCACAAGAAGAAACGGAACTTTGTAGATATCTTGATATGCTTTCCATGTGATCCCTCCCTTTGGAGGGAAAGTAACTTTGTTCAGATAGAATTAAAAAGCAGCGTAATTATTCTAGAATAAAATATTTTTTTATCCTTGGAATAGAGTATCCACATGGGGGAGTTGTATCAGCGTAGCTATGGCACTGTAATTATTCTGCTAAAGTGAGGCCACTCAAATTCTTCTTCAAGCTAAACCCCAAAATGACCCGTTACCACAAGTGGGAAGAAAGGGAATAAAGAAGGTTCATTGGGCTCTTTATCACCTCCCACATAACACCTTCAAATAAAAGCTGTAATTCTGATGTGGATAAGAACAGCAATGAATGAAACAAAGTGAAACACAGAAGCTTTTTTTTTTTAATGTTATTGAAATGTTCTGCTAACAAAATGAGCCAGACAAAAGATAGAATAGGATGATATGGCACAGTGCCGTGCTCTATGGAGGTATCTAAGCAGTTCTGAAGACCTGGACTGGTGTAATCAGTAGCTTATCTTACTAATACATTGAAATGAGTTTTTAGAGACAGTATTTTGCAACTTTATATCCAGAATATTTAATTTTAAAGTTAAAAAGACATATGAGAGTTGAGAATAATAGATGAGATTTTTAAAAAAATAGAGTTTATTTACTTTGTTAGCAGAATTTGGGTGACAGAGAATAAATCAAGACTTCAGATTTGCCCGTAAGGAGATTAAATACAGTGCTCCCTCAAAGCTCTGAGTCATAATTCTTGGGCAGATTCTCTTAAAATTCGCTTCTAGTAATAAGAAATTTTAAATGCCCCTCTAATTGCATCTTATTGCAGTAACCCCCCTAGTCATTGGGTCTCTAAGGCTTTAACATGGCCCCTTGTCAGTGTGTATCATATTGCACTTTAATTCTGGTGAATTCTGGTGTTTATACAAAAGGCTTTTGTTTGTCAAGTCAGTTCTCTTGTCAGTTTACCAAAGTTGCTCTAAGTCAATCTTTTTTTCCTTACGATACAGTACTTCATAAAAATACACAAATTGTGTGGAAAACACATCAATTATCTGAGGTAAGAGACACTCTCAAGAAGGGAGTTTATTACAAAGGAATTGTTGATCAGTTTATCAGAGAAGAATTTGATATAAAAATAATGATGGGTTCAATGTAAGGGTTAACGATTTAATACATGTCATTTACAAGTTCCTGAAGTCTAGTTTGTAAAGTCTGTTTTAAGAATTGCTGCTTTCTTGAACTGTTTCAGTGAGAAGGACTTTGAGCTCTTCAGGGAAGGAGCCGTTCCTTTATTCTACTCTCTTAAGTACCTATCAGGCTGTGGATGTTCTGAGATAGGAAAGTGATTAAAACAATACTAATTAGTTTGACAAAGTAAGATATTTACATGTGGAAAACCTCTAAGAGATCCATTAATGCTGTAAAAATTAAAAAGGGATTGAATAAGCCCATGCCCGTGGAGTAAAGGACATACCTCTAAGAGCATGCTCATTGTAGTGGGGACACCAAGGAGTTACTCTGGGGGTCGGAAGGATGCAAGAGAAAAAGTGGAGGAATGAGCTGGCTTTTATTTCCAAATCTTACCCGTCTCCAAACCACTTTGATGCCTGTTGGCAGCATCCCGCCTGCAGAACACATGGCCAGCTCCAAAGCCTGTAGCCTCAGCTCAGGGATGACACTGGTGGAGAAGCAGCGTAGTAGAATCTTGTTCCTTCAGCCTCTTTGAAGTCTTGCCAGCAGCAGTGTGTTCCCTGAGTCCTTCTAGCCACCTAAGCCTGGTAATAGCAGCTGATTTTACAGTGACTGAAGGGAAAAGGTTCACATGCTCCAGCTGATTCATTATGGATGTATATAGGTAACAAAACCTGTTCCTACCTTTCTCTCTAGCAAGAATCTCATGCTTAGGAGTCTATGTGAAGGATAGATTAGAAGTAGATTGTGTATCCTGTAAAGTTAGGAAGCATCAGCTTTTTGTTTGTCCATGCAAGCTTCATTCTTACCATTTTATAGAACACATAGGGACTTTCATTAGATGTTCAGATCACCACTTTGCTCAGAAGGACCCTTCTTCACAAGGTGCACAAAGTCTGAAGACACAAAGGGACAGTCTTAAGTTCTCACCTTCATTATAAGCCTGCTTCCCTAAGCGTTTGCTATGTCCTAAACCTCTTTCAGGGTATTGGTTTTGCCCACTAGTTACAATTTTAACATAACATAGGTTTTCAAGGTTCTTTCTCTTTTTTTTTTGAGGTAACATGAAACAATGATAGTTTTCTTTACTGTAAAGATTCATTGTTTTAACAAAGATAACCTCAAAACACATGGAATTTAGCAAGACCCGCGTACTGCTAGACTATCTACTTGTATTTTCTAAGGTAAAAAACCTCAAACCGTTTCATGACTCATTGCGGATGTGAAGTTAATTGAATACGCTACATAAATGCATTATTTTAAGTCTTAAGAAATTATTCCTAAATTCAAGGCTTAGCTTCTGTTTGGACTTTTTAGCTGCTACCTGCTCTGGTAGAACAAAGCTTAGTCCACTGCATCCACAGTGACTGCGGTGGCCTCTGAGATCAGCCATTGCATGTAATCACCTGAAGACACACGATAATAAAAACATATTTGCCAAATAGTTATTCAGCAGCAACTGTGCTTGACTGCATTCCCAGTGGAAAAAGGAAATGGCTTGAATTCAGCATTTTCAAATGGATGTAGATTTGTTTAATACAAACATAAACTTCACTGCAAAGTGAACACTAGTTACTAAAAAATAAATAAATCTGGAACAAACGCGATCCACTAAAAAAGATTGATGTGAGAGTAGCTGTTACATTAAGAGATATTAGATTAACATCCTCTAATTTTGTAAATCAAGCAGTTTGACAGCTCATTCTATATATATAAGTAGTAATTTACCAGAAGATTTCCTTCTTTAGCATCACAGAAATACATTTTACAGACCTTTACATAAGAGTTAAGATGCAGAATAATTATGTGGGGAACAAACAGAATTAGATTTACCTAGCCTTAAAGAGCCATCATCATCCAAAAAATGATCATATAAAATTTTAATTCCTACACACACTACCAAGAATCCTTTTTTGGAGAGACAGGATGCAGCACGAGTTCTAGGTAACAATCCCCTTGTTTTGTTTGCTGTGGATGGGCACGGCGGTTTCTGAAATGCAACCACTGGCCCATGTTTGTATTTTGCATCTAATCAGCAGATTGGAATGTAATTACGTATTTTGCAGGTGAGGTGTTAATGCGGGTTACATGGCACATCAGCTGTGCGCTGCCACTTGAAATGGTCCACTGGAAAATCTTGAGACAAACACCATTCAATTAGGCACAGGGCCACGAGCAGCTGCGCTAAGTACCCCTGGCATCGCCTCAGACGGGCGATTCTCAGTGTGAGCCTCCCTCTAGCCGCTTCTAAAATGTGTTTGTGTTGGTGACAAAAACTTTCCGTCATCAATTCTTCTTAAACCTCTGTGCCTCTTAGCTGAGAAATTACAGCTGCCTGCAAGGGAAGGGATGCTCAGTCCTATTAATTTTCATTGGCTGAAAAGGATCTTTTCTTGCTTCGGGCTAAAGGTTTAACCTTTATGAGCTTCATGAGTAACAAAGGGCAGCCAGATTTTTATTACATGGGGTAGGGCTGTGCATTTGTTCAGAATAATCAGCACTGGGCAATCTATTGTGAATTGATCCAAAACAAACATTATTACCCGTGTAAGCTGTTTCCTTCTCAAGTCTACGGTTGGTGTAGGGAAACAAACTTGTTTCATCATCAGTTTTCAGATGCGTACCATGTACATCACTACAGTCTGTTTAATGTCTGTCATGACAGTGATACTATTTGGGGAAGTCCATCAGCAGATTAGTGGGAGGTGTCCCAGCCTATGGCAGGAGGGCTGGAACTAGACGATCTTTAGGGTCCCTTGCAACCCAAACCATTCTATGATTCTGTGATTTTGTAGGATTTTTTTTTCTTCTCCCCTCAAAAATCCCACATGTGGATTTAGAAGCTACCTTTCTGAGTAGAGAAGCACTTCCACAGGTATGCTGACTTTCTCAGCAGCCAAAAGAGGAAAGAGCCAGAGACACCTTTCCAACTGTATCTTTGCAGCTGTTACAAAAGCCATAGAGATTTTTAATTTATAGATCAGTGCGGGTTGATTCCTTCTAACTCGCTGCAGGGTGTGTGGTTTGCCAACCCTCATGGTATTGAAGAGTGGAATACATGGTATAAGGTCTTTTTGGAGAGAAGCATGCTGATCACTGAAGGGAGGATAACGGAAGAGGAGGAGGACCGAAGACAAGAAAGAGCATTTAGGTTTAGTTTTGGAATCCTCTTTTGGTTAGAAAAGCCCAAACAGCACAGAAGCTGTCTTTTGACTTGTTACTCTATTGGGATGAGCAGACCTTCAGCTTGGGTGTGGTTACACAGACGCTGTGAAAGTCTGATGTATGAGGGAGGAGTAGTTGGAAGATGAGGAAAAAATGGATGGGGTCATTAGTATCACTTGACAATGAAAATATTGCAATGTTGAAGGAACTGATAAGAAGTGCTCACCTGCTGAAGGGCAGTTTGATCATAAACAGGAGTTAGGGCATGAGAGTTGTATCTCTTTTTTCTAGTGTATGCATCTAATTCTGTCAGCCCTCTCGAGACTTGAGGAGGACTTTGTCTGGTCTTGATTTGGAACCGTAGTTAAATACAAGGAGTTGTTTCATACTTGGGAGGTGACTGAAGGTGGAGATACTTAAAAGCTGGCAAGTGGGCAGTAAAGTGCAGCAGCACTGGTGAGGCAGCAGTGGAGGGAGCTGAGGCCGACACGGACCACTGCCTGTGCCGTGTGAGGGTAATCCACGTACACCAACAATCTGTTTGTGTGCTCTTAACCTCTGGTTGTTAAGGAAGCTTCTTTCTACTTAATTTCTAGCATTTCTCTGAAGGTTGAGAATACTACTTAATATCAGACAGACTTGAACTACGGGGAATGCAGTATTCCCTGTCAAAACTCTGGCAGTACACAAAAGAAGCCAGGTTCTGTTAATTCTTTGGTGGTGCACCAGATGTGGAAGATGAGCAATCTGCTGACTAACTGCTAAATATTTTAGAACTACAATGGGAAAAAGCAACAGTTATGATACACAAAGTTACGGTCTTCCCCAATTATCTGTACTTTTATAAGTAAAAAGTAATAATAGTATAAATAAATAATAATTTGTGCTTCTAGGAGACCAAAAAGGCATTTGGAAGCAAACCAGTCCTCCTGATCCAAGTCAGTGAGCTTGGCTAGTAAAGAGGTTGCAATGCTGGAGGGATTGCTAACCTCTGGGCATCCAGCTCACACAGAGTTAACGCACGAATGTGTATTTGTATTGATAGAAATAGTGGGGCTGGCTGGGTGGCAGGTTTTAGCTGCATCTCGAAGTAAGAGCTGCCATCATGTATAAACATACAGTTTAGGTGTCTTTTCACTGTTTGGTGTGTAGCACTGTGCAGGGTGAAGTAAAGAACTTGGAACCGAGAGTAGTCTGGTAGTCCTATTCTCCTCAAGTGCAATTAAAAAATGGAATTAAACTATTCTTTTCTACACAACATTCCTTAAAAAAAGTAACATAATAGGGAATGTGTGATTTAGTTTGGGGAAGCAAAAGTTAAATAGAAAGCACATTCTTAATCATTCGTATTTTAACCCTAACTTAACTACACTTCAATAGTAGACCAAGTAACAAACCCAGGTCTGTAATAAGGATGCTGGATTTTTCCTATGTTTACCTGCATAGTGTAAGCTAGTGCATACAAAACCTTAGCACTTTTTCTGTCATTGCTGGTTTGAGGTGTGCAGCAACATTCCTCAGGCATCTCCTCTTGGGAGAATATGGTACTTCATAGCCTCAAATATCTCCTTCTAAGGAAGATGGGAGTAAAGTAGATGAGAGCTAATCTAGTCTAGTTCTGTGTATTTTCTCAGAGTGCCTTTGCAAACAGTTCTGAGTGAAAGCAGTCTTTTCTGTATACTTTTAGCTAATATGATTTTTGTGCGGTTTAGAAAGAGAAACAGTATAATTTTCCTGTAGATACATTAGTTTGTACTTCGCAAAGCAAAACTCCTTTTGTTATAATTTGAATTTTTTATTTTACTTTCAGTTAATGGTTTTTTTTTTTTCCTGCTTTTCTGTAGTATTTCAAATGTAGCTTCATCTATATATTTCATTAGTGATCTCTTCAGTTCAATGCGATTGCAATTATTTAACCAAAAGATGAAAGTAGCTTTTAGTAGTTACTCTTGGGAATTTTGTTTTGTCAGTTTTCATCTGTTGGTGTTAAGAATTCCTTTTCAAGCGAAGAGTTATTTTAAGCCTTTTGAAATATGTTTAAGTCTCTGCTCCTCCTCTTTCTCCTCCTTTCTTTTATTGTTAGCAATTTAAATCTATGCTATGTAACTTAACTGATATGGCATTTTAGGAAATAGACAGAAGAATACCAGAAAGCAGGCAATGCAAAGTCAGTTGTGATGATACCCGGGAAGTTAATCCTGTGATGTCGTGTTTCTTCTGCCACTTTCAGAATGACCCATAAGATTATTAATACGAGCATATCCTGCATGGAGGGCTGCTCTTCTGGTTTTTAAGATCTGGGCATTGTATTGTTGTTTTTTATTTGGTTTGAAGGTTCTTTTGTTACTTCGGTATCTTCTCAGTTGCTTCTCCTGTTTCAAAGGAGAAAGATACAGCCGGTAGTAGCTGGTGTAACACTGATTGAACCTTCTCAATACCTGGCTGTACAGTAACAAAAGTTGTCTTTACATAACTTTCTACTTTCTTTTAAAATCTAGCCTTCCTTTCACTGTAGCAACATGAAAGTTTCTGATCTTTTGGCTAAATGAGCTTGTGCGTGACTGTGATGCCTAAATGGGGAGTTTTTCTTAGGAATGGAGCGGGGGCTTTACGTTGCATGCATCACTGAGAGGCTGATAGTACCATTTTGTGCATAAGACTATTGGCCCTACTTGGAAGTTTGTTAAAAGGCTGGAGGAATTGTAGAAAATAGTTACATAAAAAAAGAAAAAAGGAAGGACTGGATCAAGTGCCTTTCAATAAAAGATTTAGACAGGTCAATCTGTTTAACTTATCAAAAAGACTGAGAGATGACTTAGTTGCAGTATATAAATGAATGTTTTGATGCTAAGACCATATTGAGTACTAAAGACTCTTTAACAGTGGTGGAAGAAGGGGTTACGAGAGAAGGGCTTAAAGATGAAACCAAACACCCTACAATGAGATTTTGACAAATGTTTTTGATGGAAAGGGAGTTCTTTATCACCAGAGGTGGCAGATTCTCTTTTATCTCAGGATCATCTGAGATCACATTTGCTTTAGACAAATACACCTTGCAAGAAGGGCTGGTATGGATTTGTCACAGAGGTTACTGGTTGAAGTTAATAATCTACAGTGTGTAGCCAGTCACTGTTTCTTTCAGTGGTGTTTTGTGGTTTTGTTTCATTATTTGAACTATTTGTTTTGCCAGGCTCTGTGAGGACTGAAGGTGCAAGAGCTTTCTTATTTCTGTACATTCGCATGCTTTTATGTTCTCTGAGTTGGCTGGTTTGAGAGCAAGATGCTGAGGAATACTTTTCTCTCCTTTTTTCTTATTGACTGGTAGAAAATAGATGCTCAAAAAATCTCACTCTACCCAAGACAGTGCTAATGCAAACCCAGATTTGTTAACCCAAGAGATCTGAGTAAGGCTTATTGGAAGAAATGAGTTAGATTTTTTTCTGAAGTGAGCCTGTCATGTTATAAGACTCTCCAATGTCTACAGGACAGTATAGAAAAGAGAGAAGAAAAAAATTTTGGGGAGGGGGGCTTGGCTTTCAGGAGCTTTGAAAAAAGCAATACCTGCAGGAGCACTTACGCTTACAGCTTTATAGCTGTCCCAAATTAAAAAGACATAGAAAAGACAATTCTAATTATCTTTCCTCTTTCAATTGTGAAGGAAAAAAAATTATCTTCCACTATCCATAAATTTACTCTAAGGCCTATTAAAAGATAGCTGTGGTGCTGCTCAAGCTAATGAGTTGCAATGCCAAGAGTATACTACAATCTTGGCTGAACAGCCACCATCAGGCTTTGAGGACAGTGGAGCACCTGGATGCGGCAGGAATGGGAAGGTTTGCAGATGGAGGAGTGTCAGTGGGCTCCTCACAGTTTGCCTGCTCAAATAAGATCTGAAACCTCTGAAAAGAGATGGGATTCTGTGGGGAGGAGAAAAACGGCATAGTAGAAAATCTTCTGAAAGTACTGTAATTACTGCTGTGCATCGGGTACACATTTGTATACTTGAATTGGTTGGGAAAAGGTTGTTTCCTAATGAAAGACGAGACTGTTTTATCCCAGTAGAGATGAGAAGCAGTAAGACAATGTAGTTTACAGTAGATAAGGGTAAAGTTTTCTTTTATCTCCTCACTCTCTCCGTGGCTCTGTGTTGCTTGCACACAGGCTCTGTGTCTGCTAACCTGAGGACATCAGTCGGGCTATGTTTCAGCAGGAACAAAGTATGACTCTTACCTGCGTGATCTTGGTGGGAATGCGTTTGCAATAGAGATAATTTTGGCAAGAACATTAACTTCTTCAAAGCTGTATGGGAGTTATCCTTCCCTCATACAGAAAAATGCTATACAACATTACCAGTGGAAATTATCCCCGGGAAGACATGCCATGTAACAGAAGTAGCACAATGAAATGGCTTCTCTGCTACAGTCATTTACAAATTTATAAACTTTAAGCTATAGTAAGAAGTCTTGTTTTGCTGCTTTTCTTAATATGATGCAGAATATCTTTTAAAAATATTCATGGAAAATGTGCGATGTCCTTTCTTTTGCTCTAATCCTCTGTATTACCTGTACAAAGAACAAGGATTTGCACACCCTCCCCCCTTTTTTTTTGCTTATCTATGCTGCAGTCCTACCGTCATTGTTTGATTCTGCTTAAATCCCTCTGTACCTAAAGGTACAGCCTTATCAATTGAGAAGCTAATGCTATATAAGAAGTGAAAAGAACACAGAAAGGTTTCCTAGCAACTACTGTGAATCCTTCTAAAGTAAGTCAGTTAAAACCATGTAGTACGTGCAACGGGTGTAAATTAGGGAGCTAAGCTGATCCACAGATTTACAGATGCCCACTATAACGTACAATAAAACCTGTAATAGAAGGTGAATTGCTCAAGAAGAAAATCACATCGGAGTCTTGACAGCTTTATCATTATTTAAATGATCCAGCTTAAATTCTACTACGTAGTTAGTAAGACTGAGTGTCAGAGCCCCGGCAGCGGTGCACAAAAGCACAGTTAATAGCATTGGTTAGTGTCGCTGCTGTGATTGTGTCTTTTACTGCTCTTTCTAGAAAACAACCTGCAAATGTAAACAAACAAAACCAAGTCCGAGGGGCAGTTACAGGGGAGCCCTCACAAGGTGCAAATACACAAAAGCACGTCTGTGAAACAGGGTCTGTCTTGTTTGTTCTGCTTTTGCACACCGTGAATTAAATCGGACATTTTTAGGTTAGTAAAATCTGCTCAGTAAAGTGTAGGGAGGCTGACAATTCTCTATCTCCGTACACGCTGCTCTCCTGCGCTCTCCCATATACTAGTGTTTCCGTGGAGGTTTCTTCACTCAACATTTTTGTATGGTAGGTGGTTTTCTTAAGAACTCTTTGGACAGGGATTATTTAGGGAATCAAGCTAAACCCTTCATTTTTATGAAGGCAGTACCTTTATTTCTGGAGCATGCTCACTGGACACTTGGCTTGGTCACACAAAATTTGCAGTTTTCACCAAAAAAAATGTTTGTGGTTCATACAATTACATTCTTTATTATGTATTTAAGTTAACTGCTGGGTTGGTTGGTTTTCAGTTCAAGTTTTTGTTGGACTAAATATTCCTCATTTTATGCTTCTTCAGAAATGACTAATAATATGCATAAGAGCAAATGTAGACCTGCAAAAGCTAACTTTACATCTAAAAATATTTAAAATTTTCCATTGCAGGTGAAATTCCCTCCTTACTCCTGAGTGGTTTATAGCACTTAATTAGTTCTTCAGAATCTTTAGGAACAGTAAATGATACAGGGGTACAGTCAAGTGTATTTGCAAGCAAGAGTGCAATTAAACCAAGTAAAGTTTCCCCTTTGTTCTCTACTAAACAAATGTACCCTCTAGTACAGGGAAAAGATGAGATGGGCTTTGAGTGCCACCTATAACCCAATCCTAACAAGACAAATCCATGCTGAAGAATGCCATTTGGGACCAAGATTTTATGATGATGGTTTTTTGTTTGTTGCTCAAGTCAGCACCCTTGAAATGAGAGTCTCATGTGAAGAGAAGACCTAAATCACAGACCCTCTACAGGAATAACATGTGTGTGCATATGAGTGTTCATGTTTTTATTATAATAGTTTTAGTCTTTGGTTTCTTGCATTCTGCAGATTCTGATAAGCAAACCAGAAAAGGTCTGAAGCATCCACATCCGCTCCAGTCCTTACCCAATGCTTATTCCTCCCTGGCTTCTCTGATCTGAAAATCAGGTTGGAACTGTCAACAGACTGACCTTTCTCACATTATTGTGTTATTTCTGCTTCTCCTTTTGACTTCTCACACAAAGTGCAAAGACACAAACATGTTGAAAAGCAAAACCAACCGAACAAAACCCACTGAAACAGGAACAGCAGCACTCGGAACACCGAGCGAGTTTAAAGTTGTTGTGAAGTTTGGCAATAATCTGAGCTGGCTCTTGGTTTTGGGGTGCCCATTCGTCCATTTTGTACTGTGGAGAGGGAACTGTCTTTTGTAACTCTTCCAGAGGGCGGGCATGAACATGGCGAAGCCACGGTTTTTGCCACGTACTTTTTCCAACCTCGCTTAGCAACCATTGCACCTTCAGAAAGTAGTAGAATGGTAGAAATGGTAGAAATATTTATTCACTCAGTAGACTTTAACCTTCATTTACACAAACAGGTCATGAATATCTTAGGAGCATTGGGAAACTGATGTCTAACCAGCATCTCCCAGTATTTGTGGAGTTCCTCATTCCAGGCATGTGGGAGCTGCCTACACCGAGGGCTGTGTTGGTGCTCTTTTCACATTGACAAGTACACCTGTACCTGCAGCTCTCTCTTGAGCAAGTATGGGAAGTTCCTGTAGTGAAAGTAAATTTTGAAGCAGATATTCCCTAAAGCTAAGTGTGTAGTTGTTTCGTTGCATTCTTTTTTCTGACCTGTGAAGGGGAAGACTTAAGACAGTTTATTGCCACACATTTGGCCTTCCTCTGACCCTTAAAGGAAGGCTGGAGACTTGCGGTATCGGGTGTGTATTACACTCTTAGGTGTCATCTCTAGCAACTGTGCCTTGTGTTGAGGGGCATTGGGTTTAGAAGTTGAAGGAATGAACCCCAGAAACTCCTGTATGTAACTCTGAAGGAAAGGACCATAACCTGGCTAATGTCAAGCCCCAGTGTATAAACTTTTGGTCGGTGCTCATCTACAGTAATGCTTCCTTGCCAGTGCTGCGTGGTCGTTGTTCTTAGCTTTGGAAAGACTTAATTGAGTCATCGTCTGAAGGTGTGTGCAGGTGCAGGCTGCTTGCTAACAGAGTGCAAAACTAGATTACGCTGATCACGAAACCTGTCAGAGGCTTTTCCTTTCACAGGTAAGCAGCATCGTAGGTGCTGCTTACAGGCAATTGCTTGCTTTCATCTTCACAGCATAAGAAACAGTCTCATCAAATACCATCTTCCTACTAAGATTCTTCAGTACCATGCTGGAGGAGAGGCCTTCCCGTCTGTGGAATTTAATTTCTACCCTCTGTGTAATTAAATTGCCGCTCTTTGAAGATTTGTGCTAAGCGTAGGGGAATAATTTAGACACACAGTGTAATAACACTTCCAGATGGTAAATTCACGAGTCTGTTTTCTGGTGGTATAATTAATTATTCTAGTCTTTCATAACATTTGAACCCTCATTATCTACCACGGTGTCCTAAACCTGAGCCAAAGTCTGGAAACTTGCTCCTTATGTTTCTTGCTTGTATTCTAGTCTTAAACTTGCCCAAATTAAGAAATTACTGTCAAGCAAAAACAATAACTAACTGTGAAAGTCACAGAGTGTAAAAATCTGTTTACTGCTACCCAGTATGGAAATTATTAGTATGCCATGCGGTTTTGGAGTGTAGTATCAGGATCTGACTTTCTGATAGTCTTTCTGATAGCCTGATACTAGCAGCGACATTGGAGTCCTAAGAATAAGTGAACTTACTTTATCTTTACCTTCTGGCTCTTGTGAAATGGGCTGAAATAACTTATGCTATAGGTATTTTCTGCTGTGCATGATTTTGTGTTCTCACACTGCATGATTTGAAAGAAAATCGTCTTAAAAATGACGAAGTGCAGTATCTGTAGATCTGTAATTGACATGGGACATTTATTTCAGTTTAAAATTAATATATGAGTGTGAATAAATATTGCTTATCTAGTCTGCAGGTGTGTATATGCATATACGTAGCATTTAGATTTCACTGCTTTACCAGGTCATTTACTTAGTTTTAGCCGTTGTTATTTCTTAGGGTAGCACACTTCTAGGCTTTCATGAAAGGGCAAGATTTGTTCACGAGGGCTTGTAGCAATACAGTGAGGGGTAATGATTTTAAGCTAGAAAAGGGTAGATTTATATTGGACATTAGGAAAAAGTTCCTTAATATGAGGGTGTTTGGTCACTGGAACAGGTTGCCCAGAGAGATGATGGAGGCTCCATCCCTGGAGATATTCAAGGTCAGGCTTGACGGGGCTCTGAGCAACCTGACCTAGTTGGTAGAGATGTCCTTGCTTATTGTAGGGGTTAGACTAGATGACCTTTAGAGGTCCTTCCAACCCAATA
Organism: Eurystomus gularis; assembly: GCA_013400335.1. Taxonomy (NCBI): domain Eukaryota; kingdom Metazoa; phylum Chordata; class Aves; order Coraciiformes; family Coraciidae; genus Eurystomus; species Eurystomus gularis. The sequence continues at coordinate 180,032 of VZZY01004115.1, forward strand.
CATTCTATGGTTCTGTGAAATTACTTCCTGCGGTAAATCTTTTAAGTATTGAGATGTCCAGAGCAGCTTCTCAGTAACATCCCTTCCTGTCAATTTCTGAAACCTGTTTTTTATCAACGTCTTGTGCCCATAATTATTAATATGTCCAAGAATCTTAGAACTAGTACAAGACATTTTATTGATATCTAAATAGCCACAGAGAAGAAACACTATAGAACTTAACAGATTGTTAAGCAGAAAGATATATATGTAATGAAACTGCTCATATTTGCCTTATGTTTATGGGAATAAATTCTGGCAGGCTTACGTAAAATTCACTTCACCCAGTTTCCTCTTACATCAGTCTGGAGCATGGTGTTCAGATATCATTCAGGACCCAAAAAAATGGGAAAAATCTTGCTTGCTGTGTCTTGAGAGTCCTTCCCAGTCAGCACTGTGGAACAAAAGCCCCTGCATAACAGAGCAATTGGTTTTGAGTAACTCATGATCATGCGTGAAGCAATTCCCTGTCCATTAGATTTATAATCTATTTAATGCTTTCTTCTCAATGCCCCTGTTCTTCGGTTAGTGCCTTTTCACATGCGTTTCTCTGATCTTATTTCACCTTCTTGTAGCCTGTGCATTGCAGGCTTTATTCAGTTTTCTTTGAAGCTGATGTAAGGACTTCCACCAACTCCGCGGTATAGTAGGTAGGAGCTGGTTTGTTTTTCTAAGGAGAAGAAACCTACCCAGATTTCAAAGCGCTCTGCCCAGCTATGGTGATAATAAATTTGTCTGCACCGACCGTCTTTCTGAATGTTCCTGTACTTGTTCGTTTCCTGAAAAAAGACATGATTTTATTCCTATCAAAGGTGCACAATAGCATGATTAAGGAAAAGTGAATTTGATTCTCTTCTTTATACATCAGATTGCACCTCACTTCTTGTCATGAGATTTGTATTATCAGCACTAATGGTAACATAAAGAAAAAAAGGCTGTGTTTTGCTTTACAGCCCTCCCTTTCCTCCTCTATTTTTTCATTTTTTCAAATAGGAAAAAAAATCCACTCAGAATAAGAATACATCTAAATAAGAGGGAGGGAAACATCAAATTTTACAGTATTATTTAACAAAACACTTGTAGTCCTGTGGCACAGTTAAAACTATGAAAAGAGAAGAAGTGAGACGTTCCGTACAGGTAAAATTCTGTCTGTACAAGGCTATGCATCACTGAAGTGCTACTTAAACCCTGAAGTAAGTGGGCCTCAAGTAGTTTGTAGGCCATCGCGCAACGATGGATTTCACCCTAAGAAATATCAAGTGGTATTTGTCAATCTAAATCAATCGTCTGGGAAGCACAGTAGAAGAAAAATGCCGTTGGTTTATAAACCTATGTGGGTACAGAGTGTCTATAAGTATAAATAAATATATGTCTATATAGACAAATACGATACATAAACAGTAAGTTAAGTTTTATGGAAATAAAATCTCATGGCAAGAGGGAGGTTTGCAGTTGCTTTTTCTTCTTTTTGTGGAAAATCTTGCAAGTCAGGCATTAAAGGGAATTGAGCATTTTGGAAACATGGACAGCATTTTGTTTTACCAACTGTAAAGCAGTAACAATGTTGCTTTTATTTAGTACTGTACCTGAAGATTACAGTGCAGTAATGCCATGCAACTGTTTCGAAAGGACATAGTGATTTGGGTGTGAAAAGACTAAAATGATAGCAAAATGGAGCTCAAAATTACATGTCCTCTGAGAATTAAGTCCTTGGTGTGCAAAAAGCCAGAATATCAGATATAAGCCTATTATACTTGCTACCTGCCTTTCAGTTAGAAATTGCTGCAAGCCATAAAAAATAGTGTTGTTCACACTGCTCAAGTTTAATTCAATCAGATTCGTTGAAGCTTGAGTCTCTAATAAAGGACATTTTTTCAAGAAAGTAAACTTATCTCTCTCCCCTTCAGGGTTTTCTCCCTCTTATCCTTTCCAGGTGACACTCTGCTCAAGTGAAAACCAGGACCACGACTGTCTGCTATCATATGGCAGTTTAAAGTTCCAAAATGACATTGTTTTTCAGAGATGATGGATACAGATATTAAACAGGATGTCAGCTTTGAAGGATACTCAGAAAGATGTAAGAGGGGCTCTTTAATACTGACTGAATTAATGCATTAACACTTTGACCTTACGTTCCATAAATTCAAAAGGGCAATGCAAAACAAAACAAGCAAAACAAAAATCAACCAGCCAACCAAACATATCTACATCTGACCTCAAAGATCAATAAATCAGAATTTCTAGTTCACTAGTTCTGGTGGAAAATTACTATGGCTCTTCAGGCTGAGAGAAGATATCTTATGTGCTTTATGCTGTATGTTATATTTCTTCCTCTTTTGACTGTGTAATTTCCACATAAATCACCACAGATGTAAACAGTGGATGTGGAAATCTTTGTTTCTAAGGTCTGAGAAAGAAAAAATGAGTAGTTTTCAGGGCGTGCTGTGGATTATTGAAGTTAACGGTGATTAAAACCGCACAAAGTTACTCGAGACTGTAAAAAGAAAAAAAAAAGGCCATTGATTTAAAGCCAACGTACTGATTTTGTTCTGTGACCTTGAGACTTGGCTTTAAGAGCATAGGTAGAAAAATGTATTCGTATCCACATCTCTGTTCATGCACACAAAGGGCAGTGGCAAAATGCTTCATATTTGTGGCTGAATTGTGCTAGCATGAACACATCAGCTCCTGACATACTCATCATTTTCATCATTTTCTGCATTTTGGTTAATACTCTGTACAGCTAAGAAATGTGTTGGCACTCTTAGCAGCTTTCCCAGATGGTATCAGACTTCCCTCAAAGAGTGGATTTTTCTTTATTTCTTGTTTGATTTTTTTTGTTTTTATGAAGCTGGTTAAGAGCTCCTTAAAACCCTTAGAGTTTGGGTTCTCTTTCTACTGCCAGGGACTTTTCTTCGGTCACCAAAAGGTACTTCTTCCACATTCTCTTATGTGCTCCATCCTTTCAAACAGACTGTGCAACTTGAAAAAAAAGACGCTCCTCTCTGTATGCCAGAGAAATATAGTAGTATGATGAGTGATTGCTTCTACCACCTGAGCTGAAGGACCACCAAACCCAAAGGAGCAGGATGCTTTCATGTGTACCCATTTCTTTGAGATCATCCTAAAAACAAGCCCAAATGATAATAGCTTCCTATTAAGTAAATTAACACTTATATAGTACTTAAATTAACACAGATAACTTCCTATTACATATATTAACAGGCACTTCTCACTGTGATCCAGCTGCCAGACAATGTTCTTTGGTTGCATTAATGGAAAATATCTGGATTTAGGGCTCTATGTTTGCTTTTTTTAAACCAGATTTAGCATTTGGGATTTATTCAGATTTGATTCTCTCCTCAGAAGATTCCTTAGTCCGTAACTTCTCCATTCCTTGGCTAAGTTCTGTGATGGGAGGCTGGACAACATGGAAATCCCAGTGAGACTTTCAAGACATCAGAAATTTTAAATTCCATTGAAAGCTGTAACTTGCTAACCCTCCTTTGTACAATCCCATATGAATCCTGCCTTTGAGAGATGTCGTGGAAGAACTGTTGTGGTCCACTGAATATTCTATGTCCATATCTTTTCTCCTTCTGCCAAACAGATACAATGAGAAGACTAGTAGCAGTTCTAAAGTTGTCTTCCTTTTTTTGTGATTCTTTCTCTGGCATTAATACTTTTAAGAGCAAAAATCTTCAAGTGCTCCATTTTGGTTTTTATTATTGTTTTTGTTATTTTAACTTAGAATCATTGACTCACTAAGGTTGGAAAAGACCTCTAAAATCATCAAATCCAACCATCAACCCGACACTCCCATGACCACTAAACCATGTCCTGAAGTGCCACGTCTATGTGTTTTTTGAACACCTCCAGGGTTGGTGACTCCACCACTTCCCTGGGCAGCCTGTTCCAATGCTTAATCACTCTTTCAGTAAAGAAATTTTTCGTAATATCCAATCTAAAGCTCCTAAAATCCTCCCCTGGCGCAACTTGAGGCTATTTCCTCTCATCCTGTCACTAGTTACTTGGGAGAAGAGACCAACACTCATCTCTCTACAACCTCTTTTTGGGTAGTTGTAGAGAGCAGTAAGGTCTCCCCTCAGCCGTCTCTTCTCTAGATGAAACAGACTTAACTTTCAGGAAGCATTTCACTTGGTTCTAAGGTGTGGGAAAGATGCACTGGTATTTGCTTAAAGAAGTTATGGAATGAGATAAATGGTTTTCAGCCGCTTTCACGAAGATAAGTTGGATGGTTGAAATCCCAACCATTATAAATTCAGGTAACAATAAACAAATCTAAAAAAAAAACTAAATTCTTCCAATCACTGTCAGCCAAAGTGGTGAATGGTTTTGTACTAGTCCTTTGTACTATCAGCCTGACACGGAAAAATTATTTGTTAGAGCTAGAAAATCTGGATTGCGGTGAAGCTGAGATGTATTTTTAGCTGAGCACATTGCTGAGCTGGCACTATGAAGAGAAGGTTGATCAGTACGGAGACAAAGCTAAACAGGAAGCGGAGGTGTCTCCTGCTCGTCTTCAGGCAGGGCTGTTAATTCCTAACGAGTTCCTCACGCTGTTGGCATAGATTTTCTTTCTTAATTTGAAAAAGAGGTCTACGGCACACTTTGTAAAATTAATGCCAAGGAATAATCTTAAACTGACGACACATTTTCCCCCCCCCCCTTTAAAATTAGGAACACTTATCAAACAGTAACTCACTGTCATGATTCTAGGAATGAATACATTATATAGATACTGTCATCACAACAGGAATAATGGCCTGATCCAAAGCCAATTAAAATTTATGAGCCCAGAACTGTATTATTCAGATTTTAGACTAAAGATTTTCTCTGTAACTTTTATGAATGTATGGCCTTCTTGTTTCTTAATGTGGTCCTGGGTGCGTACAGGTTGGCATTTTGCTTTCTCTTTGCAAGGGTTAAATTATTAGCCTCTAGCAAAGCGCAGCAGGACACGGAAGGGCTGACTGGAAAGTTTCCAATGTCTGTTGTAATCTCTGTAAGGTTTTTTGGGTGGCAACAAAAGGGATAATCTATTTCCACCTCAAACCTTCTGAATAGGCTGTAATCCATGTTTAGTTCGTTAATCAATCATGGGGAAAAAGTTGTACTTGGTTGACAGTCGGGTGCAGTTATTTGCCTTTATCACAGAACGTCATTAGCTGGATCCAAACCTCTCTTTGGAATACGATGGATAGTTTTTTATCTTAATTTGAGGGAATGTTGGAAATCACTTTCAGTGAATGCTTCTTCAAAAACTAATGCATTTTGGTTCCCATTTTTAGGCTGTCTTGTTTTCAACTGTCTTTGTAATAGAGAAGTTATGTTCATAAGTAGATGTACAAAGAATTCACTGAGTTGGCATGATCAGGTGCACAACTAGATTTTTGACGTTTCCACATACTTTTTGCTTTTTTTGTTCATCTGCCTGTTAGAGAACACGCAAGATGCTGTGTGATTTGACTGACCAGTAGCAAATAAACTGTACAGCTTGAACAGGGAATTTTAAATAATCTAAGAAATGATTCAGAGAGATGATGATGAATACACTCCGGAAGTCATTATCTTCTTGCCAGTATTCTAAAAGCAGAAAATTAAGATTGAGTAAATTAGGGTAAAATTTGTAGGCTAAATTATCCATTTTGTATTCTTTGTTCAGCTGCATTATTTTCCCTTTTCTAATCAGGAAAACAGAGAAGTAAAAGCTCTCTCATTGAGATCGTGCAAGTGACAACTATACTGCAAATCTATATTATTTGCAGCGGAGTCAATTTTAAAAGACACAATATGAGCACAGTATACATTGGAAACATTAAGACTTCCATAGATCTGTAGGCTTAGCAAATGCTCTGTGTTGCTGCATCTACTCCAAAGTGATGAAGTTTTTCAGTAGCGATTGGGAAGGGACTGAACTGGGTATTGTGCTTTATTTCGTAACACCAAGGAGTTTCAACTCGCAGGCTGTTAAATTCACAAAATACCTTTTAATATTAGACATAGAGATACATGCATGTGAGTCTTAAAATCATATAAAGCGTGGCATTTTAAAAATCCTTACAAAAAGAAAGGTTAGGAATCTGAACCTGCAGTTATCCCCCCAGTGTATCAGTTGGGTTGTAGGACTGGTGGCTGTGACTCTAGTGCTTGACCACCCGCCTGGCCCCTGCGTTCACCACCACATGCTTGAGGCACCATGGCCCGTTAGGGCATGCCTGGAAATATTTGGCACGATCAGGAATATAAACTTACCAGGGTTGCGGCCACGATACTGAACAAGAGATAGAAAAAGCTCAAGCTTTCTCCGTTGCTGCATGCTGGATACGTAGGAGCACGCAGGCTGTTTGGAGGTGAGATGTGTTTGGGCTCACACAGGAAATGCAGCATAGATACATCCTCACAGACTGTCCCCAGAATGCGTCATCTCATCTGAGAAGCAAAGCGAGAACTCTATCAAGTGACGTTAGACCCTGGAACCTGATAAAGTCAGGGCAGGTTAATTAAATGAGCAACTGCCCACGGTGTCTCTGCTCATTTGGGATTTTGTGCTCGCTATGACAGGCACGAAGAAGTATTTCTTGTTTATACCACAGCTGCATCTTAGGATCACATGAAATCCCTTCTGCCTAAACTGATCAGATTCTGAATCAGTCTCCTGCCACTGGTGCTTTAATCTCCTCTGCTTTTGCATCATCTATCAGGGGGTACCAATGAACCGCACTGACCTGTGAGAATAATGGAGAGAGGGGGGCATTTGTAGGTTAATATGTCAGCTGTGCTGGATAACAGATGGTGGTAATGATCTGGTCCAGGATGCGATGTTACAGTCGGTAAGGTAACAACGCTGTGGAGGCGAGTTGCAGAGAAGCGTCGTAGATAAAGCTTTGGGGGGAGAGAAAACAAACAAAAAATACTTGTTAAATGTACAGGAAAAAGTCTTCAAACAGATCAAGGGAAAGATGAGAGAACAACAAAAAGAATTTAAGATTCTAAAGATGAGGAGCTACATAAAAATAATTGTTTTGTTCTGCAGCTTAGGGCAGTACTATAGCTCTTTATTAGGCAATTATTTTCTGTCATTTTGAAGACTTTATCTCTTCCAACAACATAGATTCTATCTGAATTCTTTACAGCCATGTTGCCTCCACCCCGGTAATAGTAGTGTGCACTTGCTCTGGAATCTTTTCTCTTGTCAAGTGCTGGGCTCTTCGTGTTATCACAGCAACCTGTCAATACCTGCATAGCAAAACTGATAATAAGCCTAACATTTTTGTACAGTAACGTGTTTCACCTCAATACTGTACAGGCTAGATTCTGATAAACTTACTTAAAATGAACATTATCTTCCTCTGAGTGGTAGATTCCCTTCTGGGATAAAGTGCTATCAATATCTGTCCTTAAGTTTTAAATTAAAGGATCCCACTTTATCAGTCAGTGCAATACCAGCACCTTTGGGATGAGATGTGACAACAGTTTAACAGTTCATGCCACTGCTACCTTACAATTTAAGACAGAAAATTAAGAACTCTATAGCCACTTGAGGAGGCAGAGGAAACAGAACTGGGTCGGTGGTATTAACAGGGTTGGTCATTGCCAAGACGCAGAGTTACAACTTGCATGCCTGGAAAAAGTGGCACGTGAGAATGAGTGATAAAAGGTTGCCAGAAGACCTGCAGTTTCAAATTTTGTGGGAAAGGACAGTGCTTCTTCAAGTACCATACCAGCTAGCACAGCACATGAGCATAGCTCAGGATTGAGGATTCCTCCCTAGCGCTGTTCCTGCAGTACGGAATCCATCCTGTCCAGATGTTAACTGGCTATTGCTAACTTGGTAGAAACTGGGGCTGTGACCTTGGTTTCTGTAGCCAAAAGAAGATATTTTCTGTCGAGCTGCATCAGGACTTTTAGTCAGTGTTTTAGTGCTTTCCTGCCCTGCAAATACTGTCTCAGTAGCAGCATGTGCTAAGAGGGCTACACGGGGTTGTAGGCGTGCTCTCAGTAAGCAGGTAAAACCATGAACATCAGTGTGTTGGACCCCACTGCCAGCTGGCTTGGGTGCCTCTGGTGTCTCTGGATGCATCAGCGGTTACAAGTGATGCCATGGCCCCCATCAGGTGACTGGATGTGCTGGTTTAGTCCTGAGCCTTGGCTTCTTTCAGTTCAGGGTAATTGATTAAGGAAAGCTTCAGTTGCTGGAGGATGCTGTTCCCCTTCTGTTTCTGCAGGAGCAGCACCTTTCTTTTGTCTTTCCTCAGGTCTTTCCTTTTACTCCCCTTTGGAGTTCCACAGTATGTTGCTTTTCTTTTCTCTCTGTTGCTATCTAGAGGATCCTAGATAGGTAGGATCTGTCTGTCACAAGCAACAGGTATCTGTAAGTTATTTTGTTTATTTTACTGATTTTATATTTATATCCTCCTCTTTGTTTTTTTTTTTTTCTCTCTTCTCACAAGCTTTCTAGTGGAGTATGGTTTTATATTGGTTCACTGTTAAACTAGAAAAAGGCTACAAAATAAGTGAAGTGGGGTCTCAGCCATGTACGTCTCTGGTTTTTTGTGAAGAAGGTCTTTGATTGCCATGAGGTACTTGGCTGTTTTATCTTCCTATGAGGTCTCAGAACTATTAAATGAGATTGCTTTGTTAAGGAAAACCAGACCAATACATTCTTCCACTGCCTCTGACAGAGCCTCTATTGTGAATTTTGCAGTGGAAAAACATTAAAGTTACTGGGATTTTGGTTGTGGCCAGGAAATATATTCTCTTTGGCATAATTAGCTACTGGAGATGCTGTCTGCTAAGCTGTGTGCCGAGTGCTGCGTACCGGATGAAGGTTGACAGAGTGAGGGTGAGGAAATATTGGAAGTTAAGTGCATAGATAGAGTCAAAGAGACTGTGAAAGCAAGATGAGAAAAAGGTTAGTGATGGAGGAAGGCGTGAACAGGAAAGGGTAGAATTGGACTCTGGAGCTGCAAGATGGATTAGGAGAGAAGGCAGGCATCAGAGCAGAGGGAGGAAAGAAAAAGGAAAGAGAAAATACGCAAGAAGCTGGGAGAGAGAATGACAAGACTGAAAAAGAACAGGAAAAGTTTGTGTGGGGGGGAGGACACCAGAAAAGGAAGGGAGAGATTGAGGAAAAGTTGGAAAAGAAAATCCTGAAGTACAATTGGCACGGTCAGCCCAAATCCCAAACTGGAACCTTAAAGGTTTGTCTTTTGGCTTTTATAAAGTTCTCTTTATTTACATTGGATTTCATGAGGTATTACTGCAGGGCCAGGATACTGACCTGGAAAGGAAACAGGTAGGGGAATGGCTGTCATAGAATACAGCAGAAGGAAAGGAAACAAAGTTAAAATTAACAAAAAAAGAAAAAAAAGAAAAGGGGGATAAAATAAACATCCTGAAGTCTACTTTCTACCGACTCCAGTGGGTCAGTGGAAATGCAGAATCCTGCCAGGCTAGAAGTTTACTAATCCATTTCAGGACACTTGTGCGGCTACTTGTGGTAATTAATTCCTGCACACTCCACTGCTGGTATTAAACCACCTTAAGTCGTGAGTTCCATTAACATCAGTTGGCAGGGCTTGGCTGGTGGCAATAAAGAGTCATTATTTTAGTCCCTAAAATATTGCACCTGGAAATTAATTGATTGTACTATACTATACTTAGGTGTAGATAGTTTCCTTATCCGGGAGGTACAATGTATTGACGACTGGAGAAGTGTTATTTGCATAAATTATATCCAATATGTAAACCCAGTGAAACTTGGGAACGGAGAAAAAAAATAACACCAACCTGGTTTTGTTATCTGGAAAATGGTGTGTTAATGTCAATATGAAAAAAGCGGGAGAAGAGATAAAAGCATTGTTCTTCCTTGGAGAAATGGTTAGTTTACAATTCATTTTCCTTATTGTTTTTTGTTACCCCCATCTGTGAGTTAGATTTGTTTACAGTTATTATACAGAATACTACATTGACAATAGAACTGTTTTTCCTCTCCCTTTTGCTTACTCTCCTTTACAACTTAACAACCTCCATTTCTAGATGTACATTTAATCCTCTCTAGTACACACAGTGTACTTTTCAAGAACATAAAAACCAAAAGCAAGTGTGTACGTTACAGAAATGGGAGACTTTGTTCCCAAGCTGTCCCACAGGCTGTTTTCTAGCAAGTTATTCTTTCAAATACGCATTGCTTCGTATATTCATTATGTTCATAAAGGTAAGTGCCATTTACCTAGTGCATTAATTTAATTGAAGTAACTGTGATTAGATCAAATACCTGATACAGCGTAAGGACTGTGCCTATCAAAGCATTTGCTCAAATACGTGACTCGGGGCTACTGAAGACAGTAGGGCTGAACATTAAAACATGTACTTAAGATTAAAGACTAAAATATCTTTCAGGGCTAAAGGCGTTCTTCAGTAAATGTACAAAGACCCTAATATTACTGGTTTTATATTCCTCTACCTTTTGAGCCTTGGAATACGTGGGGGTTTTGCCAGTGTAAATCTGACAAGCCCTCTGTCAGAAGATCTTGTCCTGCTTCCCTACCAATAAAACCCAGTAAATTCCACTGATCACAGCCAGAATGATGATCATACATAGATACAGTCACACGCTGTGGTAGATGAACAGGTAATACAAATAATATAACACTTCAGGACAGAAAAGAACTGATGAAGACCAGTGAAAATGCCTGTGCAGTTTGCAGGTGTGTTTCCTGTTTCTTTGGTACTCAGCTGCCTTCGCACCACGTGCAGAGCTACATGACAGCAGCATAAACCATGCCCATAAAGGCTTTGCTGGATTTGTTTATTTATGTGCTTATTTTACATTTGCACCGCTATTACTGTGATGAAAACCTAAACCTCTAGTGACAAGCGCGCGACGACACACAGGTAGCACCTTTAATTGGCAGAATCCGAAAGGGGAAGTTCACAAGCCTTGGCTGAGAGAGGGTAAATGCTTCTGGTGTCATGGAAAATCTCTCCGTACCTGTGCTCATAATCAGGCTGTGTGAAGCCTGTGTACCCTCAATCAGTACTTTGAAAGACCGCTGTGTCACTTCAATCACAGCTCCGCCAGAAGTGATGTGCCAGAAAACATCAGTGTCAAATTCTGCCTATTTGAACTACCCAGAGCATCAGCATGGGTAACTAAAATGAGCTATCAAAGTGAGAAGCACAATTTTGTATTACAACAATTTGTTTTCTAGAGAAGGCACAATCCCGAAACAAACCAACTTGATTTATGTGTCAGTTTTTAAGTTCAGCATGCAGCTAACACTTAGTCCTGAAAAGTGCTGAGAACCCACAACTCCCATTGAATCAGGATTTGCTTCCAGCCTAAAGAAAATTAGAGAAGGCTATTTCTGAGAGCTGAGGGAGCTGGCACTCAGAGTAAGCGATAGGGATTGGCTTGGCAAGTAAATATCATCATCTTCCAAAATTGTTTCTGATCCAATTCTCATAATGACAGCTAAGCTTCCAAATCAAGTCAGAGTCAGCAATACCAGCAAGTTGGAGCTCTTCCTTTTCACACTCTAAGTGCTTTTCTGCCCTCCTCTATAGTCCTCTGACAGTCCTTATTTCCACTTCCCTCTTCTCTGAGGCCTTTCTCCCCCCTCCTCTCACTCCCCATAACAGGCTGCCAGACCCCTGACAGGTTGCAAGGTCTCTCAGCTCTGCTCCCCCCGTTGCAGGTGAAGGAGCGATGCCTTCCAGCCTCCCCGGGCAGACGAGCACAGGCCCCCAGTGCTCTTTGCAGAGGTGGACAATAGCATGAGTGAGCATCTCTTGTACTCTGGAGCTAGGCTTTAATCTCAAAGCAGCTGGGGAAGCAGCCTGTGAACATGTGCAGCCCTTAGCACTGTCATGTACTTCCAGTGGCAGCAGAAGGTACTCGGGGATTAATTCCGTACCAAACCTGCTGCTTCTGGCTTCAGCCTGAGGAGCTGCACTTTCCTGGCCTGTGCTGCGGGGTCTTTCCTGCCAGTCCCTCCTCCCCAGACACTTACTCTTCTTTTTGTGCCTGCCTCCCGCTCTCTTTTAGACTTGTGCTTAATAAGAAGGGCAAAGAGTCCTTCTTGGTATATATATCATCCACAGAGTTGCGAAGGAAAGAAAACCAAACAGCAGATACTGGCATGTTTTCTCTGCTTCAAGTTGTTCAATGTTTTTGGAGGCTTGGTTTTGAATACTTGAAGATGACAGATGCCAAACCAAAGCACTGAGCAGTTCTATCAAGTCTTAAAAAATTCGTGGAGTGCTTTAGCAAACAGCCAGGCTCCTAGATTGACTGCTAAGTATCTATCAAATATTATCACGTGGAAAGCCCACAGTAATAATATTTAGGGAAAAATTTCTGTCCTGGATGCAGGCACGGCTGGTGATGATGGAAGTGAGATGTGGATGGTGGTGAACCTGATATGAAACAGACATTGTCTCTAATGAGGTTAATAGGGGGGAAGCTGTGGCCTTTTAAATCCTATCTTCCAAAAGGTGTTCTGTATAGAAATGGCATTTCTTTGGATGGAAGATTTTATTGGAAACTCTTACCCATTTAAAAACACAGAGAAGCTTAGTAAAGCATCCCTTAAATCATGCTTTCTGTAAGGACTGCTCTCCTTGTTTCTCATGTGAAGAACAGAGTATCACATGTCTCAGTAAGAGCTTTTTCTCCCCTCATCTAACAGAGCTCTAACTCAACTATTCAGTTGCATGGTTTTCAAATTCTATCTATAATAGTCTACTTGAAAGCTATATTTCCTAACCAGGGAGAAAAAGCCTTTCCTTAAGTGTCTGCCTGCATAAATTTAGAGTAGGGTACGGCCCAGTGTCTTGCTAAGAAAAACAAAAGCAATAAAAGTTTTAAATGCATAGATGATAGATTTCCCTTCTACATTTTTTATTAAGTGTGTTCCTCTGGAATGAAGGGCAGGAGGAGTACATGTTATTCATGAAGTCACCTTAGCTTAGCAAGCAATAGTAGTACAAATACTTCTAGCTGTAATTATGAATTTTGCTGGCACATCACTAAATTAGCCAAGTGACAAAATTAGCTGGTTGTTTGGCTGAAGACCAAAAAGAATTAATCTGAACCACTGATGTTACTATCCCTGGGCAGTGTAAGGCTTTTAATAAACCACAGAATCAGAAGGCGTAAACCAGGAAAATGTAGCTTGCCACAAGCAGTGTTTGGTAGGCATGTATCACTTGCAAACCATTTAACACATGGGTAGAAGAAGTGCAAGCCATGAGGATGAGTAAACAGACCTGATCTTGCTTCCACTGAAATAAAAAACCGCACACATTTTATGGACCCCAAAATGAAAAGGCTCATAAGAAGGAAATGTAAGAAGATAAGTCCTTACAGGTCAAAGACTCTGGGGAAAAAGAGGAGAGATCAGTTCTTTTATAAGATAGCGTTAACTTCTCATCGAAACAGAAATGCTCAGTTGTGTACAGCCTTCGGAACATGTTCAAAAGAAAGATCATTCTGTGCATCATATATATATATATTACTTGAAGATAGACTTATAAAGAATGGTATGAATATCAAAACTTTAATCAGTATAGTTTTAGATCGAAGTCCTACCTTAGATGATGCCTTTGATGCCTTCCACTGGTACAGCAGGTTTGTCGTGCAAATGGCCCTTAGAGCTTTAATTGTCAAAACTAAAAGACTATTTAAGCCTACCCAGTTTCCCCGAGGAGGCTTTGAAAGCTTATACATCAAACAGACACACCATTGGCGGCTTTCAACCCAACAATATCTGTAAACTACTGATCTGAGTAGGAGAACTGCAGTAATCTACTGAACGGAGAAAATCAAATAATACAAAACTTCAGTTGAATTCAAGTTACTTGCATTTAGGAATTGAGTGAGAAAGAGATTTAATGGTAAAATGCTTTGTGTGTAGCATCCATAGGAGAGGGGTTGAAATCCCAGAAGATAAAACAGCAGGATTCTTCTGTGTCAGGAGATGGAAATACGTCATTAATATCAAATGTGACTTTTATTTTTGTCCAGCTATGAAACTAGGAAGTCCATGTATCTTGCTGTGTTGCTTCTCTTGGAAGAGGCAGCTCTTGGTAAATACTTGAAGACTCTTGGTAAATCCTACCCTTGTGTCCAGTCCTTTAGAAAGGTGGCAGTGGAAATAGCAACTTCGGTGGGATGCCGTCGGTAACAACATTCACATGGCAGCAGCTTGGAGCTGCTGGATACACACCAGATGCTATGGATGTGTGTGTTCTAGAAATGAAGGAAGGATAGAAGAAATAATAATAAATACAGAATATTTCAACAATTTTTTTTTTTTTCCTGGAGATAATAATAAAAGGGGCATTTGGATCTGTGGAGAGAAAAAGAGAGTTATCTTTTCCCCTCTGCTGACCTTGAGGGCTTCTCGGGCCAGGCACCTCTTGGTGCAATTCAGAGTTGTCTCAGAGCTGCTTAGTGTAATCAAGTCTCCCTCTTTCAAGTTCAAGAGCTCTCCCTGTGCCAGTGGTGGCCAGGAATAGGTGCTGAAAGCTGCCAGGGTGGCTTTCTGGCTGAGAGATCTCAGCTGGTTCCTCAATCCAGCTTTGTAAATTGGCAGAAGAATAAGGTTGCCACCTGGCTAGTTAAAAAAAAACAAGGCGAATCCTCGCTTGCTTCTCTCTGCGATGACTTGCACGTGTGCTGATGTGCTTGGCCCAAGGTTTTCGAGGAGGGCTGCTGCGGTGCGTCCCAGTGCCCCCAGCCTTTGCGGGGAAGCTCTGCTCCCCCCGTGCCCCACCACCTCTTCTGCCCCACCACACCTTCTCCTTGGTAGGGCTTTGTTGCTCTCTTCAGTTCCTTTGTTAGCTTGTCTAAATTACAAGCAAACAGAAAATACTGACAACTTACACAACCGCAAGACCCAAATCTCTTTAGAAATGCTCGGTAACTTCCATTACGCATTGTTATTTGCATCATGGCAGTGTTTTAAATGTAAAGAATTGGCATTTTTTTCCCCATCAAGGACCAAGAATGTACGCTACATACAATTTTAAAAACAAAATGTTGTCCTAAGAACTGGGTTGGAGACTTGTGCTCAGCATATTTAAAGCACCAGTGACTGCTTTTAGAAAATCCACACAGTTTTAAGAGCAGGCAAGAAGATGTCCTTACCCCTGTGTAAAGCTGGAGAAAATGTGAGTTTGCCTAATAAGTGAAAGAGATTTTGTTTACTATTTTTAGAGACTTTTTTAAAAATGAATTAAAAAGTTCATTCCAATGTCTGAGAGGATTCTGAAAAGACAATTAACTGCAGAGCAGAGGATTAAGGGAAAAGGGTATTGAACAGCAACACACAAGGGGGACAGAAAACCTGAAATACCAGAGAAAAGGCAGATGAAAAAAAAAACATCTAGAGGAACTATTGATCTACTTACCTTCAAAAGCTTATAAACAAGTATAAAAATGAGAAGAATAAGCCTAAGATAAAGCTGTATTTCTAAAAACCTTGAAACCATTCTAGATGCTCTAAAAAAGAATATTTGGAGCATTTATAACGAGCTAGACATTTTTTAAGGTGATAACCTGTTGTGGTCTGTGACAACTCTTCCTATTTCATATAAATCTTAGTGCAAAATAGATCTGCAAGGCTTCACCTGATCCATTACCTGAAGAGACAGACCTCTGGAAGATGTTTGTCTAACTTTCTTTTACGCATCTTCAGTTTCAGAGATTCCAAAATGTCTCTGCGATAACATTCCCTGGAAGCTGCCCTGGCATCTTCCCGCCTCTTCTTAGGGAGATGTTTCTGTCACATCCAGCTCAGCTGTCACTCTGCAATTCAGACTCCTTCTATTTGTTGCTTTCAGACAGCAGATTCTTTTCTGCACAGTAGATACCACAACATTGTTACCACCCTCCCTGAAACCTTCTTTTAAATAGCTGTAGACTGTTACCATGTAGACTAAGCAAATAGGATTCTTTCTGCTATTGTTTCTTACGGTTTTTCAAAGTGTCAATATTTTTATTCGTTTCTAGGTTTTTTAAGGAGTCCACTCGATGTTATCCAAAAGGAAGTGGAAAATGTCAAAACATTTTTTCACCTTTAAAATGTTTCTTAGGATTCTTTATGTAAAGTTATATTTTGCTTTGATAATTGAGAAGAGAAACATAGTTTTAAAGGTATTTAAACTGTGCAGTTAAAATAAAAGATTTGATCAAGATAGGGCACATTTTTTTTTGCCTCAGGGATGGGTGGGGTAATACTTTAGAAGAGCAAAATTTGCAATCTTTTAAAATTTCTGGCAGCCTACTACAAGATTAATTATTTGAACAGCTTCAGTTTAAATATTTCATAGGAAAAAAAAAAAAGCAAGGTTAAGAAAGAACAAACTGTATTTCAAACAGTACCGTTAGATAACCTTGTATGAAACTCCTCAAGACACAGATGGCAAATATAGATCTTGGAAGACAATAGTAATTACTAGTTCCTTGACTTCTCCCTAGGGTTGGAAAAAATCAATAATAACCACCACTATCCTGACTCTTCGACATGCGAGCTTTACCTTCCAAAAAGCAGTATTAAACAAATTCAGATAAACAGCGTAGTACAACCAGAGATATTCACACAGGATTGGCTTTTACTACGTGCTCTTTAAAGACAGATGACCTGTCTGGAATGAGATCTTTCTGTTGAAGCAGATGACAAGAAATATTTGGCCTGATCTTAGCCATAAAACAGAAACACGTCATGCTGTCCTGAGTGAATCAAAGTTTGGCCAGGACCAGGACTGCCGCATGGAAATCTGCAGGCTGCCATTCCAGCGTTAGAAAGACGATGCTTCTTTTCTGGGGATGAGTCATTTGACTTGTGCTGCAGAAGTTACGTGTTTTCTTATCTTTCAGGAGAACATTCCCCTCATGTTTTCCATCTTGATTCACGATTCACTCGTGATCATTTGATGATCTTAAAAGAACAATGACCTTCTTCTTGAAATCATGCAGGCAGTACTGGAAGCGTTCGCAGGCTGCATGACGGGAATACCAACTAGGTTAGAAATACAAACAGGAAATTCAATAAGGCTGCATTTGGTAACACAGAAGTCAAGGGGCAGCTTTGTCGCTGTCTTGCATAATTGAGCCCTAAGTGAACTCAACACCACAAAGGGAGAGAATGAAAAAAAAAGGGATACACTACATCATTTCAGTACGTGGTTCGCTGCTGGTTTTCTGAGTAAGGCTCTCTTGTCCTTAATAAATTGTTCCTTGTAGTAAATCTGTTTTCAAAACATGATTTCGCCCAAATAAGGTTGTCATTAAAATTTTAGCCTGTGGAATAGCACGGCAACTTTTTAAACCAGAGTTTTGCTTGTTAATGAGCCATATTCATTGGATATTGGTACTTCTTGAAGAAAGACAATGTGTTTTTAGGCTGGTTTGTATAGGGACTATGAGAAAAGTAACAATAAATGCCATTGAATTTCTAAGTCTGAAAATTAGATGGTGAATTCTCAGCTATTGTTTATAAATTATTATGGAAGCATATCTCAGTTTTTCAGTTACACATGATTTTCCTCTGTATTTGGTAAAATGGAGGCTTGTCTGGGGTGGACTGTGATAATTAGCGCCTTTCTTTCGTATCACTGTAATAATTCATATTTCAAATCAGTTAAGAAAAGACTGCAAACAAAAACTAGTGGCATTTGAAACATTTCTTTATATCCCTGTTGGAGCCTGGAACATGGCACACGCATTTTCAGCATACCTCAGTCTGTGCATCCCGAAAAAAACAACCAACAACAAACTAAAACAACAAAAAAAGCCTTTCTAAATTTAATTATCCCATAGTGATGTTTAAATCAGTAGAGAAAAACGTGCTCGCTCCATGTAATACCCGCTCCTTTTTGCCCCTTTCTTTTTAATTTCTATTAATACAAATTATTTGAGCGTTAGTATATTGGCTGTAATTAGCTTTCATCTTTCCCCTTTTGATTTCAGTATTGCCAAACACCATCAAAACAGCTGTATGAAAGCCAGAAAGTGGTTTACTAGTGAATTCCAAGTGCGTGTCTTTGTTGCAGTGTAAATTGAAAGGTCACAACAAGTCACCTAATTGCTTGGTGTGTATTCTATTAATTGCACTTTTAATGTGTGAAGCACACTCAAATTATTAGATAAACTGTTCTGGTAAAACATCAGACGTGTCTGAATCATGGTCACAAAACATGACAACGTAAGAAAATGATTCTAACATGTTAACAAACTTTTGATACAGCTCCAGCTCCCTCTAGGTTTAATTGGCAGTGACGTGCTCACCTCCACTGCTCCCGCTGTCGGGCCCTTTGCTTCTCAGAGCAGGAAAGCTTGGAAAATCCAAGAGCAGCAAAGCTGCCTTCCCCTTTTATTCATGGCTTGCACTCCGTCCAGGGAGGAATGTAGGAATTCTGTGTTACTTCTCTCTTAATTCCTTCAGAAGGTGTGTTTATACTGTATAATTTCTG
The DNA here is from genome assembly GCA_013400335.1 of Eurystomus gularis. Taxonomy (NCBI): domain Eukaryota; kingdom Metazoa; phylum Chordata; class Aves; order Coraciiformes; family Coraciidae; genus Eurystomus; species Eurystomus gularis. The sequence goes on from VZZY01004115.1 coordinate 198,575, forward strand.
TAAAGAAACGTTGTCAAGATGAAAAATGAAAGGCCTAAGAGTTAGGAAAAAATTAAGACTATGAGACACTGATTTATCTTTATCAAGTATCAGCAAGAACTGATGAATAACAGCTGCAGGATTGGTATTCGCCTAATCCTGCAAAGCGTTGGCTCCTCTGAGTAATAAAATGCACCCCAAAATCCTAGGTTGTAAGACGTAAGACAATGGGCATTTCCCTTTTTAATTCATCAGAAAGCTTACTTTCCTGCACCAAAGTCCCATCATTCAATCTCTCCTCTTTCCAGTATCATTATTACTTCCTGATACATACGTGGAGCTTATACTCATGTGTCCGTTCTTCCGTCAGTGTTTAACAAGAATTAAATATGTCATCTTTCAACCAGATATCATAAAACTTGCTTTAAGCAGCTTGCTCAGCATCAGATCGGAACACTGATCACTTTTTAGGACCTATTTAGTATTTTATCGTATTTAGTCCTTAAAAGTTGAGTTATTTCTTCCTAGTTTCAGTACATGAAATGATGAAGTTGAATCTTTGAAGGCAAAAGAAGGAGAACTGTAGCATCTTACTTAAGGATGTTATGAAATGGCAGCTTTGAAACTGCTTAGCCCGTGTCGGAATTATTATAGCTGAAAAAGCTGAGCAACCATCTTGGCTCCCATAATTCTTATGTATGGTCAGGAAGCAAGACGGCAGGATAAACAGAAACAAAAGCATTAATTATAATAATACTCTTTTGCAAAAGAATTCAATTTTTTTCACTAGAAATCTTGGCACAGTCTCAAAATGTCAAAATTGCTTTTACTTGTAACCAGAAATTATGTGTTGACTAAATTAAACTACTGTTTCCCTAAAACTTAATTTGTGTGCAGAAATTTTCAAAACAGAATTTTTCAGCTCAGCAGCCAATAAAAAGACAGTAGTTCAGTTGCTCTGTTGTTACTGATGATGGGTAGGACATACCTGTTAACCCCCAAACCTAATTCACTGTTTTTTAAAACCTTGCTTTCTTGTTGCATACAACTGAATGTGAAAAAAAAATGTAAAATATTAGAAATACAGAATCAGCCGTGACTTTTTTGTGCCAGATAAGGGCCAGATTTTGTAAAGGGACTTTTATATAATATGACTAAAATACAACCCAAGTGAAATGTTGACACTAAATTAGAAGAAAAAATAGATACAGAAGGTCCTTTCCACTGGAATTTTCCTTCAATTCCAGATTCCCATGTGCTGGAAAACCTGCGCGGGTACCAAAAAGGTCACAGACGTGCAGCAGTTACTTTAACTGCATTCTGCTGTCCAAAATATTCCCAAGAAGTGCATTTCCACTCCCCTGTGAAGATATTCTTGAAACAGAATTTCATCATCTCCTGCATAAATGTTTGTGCTGGGCAGACTTGTACGTAAATAAAGCCTGGAGCGCAATCAGGCAATAAAAAAGAGGTATGTTACTTTTATAGATAAGGAATGTTTCCAGAGAGCTGAGAACGAAGAAAAAGAAGGAAGTTTTTCTGAGTATAGATGGATGGCCTGATGATTTAACTGTGGGAGGATGTCACTTCCTAAATTAACACATTTTATATTTTCCTGTGCTAGGTCAAATTTTGGTTCTACAGTGTGTATTTAGAGCTCGTGGCCACACCTTAGGCTGATGTAAATCAATATAGATCATTGAGCACAGTGTTGTCTGCGCCGGTTTTATGAACTATCAGTCTGCATTGTGAAGTTATTTCTCTTTTCTCTTTTTGAAAAGAGACTGCACCATGAGATGGGTCCCAAAAGGCTTGACAGTATCACTTCTGAAACTATTTACATTCCTCACACTGCATAATAAAATTTTTATTCTGTTCTTTTGTGACTTCTTTTATTGCTCACTTTTGAAACATCGTGTTTTATTATCTTCCAGTCCTGTTATCAATACTGAGCAATAAGACGACTGTAATGACCTGTTTTAATAAGCCTATTACAGATTCCTATGTCGATTTGACACACCTAAGTGTAGTAAAATGGTTTATGAGGAATAAACAGCTGAGTAATATCACATTCATATCCTTGGAGACGAAGTGATGGTAGATGAGAAACAAATAATTGAAGAAGGCAGAGTCTGACGACTTCAGTTTCTGAACTCCTAGGAAATTATGGGGAGCCCGTTAGACACTGTGGAGCTCTACGCTTGAGATTTAGGAACTTTATTGGTTGGATGCCACATACAAACTTCCTGTGTACACAGGAACGTACGCCTGCATTAACATGGACATAGACACGCTATTGGAGAGATGTATTTTCAAAAGTGTCTTGAGTCCTAAAGGGCCAAGGGCTTCAAATCAGGCTTGGGCATCTGCTTTCTGGCTCTAGCATGAAAAAAACTCCACCCCGTTTGAGGGGATGTTTTCACCTTTGGGCTCCATAGTCTGTATTAACAGCTGGCAACATGAACAGTTCTTGGCTGTTTGCTCTCTTGCTCACTACTCGACTGTTTGGACACTGATATTCTTCGAAGGAATACGTTTATTTTCCAAACCAAACTCTGCATGACTAAAATAACCCATTATTCCCCACTCAAACACTCTACTTGGCGTTTGCAGTTGGTTTTTTTTACAGAAAAGATTACATAATCCGAAAGGAGGAGTGCCATAATGTGACCAACTACTTAGGATGGCTAATTGAGACTGTATTGAGAAACTTGACTATTTTCAGAAAACTGTTAGGTAAAGATTTATTGACCCCTTTTTAAATTCTCAGAAATCAGTATTTTTTTCACAAATTGAAAGACATCAAACTATTTCCCTGCATGTATGGTCCTAACATTTCAAGTGAATATTTTCTGTCTCTCCAAATGGTGTCAGCATTAACAGGTAAATTTAGAATTTCATTGTTATTTTGCGCAATAATTTATGAGGAAATGAATTATATGAATTATATTGGCAAAAGTTTGCTGTCTGACCCAAAGGACTTAACTGTATACAGTATTCTGAACAGAGGGAAGCTCCCTTTGCCCTGCAGTCCAGCCAGCAAAAACTTGTAAAACCATATTAATAAACCACATGTGGTATCATATAGTCACAGCAGTGTGATAATACAGTCACACAGCTTTCCGTTCTGTAAAAGCAACATACATTAGCCATGAAATAAATTTAATATTGCTGTTCTCGTTAGTCCTGTCAGGAGGCCATATTTGTACTCTTTAAATGCTTAAAATTCTTAAATAAAAGACTTCATTTTCATTCACTTATGTAGAAGAAAGTAACCATGTTTGGATCATAAAAAAAAAATCCTAATTAGGACAAAGGTATTTTTAAAAATGAAAACCAAGACCTATGAAGCTACAAATAATAAAGCTGTGTAATTACCAGGAAATAGATCTTTCAGCTCTTTTGCAATGTATTTTCTCAATTTCAGTAAAGGGGAGGCTTGGGATATGGAGAAGTCGCTTCCCAAAACAAGGGTAGCTGCTGGATCTTACTAAGAGAAATGGAAATCAGCCAAAGTGGTTATTTTAACAATTTATTTATTATTATTTTAGCAATTTGTACAGTAGCCGGCGCATTATAAACCCATGGTGCTAGCTTAACAAGGAGTCATTTAAGAGTATAGGTAGTCACGAAGTTGTTTTGGTGTAAAATGATGAGTTTGAAATGTGAGCAGACGCTCACCTCCGTTGCTCATCTCTTCCGCTGTTCAAATAGAGAAGATTTGCACAGGCTCTGAAAACCCTTCTGCTGCAGAAACAACCTGAAATTTAGCTTAGACCAAAGGGATGATAAAATATTTAAAATGTAAATAATAATTCCCTTGCTAAAAACTCTCATCTATCTTCCGTATGTATTTTTCCATTCTATTTTTTACCTACCGTCATGTGTTTCAGGGACTTTTTTTGCATCCCATACTATTTTTCAGGAACACTGAAACAAAAATTATCATGAACCTTTCAAAGATAGAAAAATAGTTTGTAATAATCATACACTGTACATGTCCTTTTTGTAAGCTACCAGCAGAAATGTTTATGCATTATGCACTTACGGTACTTTATGTGTTCCAGAGATAACACGTAGGGGAATCTCCTCCCCAGTATGGTTCAGTTTATTCTGTCTGTTGGCATATATTCTAAATAATAGGCAGAACTTGGGGTTTATTTTTTTTTTCATATTACTGTTATCCTGTATATGGAAATGCACAGCAAGATGTCTTAACTGGAATAAGCCGAACACTTTGACTACTGTATTGACATTTATGCTTGAGAAAGTTCAGGCCTGGGAGCTCTTGCACAGCAAGTTAAAAGGCCACTACCAGCCTCCGACCCAAAAGGGAACATTTCAGTTTGGGCTCAATCAGTTGAAAATGCAGGGCAAAATATGCCTTCAGTTGACACAGTTGGATTTACAAGAGACACAAATATTTTCCGTCAAGCTGAGCTAATTCAGGTTTGTATTTTGACTGGGTATGTAGAGTAACTATAATTTATTAATGACCTATTAAGCAGATTGTTTTCGGTGTGTAAGAAATCCTAATTAGGACCACTGTTTTTAAAAAGGAAACACAGTTTCTTTTATATCCTGTCATCAAAGGCACAAAAGGGAAGGCTTTCGCTCTTGTTTTTGTTTGGTTTGGTTTGTTTTTCTCCACGCTGTCTATTCAATGTCAAGAGGCCATACACATACTATTGTACAGTCATGTCTTTGAAGTCTCCAAAGAATTCTCATAAAGAGTTTATTTCTTGAAATACGTATTTCAAGATGTCAAACCTGCAGTGCCAAACCATCTGTAAGGGCTGTTGTCTTACAAGCAAATATACTGGGAGGGATCTGAGCGTGGGGGGAACAGCATTAAATAATGTTTGGGAGTTTAATGTACACCCCAGGGCCTCATGAGGAGACGATACCATGAAGAGAAAGTCTTCCAAACTCATTCCCATTCACCCTCCTGGCCTGCCAAGTCCTAGCTGCTGCCCCTAAATGGGGCTTGAAGGGAAGAACAGAAGGCTGTAGACATCTGGAGACGTACTCATCGGGATCAGTACTAATAGATAGTAGACAGGTAGAAGACAAGGAAAACAATGTTCAGAAGCACCAGCATATAAAATTATGTTAATATACTGACAGTGGCCCAGATACCGTATGGAGTGGCCCAAAGCCAGCATAGCTCACTGCTGCAGGGTCACTTGGACTTGAAGATTAATCAACACAGTTATTGCCACGATGCCCACCGTGGGGCTGGAGGAGGTAGCAGGAGCACAGTAAATACACTGTGCGGTGCATAAGCCTTTGCCATCTTTCTAGCATGATCGTCAATTACACTTCTTTGATTTCATCCTCAGAGCAGAATGGGCAGCCAGGACTGAGTGATACCAAGGCAGGATTTGCAGATTTCCCTGTATCAAGGTCCGTTTGGATCCCTCAAATTTACAGGACAATGTACTCTGTGATGTAAACTTTATTATATGATCTCATTGAGAAATAAAATAAACAAACACGACAGACAGGGCCCCAATCCCCTTTTGCCCAGACTAGTACATCACGCTAATTCACTTACCATTCAAGTCATAAGACATCATAACTTATAACCCATGACTCCTAATACTATGCATCTATGAGCGAAAGAAAAGAACTGGTTATCTAGCCAATGGTGAGGGTCCTCTGGAGTTCTCAGCATAGGAAAGACATGGACCTGTTGGAGCAGGTACAGAGGAGGCCACAAAAATTATCAGAGGGGTAGAGCTTCTTCCTGTGAAGAAAGGCTGAGAGAGTTGGGCTTGTTCAGCCTGGAGAAGACTTGGGGGAGACCTTATTGCAGCCTTCCAGTACTTAAATGAGGTCTATAAGAAAGATGGGGACAATCTTTTTTAGCAGGGCCTGTTGCGACAGGACAAGGAGTGATGGTTTTAAACTAAAAGAGGGGAGATCCAGACTAGATAGAAGGAAGAAATTTTTTATGATGAGGCTGGTGAAACACTGGCGCAGGGTACCTAGAGAGGTGGTCGATGCCCCCATCCTGAGAAACGTTCCAGGTCAGACTGGATGGGGCTCTGAGCAGCCTGATCTAGTTGAAGACGTCCCTGCTCACTGCAGGGGACTTGGACTAGATGAGCTTTAAGAGTCCCTTCCAATCCAAACCATTCTGTGATTCTATGGTGAGCTGCGTTAGCTGAACAGTAACTGAGCAGTGACGCCCTGGACCATTTTGTACATGGGACACACGTGCCTCAGCCAGTGCTGGCAGTCTGGGCAGCAGAGCCCAACCCTGGGATGTGTACAACATCCAGAACTTCCACTCCGCTTCCCTCTGGTTTGGTCTCAAAGCATCGATTGGTGTGAAAATGTAATAGGTGATTCAGGCCCATCAGTCTGTATGTAGTCTGATGGAAGAAGGCATGCGGTACCCTGATGATGTTTGTTTGATGCCTGTTCTCTTCTTTTACATCGTTTGAACATTTATCTCTTCGACTCCTAGCAGAAATATGTATGCAAAGTGTGCTCACTGGTAACCCATGGCCTCCTTTTTACTACTTCCTGATCATAAAGTTGCCTTTCTCTGGGACAGGGGAATTAATGAAGGTAAATACCCGGTCATACTCTCCCTATATGGCCGTATAATTTATCCCTTTACATTCGAGAGAATCAGCAGGTTTTTGAGTGCTAGAGATTCCAGGGCAGTGCCCAAGCAACCATTGTGGAAGCCTCTGTTCCTTCAGATAAATTAGTAAAAGTAATGGGGTGGATCCATCTTATTATAGGAAAATGTATGAAGGCAGATTAATGCAGTTAGGCTGAACAACACCATAAAGTTGGGAGACGTCGAGGCTAATGGACTGCAAGCCCCAGCGAGGGGTGCGGGGTGCGCCTTTCTGCGGAGAACATGAAGGGAAGTGAAGGCTGCTCCCGAGACTGAAAGGCTTCCCGATATCGGGACTGAAGTCTCTCTCCTGCGCATGAAAGGATAAGTTTTATTTTTCCAAGGGAAGCTTTCTTGCATATCCTCTATTTCAAAAGCAAGAAAATAAAATCGACTGTATTTACTGGTGCATCTTTCTCAGAAATAAAGGCCTGAAAAGCTTCTTTCTAGTTATTGAGAGTGCAAACAAAAGAATCCTGGGTCAAAGCTCACTCCTTTCATAGTCTTTCATTTCTTCAGAAAAGATTTGATTTCTGCATAGACTTGATATTATCGAAACTACTTTGCTTGTGCTCCATCCTGACATTCTCTGTATGGGTCCTGCCAAAAAAATATTGACTGTTGACTGTTTTTCTCCAAGGCTTTATGGTGTATTTTCAGAAGTGCCTCTAGGGCTTTTTGTTTCTTCTTCTAACTCAAAAGAAATCTTGCATGTGCATCCTCTCTTTCTTCCTCTTTACATTCATCAGAAATGAACAAAGGGTGATGTGGACAGTGAGTTACAGTCATACATAAACTGTACGTCTGTCTCAAGTTACTGCTGTGAATACTCTCCCGTGTTGAAGGCGGTATTTATTGAAAGCCTCTTTTGTATATCAATACTGGGGAAGTCACCAGGGGTACAACACAGTGGTAGCAATTCTTTGTGGTTTTGGCTGCTCCGTTACGGCAGTTGGCGAGCGTACGGTGAGCTGGTAGCGGAGATCTCCAGAAGGTCGGTCACGTAAGCCTATCCCTACTGGACAGCCGTTCTGTGGGTCCCTCTGTAAGGATCTGGAAGGTCTTTCTGCAATGGCAAACAAGTTCCACTAACTTCCTGGGCTTCCAGAAATGCTGATCAGCAGTTCTAGTCTGCAGCACATTTATTACACCCTGACATGCTGGAGACAGCCTGTTACAAATAGAACTGCCTCGTGCAAAATGCTGTTCCAGTGTTTTATAATAAAGTGCACCAATTAGATGCATTCATTAGGATAAACTGCTTGTCTTTTCTTATATTAGATCTTTTAAAAGGCACAATGCATTTCATAGCTCATTCCGCTCTGTATTATTATTAATTGAACAGAGCACATTACAAAGTTTTAATCCAATAACTGTAAATACATAATGAATAATATTTCCTTGGAGGCTGCCAGGGTTGCAGCAGCCTCCTCTACAGCTTTGCATGCGCAGAGTTAGATATATCATCATCAGGTCCTCTCTTCCCTTGCCGTGGGTTCCCCACAGGTATTGCAGGGACATCGCCGGAGCAAGGAATACTGCGTGTGCAGTAAAAGACAAACGTGTCGTTTGTTAAAAGGCAGATTAAGAGCCAAGCCTAAAATGCAGCCTCTCAACTTCTTCTTGTTGAAAAGGGTCACAGGGTTCTTCAGGTTGCGTCTCGCAGATCCCTGGGTGCCAAAAGGAAACCAATGTTTTAATTTTAGCAGCATGAGGATTCCTAACTGCAGCATATTATTTATAGAGGGTAAATGGCAAAACACTAAATGAAGACAAAAGGAAACATTCTGTTCCTCTCTGGGGGAGCACAACATTATTATACAAGGTTGTGATTGGGCATAGTAAGATGAATTGAGCTGCTGCTCCTACTGACAAGAACATTACTTCTTAGTTTCCCGCTAATCCATGAAGTAGCTGGCGCTCCTTGGTTATACTTAGGTAACAGATATGAGCTACAGCAAAAGGACCCAAAACTCAATGATAAAGATACAGGTTTCTATATAACAGAAGGCTCTAGGGCACGCTGAAGTGATTCGCATTATTACTGTACGTAATATTTTCATATGGAATAAGTATTTGCAGTACCTTATGTTTGGGCAGTACTCAAGGTGCTTATCAGAGCTAATGAGCTTGAAGAGTAGTAGTGCTTTAATACAGTCCTGTGATCACTAATGTAGCCCTATAACTTCCGATTCCAAGCTATTTTATGCTCAATCAGCATGAAAAATGGTCAGAGAGGGAGATAAGGTCTCTTTGTACGTATCCTCCTAACTGTATCTGTTTATTTGCTGAAAGTTGCAACAATGAGTTGTTCTCAGAAATTCAGATTGATGTTCCTAATCAATGAGATATGGTTTTGCAGGATCTAGGCAAAAGGAAAAACATCTATGTACGGCAGCTACGGAAAATGCTTGGAACCGGATTTCGCAAGGGATAGTAAATCCGAAATTGAGTAGTACTGGTAGTAGTATGACACGCACCTTGAGGCAGGGACAGTGAAGCTACAGCTCTATGCTTTTTTGTAAGTAAAGTTCTTGAAAGTTTTGAATGCACAAATTATAGTGACGCGTGCTGTTACCTGACAAAGTAAGATCAAATATTTAGCCCATTTGGTTGAAATTGTTCTAGCCTTTACCTAAGCCAATTCATAAATTTCATAACTGTGAAGGTTTCATTGCTGAGGGCATATTCCACAGAATTATTTCTGTCGGAGTAACTAGGTCTAGTTGGACCACATAGTAATTTTTTAAAAGAAGCGACTGGCTGCCTGAAGATGAAACTTAGACGCCTAAATCTTAACTGTAATCTTAAAATCCAGCTCAACTACTGTGTAACTCTGGAGGCACCTGACCCCCATAGGTGCTTCCTTTTTAATCAGAAGATTCCCCAGGTATCAATAAATTGACTTTGAAGCATATCTAATTAAACTTTGTCTGTAGAAGACTGAGCAGATTTACAGCACCTAGCTGTAGGATGTTAACTTTATAAAGATGTCTTACCCAAGACTGACCTTCACGAAGTAGGGAGTAGTAGTCACTACTCTCATTTAAGGACATAAGGAAGAACCAGAACATCAGCTCTGCTGCGTTTCCACACATTTGTGTGGGCATGCTCTTAAAAAAAGTAGTGACTGAAAAAACAGCCTCGGGATGTGTGAGCACCAGCTGCAACTCAGTCCTGGGCTTAATCTAGAAAAAGAGAGCAGACCTTTTCCTTTAGCTATGTTTTATAAGGAACCTGTACTCCGTAGCTTAAGGAGAGAAAACAAGTCAGTCCCTCCCTACCTTCAGTAGAGTTTTGGAGCATCCTCTCTCAGTAACCTGGAATGGACATCTGAGTCTTAAGGAGTAAGAAATTATATGACCCCTTCCAGGAGCGTTTTGTGTTGGAAAGCTGACAGTAAAAAGACCAGTCAGAATTTAAAATGATGTCCCGATGTTGCATTAAGAACCTTGATGCACAGAGAAGTTTTCATATCAGCAGATACAAAAAAAATGATGAACCTAGGCCTGCTCTTCAGGACAAACCCACAGGTTTTCTCCTAATGGGAAAAAGAAACGAGCCCTTATGCTGGGGTGCTTGGTAATTCAAGCTGGAGTGCAGGGAACTCAGCTTTCAGCATCTTCTCTAATTTTACATGAATGAAATGAAGTGTTTGAAGGAAAGACTCTCAAATAGGGAAAGCAAGGACTAAAGTCCGTCTGCCAGATTTCAGGTAGCAATTTATTCCTAAGGTAGAAGTAACTGTTGAACCTTCCATCTCCAGAGTCATCTCTCAACACAATTACATGTCTGTGAAAGTATTCCACGGGCTTTGGTTTTTTTCACTAATACACGGTAAAAATACATTAAAATGTATTTTTAAATAAATTTAAATGTATTTTTGAAGTTTAAAAGCCTTTTAAATGGGAAAATTATCTTAGAGCGGACCTCAAGTCTGTTTTAAAACACAATATGGTTCAAGTCATATAACATTAAAACAATTATGCCATGCCTCGGTTGTTTTTAAAATATTAAAAAAATTCAACTATTTTAAGTATTTAAGTATTTTAAACCGATCTAAAATAGTTGTAATAGAATTGTAAGGAAAAAGCCTTAATACTGAAAGTCTTCAACAGACAGACTCCGGTATAAGAACTGCCAAAAGAATCTGAACATCTTAGACGGCCATTTTTAAAAAAAATCTGAAACATTTCATAAGTGCTTTCAAGTCCTTTAATAAAAAAGGTTTCTTAAAACCCAGGTGGCATTTATTTCGTGGTGTGAGGATGAACATGTGTGAGTTTCAACCTCAATGTAACACGCTCTTCTCCCTCTGACTTTCACAGTGAATCGAACACTTAACTCTCTTCAGCAATTTTGGAAATCTCAATTTGTAGCAATTATGATGAGAAGCCATTACTTGATAGAAAGAAAGAAGAGTTAGAGAAGTTGAAAAAAATGTATCTCGATTCCTTTTAAAATAATGAGCACACACAAATAAAAGGGGACTTCTTGCCAGAATTCCACAACCCCCTTTTTCAATTTGCATATTAAATTGTACATCTACCACTTTCTGTTAATTCAGCAAAAGAAGAACTTCTTCTAAAAGTAATTGCATTATTAGTCTTACCTTGGCAGTAATGATCCTAAGGTGAAGGTGGCAAGTAATCGTATTTCTAACTGTGTCTTCTTTTTAATAATTAGTTGTAAAATTACGTTGTGCCTTTTTGGTTCTTGAGAACTTTTCTCCCATCTTCTGCACGGAGCCATATTTAAACTAAAAGGCAGATTTCCTGCTCAAAAGGCGGATTTCTCAAGAATCGTTTGGTTAACACTCGTTCAGTGTGTCTGAAGCCAGTATTTTCACGTCTTTTTCAGGTGTAAATTGCTTTACCAGGCATTATTTTAATTTATCATTACACTTTTCCGTATTACTTCACCTGCTTTATGCAATATGAAAATAAAAAGAATACCCTTGTTTTTAAAAGCTTTAAACTAATTATGAGAACAGGGACACTGGAAAATCAGTAACAAAACCTTGACCAAACAAGGAACAAGCAACCGCCTGTCCCTCTGTAGCTACTCTACAGTACTCTAAAAGTATTCCATATAAAAGAGTACTTTAAAAAAATCTAACGAACATTGCTAGAATACTAGTTGCCATATATCTTTATAGACATTTCATCTTGCTTTTTCTTTCAGATTTCTTTTGGCATTTACCTAGGTCAAACTGTATTTGTCTATATTAAATTTTATTAATATTAAAATATTCCCTGTTATCTCCTTACTGCCTAGGAAAGAGAAAGAGAAGGCTATTGACCATCTCTATCGATTAAAAAATAAGTTATCACATGTGTGAATTTAAGGGAAATGTTTTCTAGCAAATCCCAGAAACGCGGAGCCTGCTATCATCTCTCAGAAGACTGTCAACTGTTGTTTATTGCATATATTGACCAAAGGCTAGAAAAAGCAGTCCCGCAGCACAGATCTTTTATGTTTAAAGAGAAATAAAATGTTCCCTTTGCACATCCTTTTTTCATCAGCTGGGAAGACGCTGAACTCATGTGTAAGTGTAGGACCCAGAAAAGGAAAAAAATACCCCAACAGAATAAATCATTGAGGCTGTTCCAGTGAATACAGCGAGACGGGGAAAATGAATTTCTTTTCCTGCGGACGGCTGGCTGTCGTACCGTCCACACTTGCATTTTATGAGGCACTCCACGCTATGCAAGGAGAAGGCTTGCCACTCTGACTTAGAATAGAAACTCTTTTTCAAATCATTATTTCAAAACAAAACCAAAGGTGGAGAGATCAGTGTCAACAGTGTAGTATTATTTGTGTCTTCCCACCTGTCATTAACATCATTTATTTATTCCAGGTCACGCAGACGTTAAGACGTAATTACTTGCTTTGTTTACAGACATCGTTCCATTTAGAACTGTAGCAATTAGAGATTTTTAAAGAGGAAATTTAATTACATCGTTTACAACTTTTTCTACTTTTAGCTCTAGCAATGTCATACTCCTGGCTGCAGTTTTTACCTAACGTGTATTTTATTTACTACGTATAAGGATGACATCATTTCTTTTTATACCAAACGCTGACTGAAATCCTGTTCTGCGCTACAGAGTCTTCTTTCCCATTTTGAATGTTTACAAATACTGAGTTCAGGGAATAGTAATAATAATAGTAGATAATACTAGTTTGAGGCTGGAAGCATTTTCTGTGTACGCACACAAGATGTTTGATGTCAAACAGAAAGCAATTAAGTTTTCTGTGCTTGTAGTCTGAATTTTTCTTTTCCTGAAGAAACTGAAGCAATACTACTCTGCTTTTACTACCCTAGGGAACGTTGGCCTTAAGGACTGTGTTGAAATTCGAGGGGGACAGTGAAGTGGACAGATCAAAAGAGTTGTCAAAAAGGAAATGGAAGATGACTCGTAAAATCAAAACCAATATTCGAGAGGTAACTCAAATTGATTACCTGTTCTTCAAGAAGCAGCATGGTGGAGGGAACATTTGTCACCTACGTAGTCCAAACCAAGCAGCAACGATCCGCAGTACTGTGCGTTACTGAGAGTACTGACTCGACCTTGACTAGCTATGAGAATTATTTAATATGATCAGTCATTTTTTTCTCCACAACACCCATAAGTTAAGAGTTTGCAAATGTTATCCTGGCACTGCCAGAAACAGATTCACATTGACCTCAATATGTCACCAGAAAGGTTTTCCGGAAATTCTTTTGTTTTCCATATGGCATCTTAGTACATTGGAGAGACAAGTATTCTGTTATTTCTGTAGTCAAGCAGAGCGCTCTTTTTTATTGTTACAAAATATTTATTTAATGTCCCATTACTTTACAAAGTAGTATTTATTCTGCACCAAATAGTCCAATGAAACAAACCTTCAGTTTGATGAATGGTGGCTAGATTGAAAAGCTGAATTAGACAAGATCAAATTTATTCTGTCGTATAAAGTAGGTGTTAATTGCATTTATTCAGTCCGATCATTAGGACATTGGAGAATCCTGTGGTTGGAATTCCGAATTAGCACGGCCGAGTCCAAAGGAGGCAGTGATGGATGTGTATTTCTGGGTGTCTTGGAGTGAACTTTTGGGTTTTGTACTTGCGCTCTGAGGTGTGACTCTAGGGAAATGTCACAAAGATGGAGATCACCCCACTCTGTTTTAGATGATGTACAGTTTACATATTTCACAGTTTTTAAACTCAAACACCAAGCAGATAGATTACATTTTCTCTAGTGAAATTATTCTGTTGTACACTGAGAACCTGCAGGAAGTGGATCAGGATGACTGACACACACACCTCTCTCTGAAAAAAAATAATAAAGAAGAAGAAAGAAGAGTTCTCAAATAGCACATTAAAAGTCCCTCCTTCTCTAACCCCTCTTTGCAGACTTTTTATGATGAGAGCTTGAGGTTTCACTTGTGTGAAGAGAAGGCATCTCATCTGCTCAGCTGGAGGGGCAGCCACTGTTTTCTGGGCTGCAAGAGTTAAAACTGGCACCTGCTTACTCCTGGTTGGACCAAGTTTGCTGGATAAATGGGAAGGGAGGAGTAGTAGCAAATGTTCAGGTACGGCAGAATTGTCAGTGTGAAGAACGTTAGAAAAATTTTAAGTTCTTAAACCATTCGTTATAGTACTTCAACTTCAATTTGCACTACCAAAATATCAAAATCTCAGTCTGATATACTAAAGAACCCCCCTTTTTTTTCTAATTTTGTTTTATTTACAAAAAAAATGCTTAAGGAAAAAAGGGTAATGTTATTCTAACTTATACATATTCATCTTATATATTCATATTTCACCCAAATACTGTTTTGTTCACAAAAGAAAAAATATCCTCTAGTTCAATCCTAACCTTTTTCACATACTAAATATTCTTGAACTAACCACTATAGTTTTCCACGTCCTGCCTTTATACAGGTATTGAACAATAGTCACAAAGTTCCTCCAGTTCATCAGCTTACTGATGTAAATAAAGAGTAGTAGTAGAAAGCATTACTCTAGCTTGTATGACCTCTGAGTTAGATTTGCAGAGAGCAAGTTTCACAGTGATGGTTTGAGAAATGATTAGCAGTACGTCTCTGGGAGAAGCCTGCCTTGATACTAGATTGGAACTGAATTTGAAACTGTTAAATTCATGTTATTTTTGTATTTTTTGTGTTGGTTTTCAGTCTGGTTGGTTGACAAAATGTAAAACTTTGATAAAAATCGGAAGGAGACCTCTAATATTTGAAAATGAGACCGTAACACTGAAGATGATTCAAAGCAAAGACGCGGTGTGTCAATAATCAACAGGTAAATTGCAGAAGTATCAGGTATTCTTGAATATTTCTATTCAGGTGAAACTAGCAAGCACCAAGCAGTTTGCAGGTAAAACAAACGGTATTTTTGCAAGTATTGTTCTCACCTGTCAGCTTCTAAACCTCTCTTACTGTTGACTCCGGATTTCTTTGTTGCAATATTTATAAACCTGCTCTCATGTGTCTTTTAAGGCAATGTGAATTAGCCAAATAATGAAGCTAAAATTATAATCTGTTTGATAGCTGTTTGAATAAAAAATCAAAACCTTGCTGTTATCCAGCGGCACGCTGGAGACTGCCTTCTTTTACCAAAAGGTACTCGTTTTATTACTTGTAAAGATAAAGACTAATTAAATGTTACACAGCCCTTCAGTAATTCAAAAGCTGCACTAATGAGGAGTACCACCCTGTTAAAAAAGCTGTAAGGCAAACGAGCCTGAGGAGCGAGGAGAGCCCGTGGGAGCGCAGCCAGCGTGACCAGGGTGGAGCTCACCCCAACCCCACGTACCGCTGACCCTGCCTGCATAAACCTGTGTGTCTCCTGACACCTGCTTTGGCTGCGAGCAGGTGGCACGTATCAGACCACTCTTCCTGATGGATTTGGAGTTCAAGGCTGGCGACATACCAAGGTTGCCCTGGGGCGAAGTGGAAAGTGAAGCTGCAGATGGCACTGGGTGTCTTCTCTCCCTGCCCACTGAACATGTTCTGTGGCCGTGGGTTGGTTTTGCCTTTCATTTCACGTTTTGGTAGGGAAGTGCAGTCAAGCTCAGCGCTGTTGCTTTAAACAGGAGTGAATGAAGGGGTTAATACCTCATCCGAAGAGTTTGGAATGACATTTGAGCATGAAAAGCAAGATTCTTTTAAATGTGAACCTTTTCAAATTATATTTTCTGTGAACTGGTGCCAACTCGATTACAGAAACGGCTTTTGTACTAGTAAACTGCCGGAATGTTTTAAATCTACTACAAATGCCTAAATTTAGTGACGTGCATAGATTGTGTATGGTCATTTGCTTTGAGTATTGGTGATTCTCTCGTTCTTAAACAGCCTGTTCTGAGAAATAATATTAAGGAAGAAAAACTGGTCTTTAGTTAAGAACTTTTTAGAAGGGTTACACACAGAAGGAATATGCAAAACGGAATTCATTTTTAATATATATATTACAGCTATTAAAGGATCTTACTGTTGGGCCCTACAAGGGACTAAACTTTATTTAGACTCTCCCCCTTGTATCTCTAGAGTAACGGGAAGTAGCCTAACTGTTAATAAGAATCAAAGTCACCATAAAAATTCTGGTATTTATTCCCCTACATGAAGGATCAGTGATTCTGCGAGTCACTGATTTCCAGTTTGATAAGTTATGCAGCCCTCATGATGTTCGTCACCGCTACGATGGGTTGTGTTCAGAGAGAGCCCGGCAGTGGAACGTCTTGCTGGCAGCCGGGTGCGATACGAGGTCATCTGGCAATGCCATGCCAGGTGACACATCTGTATGTTCACCACAGAAGATGACCTTGCTTGTCATTGTCTTGTCAGGAAACACAGAGGCTCAGGGTATCATTCACATGGAAGAAAAAAAAAGGCTTTATAAAAAAAGAACTCATAGGAAATGAGTCTTGCTTTTAAAGCCTTTCTAAAGGAGGCAAAGAAATATTTTTTTTAGAAAATACCAGCCAGAGAATGAACTTGAAAAAACTTTGTTCTCAGTAACAAATACATCAATAACCTGTAATGAAGTCAGTCTCAGTTGTCCTACGCCCTTCCAGAGTATGCGGAATATTAACAGTATTTGAGCTTCTAAATGGCATCAGTCCTGAAAATCTTCTATTTCACTCTTTGGAGCTGGCAGGAATCAGTGGGAATTGTCATCAAGACAATTGTACGTGGTTATATGAGTTCCTTGAATAGTGAATGGTTTTTCCTGAAAACACTAATTATGGAAAACCTGTGATATGAAATGGGGGTCGTCTTTGGGTAATCATTGCAGAGATACGTTGGAAAGAGGCGCATACATCCTACAGACATCCTATGTTGCTTATTTCAGCACACCATTGCATAGATTATACCAGTAAATGGGTATAGAAATAGCTTTCCGTGAACTTTGTCAGCTAAATGCAAATATGGCACAAAATCTTTTCTCCAAAGAGTTAGGTTCATATTTATGTGAACTGCTTAACTCCAATTTCCTTGTTCAGTATTTCTTTGCCAGAAATAAAGTGGATTCCATCAACAAGCTGAGATATAAATCTTGAATGACTGAGACCTTTGGGAACCAGCTGGAATAATAGATTGAATGTCATCTGTGTATGCAAAGTTGACAGAGTCTGTCAATCTTTAGGAAAGCTTTGATGTGTGTGTGTTTATATACCTGTGGGTCTAAGGTGACTCTACTCTGAGAGTCCTTAGTTTAAGTGACAGCATATTTGGATCATTAATCCAGACCCTCATTCTTACACTGCCTACCAGATTTCAAGGCAACTGAGGGAACAGTCACATGTTCCTTTTGGAAGGAGCTGGAGTAGTTTAAATACTTTCAGAGCCACTATTCCCATGCAGGAAGTGATTGCTTCCACAAAAGCCATCTGAGTGTGCATCTTCATGCGCTGCAATGCCCAACGCTGCACTTTGGCTTACTCCTTTTTTGACTTAAATTTGACTGCACTGGTGCAGATAAGACGCTTTTGACATCTCACTTTGCCAGCTGAGTTTGGTGGTTCCTAAGTTGCAGTTTGGGAGTGGTGATGACCGAGGTGGCAGCACTGTTAGCCACTCCTGTATGCCTGGGAGAAAAGCGTCTGTTTGTGTCCCAAGTAAACATGGGAATCAGAGATACCTGGAGAAGCTGAGAACTTCAGAGAGCTTTAAGAGAAAAGGCTTTTCAGAAAAGTGTTCTTTTTGTTGAGAAGATCTCAGCTGAGAATCTCCCCTGCTTCCCAGATGAATGTGTCCTGAAACAGAGAAGTGTGAATCATGCTGCCCATCTTAACAAGTGTCCTCATCTCCTCTGCCTAGGACCAGCACTTGAGAGACTCCGATATGCTCTGAGAATGGGCATTCTCAGCAGATGGCTTCACCAAGGCGCACAGATCCTGCTACAGGAGTATGCCTCTTGTAAGTTGAGCACACTGAACAGCATGTGATGGGAACCACCACAGAGCTTCTCCAGGTACTGTAAAGCCACTGGGTTCACTTCTGAGATGGTCAGCAGCCCTCTGGCTTCTGCTCTTCGGACCTGGAGGCAGAGCTGTACTTTGCCAAAGGTCGCCCTTGACTTTTTGTCCTGTTAGGGGAGCACGGAGCTGCAAGGGCTTTTCTGAGAGCTGGTGAGGGAGCTCCCTCCTCTCAGAGGAGAACCTCTGTAGGGGAACTTTCTCATTCTGCAAATAAAAATAAAAGACAGAATCATAGAATGTTAGGGGTTGGAAGCGACCTCTGGAGATCATCAAGTCCAACCCCCCTGCCAAGCAGGACCATAGAATCTAGGGCACGGAGTGCAAATAAGTAGATTTTATATTATTAATGTTATCTTTTGCTCCAGGTTTATTTTGCTGGAAGATTTCTCTGTAATTGGACCCCCTCAATATCTTGCAGTCTGTCACTCTCAGGTGAGTTACTGAATTCGTGGCAGCTTTTAACAATGAATTTCTTGCACAAAGGAGATGTCGAATGTATTGTCTTTTCTGTGTTATGTTATTTAGCTTTATGAATAAGTTGAAAGATATAATGATTGTCTTTGGTACCCTAGAACAGAAGAGTTCTGGGAGAAAGAAATTGAAAAGTTAAATTAATTTTTTGGCATTGCTAACAATTCATTATATATTAATCAAAAATCCTCACATGCACTAGTGTCCTTAAACTTCAGGCTTGCAGATATTTTTTCTGTATTTATAGTTCCAGAGCAGATAAAATTATTATTGTACTGCAGTTTAATATCTCGACATTAGCACAAGCACAGGAAGCTTGTGGATTCGAGAGGGAAATCCTGATGCATTTACTATGTCTCAGTTCAACAACTTGTACTGTCCCTCAGCCACTGGATAGCTTCCCACAGCTGGTTGACAGCAAACCTAGACAGAACTCCATAAACATTGATCATTTATTTCATTGCAAAGGTAGCTTTTTTAGTTTAAATTGCAGATGAGGTCGACTTGGACCAACCTGACCAAATTTGCAGTGAAGTGAATTATGGGCTTTCATCTCTTCAGCTTCAAAGCTCATCTGTGAAAAGTGGGCAGGTGGAAAAGAACAGCTTTTCTGGAATTAGTCCATTTCAAGAAAATGGTTGGGTCTAAACTGTCCCACAGGAGCTTGCCGAGATCTTGGTCTCCCAGAGGTTGAGTTAGCTCATGGGCCCTTATGCTCAGCTGTCTCCTCCACAGACATGGAGTCAGACTGTTGTACCATGTCCCTCATTCTTGACCTGCCTCCAAAACCTAAAGACATATACTAGAACAGAAACTAAACCAAAACGTTGTGGTATATTGTTTCCAAAAAGGGTTATTTTTATGTTTAAATTTTAATTCTGATTGTGCATTTTTAAATTAATTAAGAATACGAAAGTTTTCCAAGCATTTCAGTTGGCTTTAGTGGTCTAAATCTCCTCTACTCAGGAGTAAGTACTGTACCTAACTGCTTGGGTTTTGCTTTTTATGTAGCCCAGAAAATACATTACTGGTTGCCTTCTAAACACCTATAGTCAGTGCTCAGTATCTGACTTACTAAAGACAATGGCAAAGGCCTTCATGAATTTGCTGTATAGAAACAATGAGGTCTGTTAAGAAAAAGATACTTTTTAACATCTTTTTAACCATCTTAAATAAAAAATATTGGAATAAATTAATCAACTTCTAAATTGTAAATTTGAAACAAGCTTCATAACTTGGATTTCACTAGTGCTCAGTTACACAAAGCCTCTGAAAATGTAAAGCTAAGGGTTAAAACTGCGAGTTCAAGGAATAAGTTAACACCACAAAACATCTCACCTGAAGGATACCAAACATCTAAACAATTGCTATTAGATAAATCAGAGAACTGCCTGTTCTCTAACCTAGTCTGCTGGCATTCTCAAAGGAGGTCATCATTATGTAATTATTTTCTTGAGACAGACAGCACTTTTTTATAAATTTTATGGCATGCTAATTTCCCATCTGTCCCAAGTAAGACAGACTCTACACTTTAGTTCATTCCCCGTAACTTTGTAGCGAAATTGCAAAGAGTAAATGTCTGTTCAGCCCTTCTGAAGGTTGGGTGTAAATGAAAGTGTTCATGTTGTCCGTATTGGAGGGAGCATTCCCTCTCAAACATGTCTCCAGCATCAGTATCAATGCCTTCATGTTGACAGTCAATAAAAAACACTTCTTGGTTTGGAAGTCCAGGCCCAGACGCTTACAGGATTTGCGATACTCATCCGCAGCAGCTTCCGCAGGGGCAAACAGATGGCTGACATTTCTGTTGGGCATAAAATGCAGGGTTCAACTGTCCTGCTATGCCTGACGGGAATCCATTAAGTAAGAAGCAGGATATCAGGCTGTAAATCACAAGTCATTTGCTTCCTGTAAATAGTGTAGTTTGTTGGGTTTTTTTAATGCTTCAGTTCATGGAAGCTGCAGGGATGGCAGGAAAAGCAGCAAAAGAGGGAGGTAAGTTCATACTTGAAGCGTTTTGAACTTAAGTTGGAAAGTTGAGCTTCCCTGTTAAAATCTCTGAGAATAAAGCTAATTTGGGAGGTTGCTGCCATACCCCACCTCTAGTGTCATACTCCTTCCTGTGGGACCTCCTGAGCTCCATTCTAAAATACGCTGGATCATATGATGGGATTATATGGTTAAAACAGAACCAAGACAAATAATGATAACCTTTCTTGAAATTCCTTTGCGGAGCTTGATTGTTTCACTAATGCTCTAAGAATAGTTGCATCGGACAACGAATGGAGGTAGAAATCTGCAGCAGAAGGAGCTTCAAGGGAGGTTTAAGAGCTTTTTAACTAGCTTTGGGAACTCAGAGTCTAATATTTGGATAGAACAAAATTGCTGTAAACAGAGGCAACTGAGTGGAAAAAGGACAGAGGGCAGGGAAAACTTTGAACGTGAAATGCAAAATTAAAGAGGAAAAGATTATTAAGAATCTTTAAAAAGTCACTATTTTTCTTCCTAGTTCTGAGTTGTATAGTGAAGTGTAAGAAGAGAGTGTAACTATGTTAATAGAAATTTCATTTCGCATCATGCTCCTGTTTTATGTCTTCAGTTTCCTCCGAGTCAATCACAGTCCTTCGCTAATTACTGCCACGAAGCTGAGTAAATGGCAAAGGGAAATAAGCAACACTGGTATATGGGGTGAGCGTAGCGACATTATCTCAAAAGAATAAATTGATGTGACAGTGTTTTAAATATGAGTTGGCAACTGCTCGTGAGCTTGCACTGCCTGTTTTTAACCTTTAATTTGTGAGAATGCTGTGCATGAAGATTAACTTTCTTTGCTTAACGTTTATTTTTTCAATGTCTTCAAATTAGATCTGTCATTGTTGATGTTTTGAAAAGTTGTCCAGCTTCCCAGTGCTCTCTGTAGGCTCCTGTTTGTCTCCTGATCCACTGTTCCAGTGTGGAACGGTGGAGGACCAGTGGAGGGCTTCTCTTGTGTTACCTGAACAAAGAGGATTTCTGCACTCCCGCCCTCCCTGTGCCTCAAACCACAGGATTTATGGAGCTTGGGGAGTGTATCTATGATGTGAAAAACACAGGTTTAGTGGCTGAATCAATCTTTATATCCTAAAAGAGCAGCTCAGTCAGAGGCAGCAGCTCAGCGCTCTTTAGTTGTCTCAGTATCCCTTTAACAATCCTGCGTTGACTTTGTTGTGTGCTTTACCTCTCCCTGGCACAGGGCATAGAAGCCTGATCTGCCAGCCCCCCACGTATTCATTCACCTATGATGATTTTCAGATTTATTATGAAATGTCCTTGTTTTTCCCTAACTGCCATGACTGTCCAAGTTAGGATTATGTTTTAAACTTTTGTATTCAGGCGAGATAATACTAAAAATGACTAAAGTACAGATTCATTCAAATTATCTTTTCGTGTTGAGCCAAACTGAAAAATCAGTTATTTGCACAAGCAAGAAATGTTTGCTTTCCCGTGATTTCCTTACAAAACAAATAAAATATGACAAATACAAGGGAGTCTGTGTAAGCAACTAGTTCAAATCAATATTCACAGAGAAAAAAATCCTGTTGTATGGCGTGTGTGAATTGATGTCAGTTAAAACCAAAGGAATCTTTACACATTCCCAAGTAAAAACACCACATAAGGTTTCAGTATATAGCTTCTATGCTGTTAAAAAAAAAATCCAACTTTCTCCTATCATCTTTTTTTAGGAGAAGTAAGCTGTTGAAGTTACATTTGTCAAAGCTAAGTCCTGTGTTGGAAGCACAGAATGAAAACAAAAAAGAATTGCAAGAAATGCATAGACTGATAGCCTGCCTCTCATGAAGACTTTTAAATATGTATTCCCATTGACTTTCTCCAAAGTTAGAGTGATAAAAAATAAAACAATTTCTTGGTACTAGGTGGGCAGGTTTTGCAATGGAATTTGGAAGTAATTTATGTGATGGAACTGGCAAGATACACACCTGAGATGAGATGGAGACACTGGGGAGCTTTGAAGGGAAGTTAAATAAATGTGAAGTAAGGATGAAAGAGGGGGAAAGGAAATGAAGATAAAAAGATTTTAAATACCTGAGGGCAAGGTAAAAGGAAAGGAAAGGCCTCAAATTCATTGCTGTGTACTCTATTAGCAACAAAGGACCCAAGTAATATGATCAGAGTGAGTTTTCTTTCCTAAAATCAAAAGAAAATATCAATGTAAATTTGTTTTTGGCAGAGGAAACATGCTTGTAGGATAAAGGTTCTTTTTCATCACTCATTTTTGAATGCCAGTGTTCAAACAGTTACGAAATTTAATAGGACAGGATGTCTTCTTTGTGAGTCCCTCGAGGGAGGAGCCATTCTCTGCAGAGAAATGCTACTTTACTTTCACCTGGTGGGGCTAACTTTTAACTCTCCAAACCTGACCGTGGGACACTCACGGAAGGTATCCATAGAGCGTCCCCAGGCGCGTGCCTTTTTTCTACCTGTGCTTCTACCTTTGTTTTCTTTGTCGCTGCTGCGGATGTGCAATCTCAACTTGCTTCTTTGCCACGTTAAGGTTACTGGCATTGTTGTACCACCTTCCTTCGGTATTTGCTGCACCTTTTACTGACAACAGAGTGGAGAGAAATGATAATTCTGTCATTAATGACCGGAGAATCAGCACATCATTGGAGTGGGGAGAGAATAGGATTCCAGAAATCCTTTAGTGAGAGGGATTTTCAAAGCTCTGTCATGGCCATTGGATTTAAACAGTGAAAAATAAAAAGGTAGTGAGACATCTGAAGATTTCAGAAGGTGAGAAAGCCATTATTAATAAAAGACTAGCTACAGCGGCTAAGGAGAAGCTTGGTGGGTACAGCGGAATGGAGGGAGTTGGTTGAGGGTCATTTTATTGCTTTGGCAGAGCACTCGCTGTGCTCCGGAGATACTGACGGAATCACAAAACCTCCTAGAGCAATTCTTTGCTACAGATGAGCACATAATAAGCTACCGCCTGTGAGACATGTTAAAATTCTGATGAAAAGCGCCATGATGTTGTTATTTATACCCTAATTTCAGAAGAGGAAGTGGAGATATTTATATTACTATGTCAAATACTCTGATTCTCACAAAAGGCTCCTGATTTGTCATGACTTGCCACAAAGTAGGGATGAATAAAACCAAGAAATTAAAGAATGCCACATCCTTTCAGAGTGAGACAAGGGAAGTAAGCTGAAAGTAGAATTGGATTGGCCACACGTAGTACGCTACCCTTCTTTCATAAGAGTGGAAGTAACCTCATGGGCATCTTGGTTCTTTGGGAAAGAATCAGCTTGCCTGTGTGCTGGACACTTATCCAAGTACTACCTTGATTTCGATTACTCAATGCTTCAGGTCTCAAAATGGCAGTTGCAGAAACCCTGACATAAATCTGCTGAAAGAACAACACATTTCTAATGTGAATAACAGATTTCAATTGAGTCGAAACTGAAGGAAAAGTGAGATCTAATTGCTACTTGGGAGATTAGTAAGAAAACGGAGGTGTCAGCAAATGCATTAGGGAGAAAGAAGAGAGCTAAAACAAAGGGAAAAGTTCAGTCTGGATGGTGGAGATTACTGAGTTTGGAAGGAAAGCTGGGCTGAAGGCTAAATCAAAGAGCTTAACAATCCAAAACTTTATCAGCCATCAATGAGTACAGCAGATGGGCTGAGTAGAGGAGAAATCAGAAGACAACAGCAGAGACTGAAAGATGTTTGATGTCACCGACAGCAACAAAAGGCTGAGATCCTGACACGTAGAAAAGCGAGTGCCAGACAGATGAAAGAATTCAGTGAAGCACATACAAAAATAAAGAGCTGTTAAAAGGTATTTGTTCAAAATATAAAAGAGAATTATCTTCACCATCTCTGCTCAGAACTAAAAGGGAGAAGCACAGAAAAGCAGCCAGTCCAAGTAATGTACCAGTAACATTTCTTAATCCTCTCAGGTAGAGATCGGACAGCTAGACCAACCATGTGCAGTTCATGGCCAGACACCTTAGGATAAACCAACTTTGCTTAGAAGTAACTACATTGACTTTGGGTTATAGCTAGTAAATTAATAATATATACTAATACGCTAATATGTTTGCTAATATATATTAATAGGCTACCGTTCAAATAGCGGCTCATTCACCTTGCTGTCTTCAGCTACATCTCATCCCTTGCTTTAATTCATTATTTGCCATGTATCAGACACCGTAATACCCAACTGTTCGGTAGATTGCTAATGCAGAATTTCTGGGTTCTTATATGTTTAGCTTCTTTTTTTTCCTTTCATGTATGTTTGTAGTGATTAATTCCTCCTAAATCTACTCTGTTTTTCAATGTTTACATGGACATCAGACTTACAGGCTATATTTACCATGATCTTCAGTCCTCATTCTGAACACAAGCAGTACTGCTGTCATTCTTCACTGACTTGGTAGATTTACTTGAAATCCTCATCCCTGGGCCTGCAATCCTGTGCACCCGTTCTCTCAGAACTGTAGTCTTGAGATTTTCCCATTCCTCTACCTCAGTGCATTCAACTACTTATTATTATCCTTTTTATCATGGTAATTTCCATTTCCATAGCTTTGTTCCTACTGTCTCTCATGCTCTCATCCCTAGCTCACTTGTCCTGAAAACTGTGGCAACATACTCATTAATTTCAAGAGTACACGAATCTCTCTGCAAAGATGGGGTATCAGAAGGTTCAGTTTTTTCTGTTATCCTCCTTTGACTCTTACGGTCTCACCATTAGCCTAGAATAAATTCTACACCATCACTTTGTTCTTTAAATTTTCTCTGCAGGGCACTTCGGTCAAGACCTCCACTTCACTGGTACTCGTCCTCCAGCATGTCTGTGATAACTCTGTTATTTCAGCCTGATGCATTTCAACATTAATTCCGTTTCTTCATTTGCCTCCCTGGGTACCTGGAATTTCTATACAAACATTACCAACTTGTTTATATGATTATGCTTTTTCTCTCTATGTCATTACGTACATGTTTTCTAGCTTTCCTTGATGACGTACACACCCTTTTCTGTGGCAAAGAGAAATAACAGGGGTCTAGGGAGACACGTAGCTTTGCCGGGCAGTTTTGGTTCATCTTTTGTCAGTGTCAACAACAGCCCCCAGTTTCTGTAGCCCACCGTTAATGCTGCAGATGAGCCCCCACGATTTCTGCTGACAACGTCCTCAGAGCAGGTGATTTTTCTAGATGATTTCTGTCAAGACATTTAAAAATATTTTTTCTCCCCACCACGGTAAGAAGAATTATCTAATGCTTCCTCGTAGTGCTCCTTTTCAAATTGCGGACTACATTTTGATTCAGTCTGTGTCCAGGTGTGTTTATTTGATATGAAATAATACTTTGCACTTTGGTAGTATTTTCTGCTTGAGCAAGTCAACGTGCTTTACAAATATTAATTAAGCTTCCCAACGCTCTTTCTGATAACCAAATGTAATTATTTCAGTTAGCACATGGGTTAAAGCAGACACAGAAGCCACAGAACAGCTGTGTCTAAAACTTGGTCCTCTGATTTAGCTGTGAGAAATTATTTGCTCTCTGCTTTAACTTGGCATAGCTGGGTTAATGTTCCTTCAGCCAATGTCAGTGTCAGTGCTCGGGTTACCTGCTGGGGTGAATTTCATATTAAAGGATTTATGAGTAGATGGTTCCTGTAGGGTTTGTTAAGCTTTCTCTTAAGATCAAATTTATTCCCTATCCATTTTCGAGCGCTACTGTCTTTATTAGATGGTTTTGTCCTCACTCCTAGGAAATGGTACCAGAACCTGGAGGTTTCTAAGGACTCCAGATGTACAGATTTAAGCTATAAACATATAGAGGAGAAATCAGGGCCAGGAATAGTTCTTCCTCTTAACCTCAGTCTTTACCTCACAGTTACAAATATAATCTGGAAACCAGTCTAAAACCCAATAAAACGTTAGAGGAAATGATAAAACATGGATAATCAACACATGGAATCCTGTCTATAATATCAAATGAGCAAACTGCTGCACATAACGGTTTCCTCCCCCCTGTCCCCCTGCAAGACTCTGCTCCTATGAACTGGCAGATAAACAAGGAAACCTTCCTGTACCCAGAACCCTGTTCTCAGGCTTCTTACTTTTACTTGTTAACTGCTCAATTATCCAACTGAAAGTCTGTGTAAGCCAAAATAATAGACTGCAGGCTTTCATGAGTGGTTTTTTCCTTCTTCTTTTAATTGAGTTTTTGGCAGGAAAAAGTGGTAAAGTTGATATCTTCAAAACATACCTGTGATGACATATCCTGGAATGAAAATGTTAAGAGGAAAATACAAATCCTCCCATGCTGATGGTAGTGTACATCAGGTAAAAGACATTCATGTCCTTTTAGGATTATATTGAGACGGATCCAAGGGAAAAATGTCAGTCAAGTCATTTTTTAAAAAGATAGATGTAAAGGATTTTGGTCTGTGGAAAACTTAGATGAGAGCACCTAGTGAGCTTCATTACCTTTAGATTTATGCAGATGGTGAGTGGGTTTATTTCAGAGTGAAGTTTTGGACTTAGGTGCCAAAAGTTCTCATACATCCTGGTTTTGGCACTTGGGAGCTTTTTTAGGATATGGCCCTTATGGCAGGAATATAAAATTCTTACTCGTGTTGCATTGCAAACTACTGCAGCAGACTCTCACCTTTTTCTGCTTTCTACATTAGGTGAGCAATTTCACTGATCTAGTGGCACGCTGCAGTGCTTTCCCGTGGTCAGTGGACAGTTGCCTTCCACCTTTTGGGGTCTTAATGAACTTCCAGCAAATATTTTGGAGTGACTTACTGCTCAGTGTGAGTAGGAGCATCACAAGTGGTTCATATGGTGCAGAAGTCATCAGAATATTTTGAGAAATCAAGTAAGCAGCTCCCCAGTTATGTGAAAAAAAACCATGGAAGTGTTTTGTGTCTATGAATTCTTTTTCTCACTAAGGAGTCACCCTTTGCCTATTTGTGAATTTTCGTTTTACTCTCAGGCATTTGTTTTTCTCTGTTCCAGTCCAGTTGCTTGGGAATAACTTCATAAATGTTTTCTGCAGAAAAATAATTATTAGTAAGAAATACAGTAAGAGATTACATGTGGAAATACACACACATATTTTCTACCTATGTTTAGTTTTCCTATGCCTCTGCAGAGAGTGTCACCTACATCTGATTAAGGAGGTTTATTTGTCTCACAGTACTACTCTGACTTCAAGTTTGTAATCGGTGTGTAGTTAGTGAGCAATCTACTCTGCTGATAATCAGTGGAGGAAGAAAGCTAAATACTGAGAATTAGTTTTCCCTTCAGGATTGTCTTTTAGCTGAAGGTGGATTTATCATCAAGAGCCTTTTGGCAAGACTGAAATAGTAAAATGGATGTCTGTGCTTCGTTACCGTGCCTTTAATATCTCCTCAGAATCTCTGCAGTTTAATCCAGTATTAATCTAGTTTCTTTCTTTAAACACCTATTTACATGTTTTCACCTGGCATTACTGACCTCAGTACTTCCATTTTATGGGTGTTGATAAATAGGTACAGAAGAAATTTGTCCTTTCAGTTTGTAGAGCCCGAATGGACCACCAAGAAGTCCATAGCATCAATAATGCGATCACATCCCCATAAAGCACAGCATTGTTTTCTCCAGTGTCCCATAATTTGGATGCATTTGGATATTGATGCATTTCCTTGTCTTGAATTATGAAAATAATAAATAGTGTGAAATCGTAAGATGATAGTCTGTGAACCTGAAAATAAAAAGAGAGGCTTTGTTTTACATATGGTATATTTCGGCTGTTTGGATGGTTTTCCAGATAACCATCTGTAACAGAGAAAGGATGGCAAGAAAACGGATTTCTCATACTTGGTTGCCAAGATTCATGAATATCTGCTTAGTATGGCACGTTGCCTAATCAGAGGCTGGTTGGACTATCCCTCACAGGTTTCAAACAATAATGTGTTTAGAGCCTGCCTGTGGGCAAGCCCTTTGGCATCGGCCTAACAGATTTCTGTACATGTGACTAAACTTGGTGTAAAACTGTGTCTGCTAAAAAGAAGCAAAAAATTTAAAGAAATAAGGAAGCAGGTGAGGAAAAGAGGAAAGATTAATAAGACAATGTAGGAGCACACAAAGCCAATTCTGACTGCCAGCAAAAGCACACCGCCCGCGGTCGGTTGAAATCTAGGGAGGTTATTTGAGCCAGCATATAGAAGTGTGAGTAACAGGGGATAATAAACAACAGCACCAAGAGAGACCAAAATCAATCGGCTTAACTTAAGGCACGAGTTGTGCAGTAAACTTAGTGAGTCAATAAGGTACTCGTAGGGCTTGATCCAAGCTCTCCTAAAATGAGCGTGGAGGATCGCCAGTATCTTCAGCAGACTTGAAGTTCCCCAGTACCTTCTACACAAAAAGAATCCATCTATAGATAGTTGTATCTGCTCCAGAAGAAGACGTCGCAACAGCAGGACTTCAGGGGATCCAGCAGAGATCTAATATAGCAAGAAAAAGGTTTTGCTAACTGAAATTCAGTCAAAATAGGCAACTGAGCGCTTTATGTCAAGACGGTTTGTTTTAAGCCCAAGTAAGTGTACTGGTCTATACATAATTTTATGTAAATATATTTGTTTAATGCTGTCTTCATTTTTTTTTTACTTAGGTTGTGGCACATTTTAACAAATCTCCACTCCAGTTGTCTGTAGGAAGAGGTCCCCATGATCTGCTTAAGAAGATTAATCAAGTGAAATTGGTATGGCCTTTGTGAGCGAGTTACTTGATAATAATTACTATTTCTGTAGTTATTATTTTTGCTGTATAAAATAAGATGTTCCTGTTACGTAACGACAAATAAAAATAGTGCTATATTTGCACTATTTTGATACTATGATGGAAAAATCATGCTGTGCATCCTTTCAATTAAGATGATTATTTTGTTTTGCTAAATGGAGAACATTTCCGTAGAAAACACAAAATGAAGGCTGAATGGGAAAAAAGGTATAAAAATTCACATACCAAAAATCCCAGTTCTGCATCCTGAAGATGTAAAATCCAACTGCAGAACATGCTATAGTCTGACAGACTTTCTATAATGTTTGCTATGTCTTATTTGCTCCGAATTTATCCCAGACAGCTTTTGGAGCTCATGCTGGAACTCCCATACTTTCATTTAAGGGGGCTGATTCCTTGTGACTGTGCTGCAGCAACTCCTATATTGCTTTTCCAGCAATTTCACCCTGACTTGTGCAAGAATCAGGATTAATATTATACAGTGAATTATCAAGGAGGTAAAGAGGCAGTGACCCATCTCAGCTTTCAGGGATGACTGTGGGTTTCTGAGAAACCCAAGTGTTCCATCATGCTCAGGATTTCACAACCACAACAAAAAAACTCCAACAAACCTAAACCAACCAACAGCATAAGGTCAGTTTTTCCACTTCAGTGGCTTCAAAGCGCTGCCTTTGACACCTTTTGTCACCTTTTGACCTCACTGAAGCAATTAAAAATTGCTATCTGGCAATATCTGATCCTTTACTCCTTTTGATCAGTCCTCCGGTGTGGACGATTGTCTCTGACCTTCAACATCCCTTCCTTTCATCTCCATTCTAGTGCTTAACAACACTCCTGTACTTAGCCTGTCCTAACACTTAAAACTATACTTACTTGTGGTAAACAATGATGAAAAATCACTAAAGCAATCCTTTTGTTCACTGTGGTGACATTTCCTCTAATTAAATTTTCATCTTTGAAGGTATTTGGGCCTCTCTAGTCCACCTGGGATATGTTTGCCCTCAGCATTGCCTCGGGCCAAATGTATTTGTGTTGATAGGCTGAACAGCACGCTGTCCTCCGTGACCGGGGGTATTCCCCACTGGTGGTTTATTTAGAAGATTATTTCACCAGTTTCCAAGTACTTTTTCTGAAGTCTTTTTTTTTTTTTTTTCCCCAAAAGAGAGAGCAAGTGCCGAGTGCCCCCCCGATGCCCTCTCTTCTACAGATCGATGTGATTTTATGTTCTTTTCAAGGAGCTTTCTGAACAGGCTGGATGTAGAGAGAGGCTGTGATAGAGGGGACTGTGCTTCCACAGAGCTCGGGAGCCACTTGAGGGGCTTTCTCTTCATAATACTTTTCTGCGGTTTAAGCATCAGCCTCAATTAAACTGATTAAGGGAAACTGATGTGAGAAGAGAATTCTGATACAAAGAACAAGGAAATATTACATGTAGCAAGAGGCTTTGCAGGCCTCGTTTTATGACTCCATGGTAGGATGTGCCTGGCAGTAAAAAGTGGTTGGCATCCCTTTTTACAATTCCTTTAGCACCTCTCTCAGCACTTGTCTCAGCAGCCAAATTGGAAAAGGTCATTTTTGCACACATGCAGAAACTACTGCAGTGAAAGATATAGTTTATTGACTTAAAAAGAGAAAGGCATGGATCACTGCAAAATGTAATGGAAGTGTTTTCTCATTTCCATTTGGATAATAGAGGCCAATGGGACAACTGTCTCCATATTGGCTATGCATCATAGACGCGTTCCTAATTCTTCTGAGATAATAGAGTCTCATCCCAAAGAAAAGACTGCTTGAGTTCTTTTAGTATAATTGTTGATTTGACTGCACTGCAGCTCTGATATAATTTAGGAATACCATATTTCAGTAAAAGCTGAGGTTACATTTTCAAGGGAATCTGATTATTCAGTAATTAACATTCTGAAACAATTTTATCATACTGAGAGACCTGGGCAAAGGTAGCAGCCTTCATTACCAGAAACTATCACTTTGCAAATTACTTCTCAAACTTCTTTAAAAACTACAGAGTCTCCTTGTTTCGCCTCCCAACTTTTGCACTGAAATAAATGCAAGGGCAGCTTGCTGAAAGAAAGGACATGGAGAAAAATAGGAACAAGCCACCTGTGGATTTAATGGCATTTTTGTGGTTAAAATTCACTAATGCTAAATAAAATCATGCTGTTCAGAAAGCAGTATCACGGCTTCCAAAGTTGTACAGTTTGAAATGTCCTTGCGTTGTAAGTCAAAACTAGTAATTTGCAGGAGTTGCTTTATTTAATAGGTTAAAAATACTGGAATATCTCGATGGCAATGATAGGTCGTTTAAGAGACTGTGAATGGTTTGGCTCTCCCCGTTACTTTGATCCCCATGTATCTTACTGTTGTACACCCCAACGAGGTGTACTGTCATTTCCAGTCCTGCAAACAGAGTGAAAAATTGGGATGTAGAAGGGTCAAATTGGATCAATAGCAGTGCTTTATGCTGACTTTTGCACAGGTGGAAATAAAGCTAAGAAAAAAGAAAGACGGTAGAGATCAGGACCTGTATTGTCCTGGCTTAAGGATTCGGTCTTTGCTTTTGTGCTGTGAAGCTCACTTGTCTATGACACCTGTATAAATGCAGAATTCCTCTTAGGATACGTAGGGATAGTTGGTCTGGAGGAAAAATAGCTTACTTCTGAGAGAATGCTGTGAAAATATTGCGGTGACTGCCTTGGTAGTTCTGGATAAATTCTGTTAAGTGTTGAATCATTAAGGTTGGAAGAGAGCATCATCAAGACTATAATCAAGTCCAGCCATCAACCCAACACTACCATGACCACTACACTGTGTCTCAAAGTGCCACATCTACACATTTTTGAACACCTCCAGGGATGGTGACTCCACCGCTTCCCTGGACAGCCTGTTCCAGGGCTTAATCGCTCTTTCAGTAAAGAATTTTTTCCTTATATCCAATTTAAACTAAATACCGTCTTGATAGGTTCTGAGAAGTTGTGTTATCCTTTAGGCTTTTCTAAAATTTTACATGAATCTCTGATTATACTTTCTATCCTTGAAATGCTCAGTTATGCAAGAGGCAGTGAAGTTACCTTCTGGAATACGTACAGATTTTTTTTGGTCCTGGAACTTGTTCCTTTTTAGAGTTTTGTACAGTTGAAGGTACTCAGACTAAACAAGAAGTTTTTCTTCAGCAAAGATGGAAATGTACACAGCACAAATCTAACATTGGACATAAATTGCAAGAGCAATAGAAACCCAAATTGCTTTATGAATTTATTTGAACTTTAAAGGATAGCAGTAGATGTATCTCACAAGTAAAAGCTATCTGTCAGCACTGTTAGGCTTAATATTTTATGTGGGGAGTTCAGCCTACCTTTTAGGTATGAAGAGGCAGTCTGTACTGACAAAAGAACCCTCCAGTTCCCTACTCAGAGTCCAAGCTCATGTCCCTTTGCTTATAAAATGAGCAAATTTACATGCCTTAAAAAAATCCCATAAAAGTTCTTAATGCCTTTCTAGCAATAATTTCTTATGCCATGTAATCTCATCTCGAGGCAAAATATTTGTTCAGATAAAAAATATTAGCAAACCTGAAGAGACTGGCGTAAAAAGCAAAGGAATGACTGTTAAAAACTAAAAGTTCCATTCAGGCCATTTCTCCGCCTCTTACAAAGGACTTTTCTAATAAGGATGCCGATTTGTTTTTTCAGGGAAGCCTTGAGGAAATCCAAGCACCTTGGGAACCTACATAAGAAGACACCTCATCCTTCTGGAAGCTTGTCAGACACGAGTAAGACAAAGGCCTTTTTTTACTGGCTCGACGCAGGGCAGGTAGGAATGCACCTGGCACTGGCTGCAGACAACAGCTGTCTCACCAGCATCCATAATCTGTACTGGTGGCTTCCTGGCTGTACCTGTGTGCCCTGAATGCAAAAAGCATCTGTTTCACATTTATTCATTTACTCAGATGGCATTATCTACATTACTCGCTACCTTTGGACACAAGACACTCATTTATAATTCATGGTACACAGATGCTTACAGAGAGTAGAAGCTTTGGCTACATTACCTGTCACTCTTAGTATATTTTGTATTCATGGTGGGTAAATATACAAGTATAAAGCTGCCATATTGTGTATGACTATCTATAATGCATTAGCAAACAGTTGTTTGATCATTTATACTGTCATTCTTTGTGGTTGAAATGATGCTAGAATGAAAAATGAAACAAACTATGGGTTCACTCTCCCTGGTTTTTGTTTTCTTCCCTCTCTAGCTCTTTTTGTGTGGTGTTGGTCCTTTCGAAGTTTTCTGGAAAAATGAAGGTTGATTTTGTCTTGTTTTGTTTCTCTTGCTCTTCTGTTTGTATGATTATCATTCAGTGCTCGGTCAGCTATTCAATAAGTTCACCAGTGCAGCTGGCTTCAGAAGAAGATGCCTCCTATTCTTTGCTTTCATAGGCTCATAAATCCAGCCTGCTGAGAATATTAAAAGGAGAAAAATACTCGGGCAGGAATAAAGCATATAAAAAAGAGAAGGTGAATGTAACTGGGGAAACATTTACTCAAGATTACATATTAAGCAATTTACTCTTTAGTACTGAAAGAATAGAGAGAGAGAATATATTAACTGTACTTACCAAGAACCCGCTGCATCCATCAAATGCTGTTAAAACCAGCCATTTTTGAACAAGGAGAACATTCTGTATACCTTGTATTGTTTTTAGAAGCTATTTTTAGGGCCGTAAATATTAAAGAATGCCATTGTCCCTTGCATGAGCTCTCACTCATTTTTTAGGAGGGCAACTTTGCCAGAGATGCTTGACTTAAGAACCCATTAAAATGAAAATGTACTCAGGAGCCTTGCAGGAATAGTGCTTGAAGACATGGGTGCCAAGCATGCTTGGCAGCCTGGAAAGCTTACAGAGCTCTCCTAACAGGAATGCCATCACATTAAAGAATTAGCATAGCCCCAGGCAACAGTCTTTTTTTTTTTTTTTTTTTTTCCCCTCAGTAGATGTGAATGACATTTTGTATCTGAGGCACATTTTAAAATATTCCTTATCCGCACGTAAGTTTTTTATAACTACATTAAAAAGCAAAAGGTTGGTTTGTTCCTGTTGACATTTCTTCCTATTCCTTTCTCTCTCTGGGCACAACATCTCAAATAAAGCTCTGATGTTCATCTCTCCTTCCACAACTTTCTCACTCTGCAAATATTACTACTGCCTCCTGCTCAGACTCTTTCTTTCTGATGGCAGAACCTGTTCTCTCTTTCTTTCTAATCTCTACCAGATGCCACAAATTCAGCAAAACTCCCACAAAAATCCCTGTAAAGTCTTTTACCTTTCAGCAGCGCCTCCAAATCCACTCTTCAAAAAACAGAGATAAAACATAATAATAAATAAAGAATCTGAATATCGGTATCTGAAAACCTTAAAGGAACTTCTCTGTTCACTGACCCTAGTCTCCGAGAATAGAAGTTGGGGAAAATTGGAGAAATAATCACTCAGCAACCTCATCAATCAAACCAGCAGCTTAGGCTGCTAATTATTCCCTGGTGGGGATACCTGAGAATTAAGAATTACAAATATTTGGCACCAAGGAAACTTCGGGTTATTGATTCCACTACATGAAAATAATCCACCTAACTCTCAGTTTCTTTCTCTTGGGAAATCTCCTTGCATAAAGTTATTCGACAAAGAATATATAACCAACAAATATAGCCGCTGACAGCGAAGCTTCATAATTTCCTAACGGACTCCATTTTGTCTGGTTGCTTTGTGTATTTGCAAGATAGAAAAAAACCCCAATCTTTTCTCCATATTAGTCGAAAACTCTGTGTAGAAGCAGCTTCTATCTTTGTTCGTTAGTCTGCACAAAGCCTGAAAACGAGCAGTGGGGAGGCCGGGTCAGGAACCCACAGTCATTTCTGGTTTCCTACGTACACGTGGTAGAGTTTGAAATTGCTCCATCCATCAGGTTGCAGCAAATTGTCCTTTCAGTCTTTGCTGATCACAGTCAGTGGACTAATCCCACTGCACCAGTGGTGGGGCAAGAACACAGTCACCACCTGGGTTTGGCGGCTTGTTTCTCAATGACAATCAGGAACAAGTGGTGCCAGAACTCTCCAGTGCCTGAGAACAGCTGCTGTAAGAGTTCTGCAGAGATATGCCAGGAGAAGAATGAGGTACCTGTTTCCATGCATGAGCTTCCTGCAATTTGTCCCTGACAAACTCCAGATATAGATTCCCATTTTAGAGACTGTGAACAGCTAAGAACAGAGAGCGAGTGAATTAGGTCAGAGAGCTGCTAAGCTACTTTGAGTGAGATCTCAAAAAGTACAATTTTTAGGCTAGCTTGGTTGTTTCATGTAGGGGTCAAATATTCTCTCTCTGGTTTTCAATCCACAGTTCAAAATTTGATTTGATTGCTGTTAGACTTCAAGCTATACTCCCAATTCTTAACCAAGCAGTGTTCCACTTTTCAGCAATTGCATCCTACATATCTGCTAAGTGACTTTGGAAAGTTTGTATCAATGTTGTTACCGTTAATTTCTCTTTTAAAGCATGTGGGAAAACTTCGCCGCTAGTCCCTAAAAATATCTGTGCAGGAGGTATTTTTTCCCCCGATCGTGATGGACGCTCGCTGAACACTCAGAGTCTGGTATTGTAACTTCCATGGCACAGAGCCTGAGAATCCTCGTACATCACTGCAGGCTTCAGCTTAAATCCATAAACACTCAGTAAAGACAGTTACAACAGATTTTCACACTTTCATAAAAAATGCACTGCACAATTTTGGTATTTTTTTTTAGGAAAGCCCTCATTGCCTCACTGTTCTGAGGCCACTTTGGTACAAGGATTTGTTATCTTGGCTGACAACTGCACTGAAGCCTATAATAAGAATCTCCTTCTTTCACTCTAACAAGCAAATTCCCTGTTTTCCGAGAATCCTCTCTAGGAAGGCAGTGCTGAATGTTTATCAGACTTGAAAAGAAAGCCTATCTACGCTGCCATTTTTGCTTTTTATTTTTCTAATTTGCCACTCAGCTCACGTCGGGCTCGAAGAAGCAATTCTGCGTGGAAAATGCTGCAGCTGGTTTCCTCCAGTGCTCCCCCTATTCAGAGCAAGGGAGGCAGCGGCGGGCTTACGCAAGATCGGTTTAAATGGGAAATCAATACTGGTTCCTCAGTTCCTACAAAAGAGCTGAACTGGGCTGGATTGGCTCCAAGGAGAAAAAAGGAGTTGAGTGGAAAAAACTGGCTGCCAGTGGGATAGGTACTCTGCTGCATACGAGGCTGTTTGGGTCTCTGCCACTGAACCCATCACAAGAAGCCTGAGATAACCTGGCTCACCTCCTACCATCTGTTTTTGACTAGACCATAAATATTGGAAAAATAAAAGTTGGAAGCATTTTTTCCCTAGACATGTATTAGTTTATAAATACGTAAACGTTTCTGTTCAGCATCAGTAGGAGTTTGTACCTTGTACTGTACCAGCCAGTTACAAAAGGGATTGAAAACTTGTTCTGCAGATGAAAAGTGGAATCATTGGTGTGATTCCTTGTTCTACAGCTAAGGAGAAATATGTGATCTAATTAGCAATTCCATCAGACATTGCTCAGTGATTGGAACTTAGTTTCACAGGGTCTCACTTGACAAGACTTTCTATTTAAGCTCTTGTATTTAAATTTTCTGTGGAGTAAATCTCAGTAAAATTCACATTTCTGAAATCAGAGCCTGTGTGCCATTTGATTGAAATAAACCTAAAAGAAAAACTAACGACAACAGTGAAAAAATGGTAACAACTTCATTGGCTGACGGTCAGTTTGGTAGTTTGGTTATTCCTTAACATCTAGTACTGTGCCGCATGCAGAGACGTGCCTTATGAACTGTCTTGAGTCTCCAACTTGAGACTATTTAGCAACACTCCAAATACGGAAGAAGGATATTTTCACTGAAGGTCCTTCCTGCAATGAGATCAGTTCCTTGGGGCCCTGCTGTTGCCCAAGTAGTCCCAGAGCCAGAGAGGCAAAGGGAGAATCTCATGGGGGAAAACAGACAAGGTACCAAACTGGACTTTTTATTGTGATTTGAGATTCACAGAGCCTTATAATACTGTTATCACCAGTAAAAATGACTGATGATTACAAACAGGGAACATTGGGAAGATGGCAAAAAGAGATCTTTCAATGTTGGTCGTGACTGGATGTGTAACTGGAAGGAAGTACAAGGGGGAAAGACAAGTTCTAAAACCAGAAAGGTAGCTGAGGATAAAGGATATTTCATATTAAGATCGCTGACAAATGCTTGATTAAAACACCAGCATCTCTATTGTTTAGACAAATGGAAAATAGTTTTCTCCTAAGTTAAATCCTGTGAACAAAGACTGCCTGAATGAAATACTGCATTTTCTACTGCTCTTATACCCTTGTTGCATTTTCAAGATCTGTCCTAATACCGTGAAGACGGTTATTGACCCTGTCCATTCTTACTCTTGCACAGCTGATACAATTTTAATAGCTTTCCTAGCTCAGAGATCTTAAGGTTTTGTCTGCTATGATAAAGATCTGCTTACAGTACTAACAAAGCTATCAGTGATGGAACCCGGAGCCAGACTTTGTGTTCGCTTCATTTATGCAGTTTGGTTTAGCAGCCGTTGGGATGTCTCATGATCAAGGTGAGTAACAATTACCTTTTTGTGTATTGACGGCAGTATGATTATTCATGTCTTCACAGTACTTCCTGTATGGAAGCATGGGAATTCATGCGCTGTGAACTATGGAAGGAATGGAGAAATGCTGATCCTCAGAAAAAGGTAAGGATTGAACAAAGGGGAAGGAGGAGGGGAAAGGAAGGTGCTTATGTCTTAGCAATCCATGTTTTGGCACCTTAGATGCACAGGGGAGAGAGAAGAAAACTGCAGTATATCAGATCTGAAATTCCTTATTATATATTTGGTAATTCTACTCCAGTTTTATCCTTAAATTCATGTTAACCCTTCTGTTTTGGGGTAGGCAGGAGAATGTGCCTTAAGTTAGCATTTAATACTTGAAATTATAGTGAGGTATGTTGTGGCCTGTGTGTCCACACCATAAATTGAAAAAATGTGTCTTCAGTTTCTAGATGGCAGTTCTCCAATGATCTTTCTCTGCATAATTCTTCCCAGATTAAAGCAATGATTCGCTACAGTGATTAAAAGAGAGGGGGGAGGGAGGGAAGCATTCCAGGGTTTTCCAAGTTGGGATTCTGCGTTTCTTCTTATTCTTATCTCTAAATGTAAAGTCTGTGTTGTTTCTTTCTGTATATTGACTGACATCCGGGTTCCCAGGTCCCTCACGTATTTTAAAGGCTAAGCCAAAATCTATTAAAGCACAGCAATGTCTTCCTATCATGGAGTTCCCCTCAACTCCATCTATTCTACTGGCACATTGCTTGTTTCTCCTGACATCTGTCATGGAATTTTCACCTCAACAGTATGACCTTGGATGTGCTCGATTGTGGGTTGGTCTCCCACATCTCCCTACAAAAACCACTTTGTCCCACAGTAGAACTATCATTCGTAGGTAAATATAAACGTCACTATATATGAAATGACGTACATTCCTACCTACAGATGCAGGATTTGTGCTACTGTCTAGTACAGTATTCTCTGGCTGCACGGTGGGGCTGGGTTGGTACCCACAAAGTCTCAGATCCAAGACAGTTTGTTAAACGTTTGGGTGGTTTGTCTCACTCCTCATGTCAAACCCCATGAACCAGCAGTGAACACTTTTGTGCTGGATAAATAACACAGGGTATCTGCAGTCACATGTAACGAATACTGCCTTCCTCGAGCAACTAATAAGTGGGTTTAGATCTGTACTAAACTTATTGTTCTTAATGGTCACTGCTGCTAGCCAGCTGATCCGTTCTGTGATAGCTGCAGCCGGTGTAGTGATGAATATTCTGTGCAGACTTTGTTTTTTCTTCTTCGATGACTGCTAATAAAACTCTGTGGTCTGTGCTCTTGAGCACTGTAATCAGCTTTTTACAGACTGCAGTGTGCCATCGTTGTGGTCTGTCCTTTGAAATATGCTTTT
Source organism: Eurystomus gularis (assembly GCA_013400335.1). Taxonomy (NCBI): domain Eukaryota; kingdom Metazoa; phylum Chordata; class Aves; order Coraciiformes; family Coraciidae; genus Eurystomus; species Eurystomus gularis. The sequence continues at coordinate 238,028 of VZZY01004115.1, forward strand.
GATTCTGATAGAATGTTAATCAGACATCATGGGAAGTTTTCTCCTCTTCAATGCAGAGAGATCCCAGCATCTTACCACGAGGAAGAACAAGATTTGTGCCACCCAGGTCTAGGGCTGCCTTCAGGATACTGTCCCCTGTTCAGAAGCCAGGCATTTTCCTCTTTACTTTCACGTTACTTCCTACTGCATAAGCACTGAACAGTGACACCGAATACTTTTTTTGTCCAGTTTCCTGGTTTCACTTTCTGATCTGAATCAGTAACTATCATTACTTTGATCCAGTTCTGCTGCTCTTGCATTTCTTTGTCTACGTCTTAATGGTTCAAAGAGATGCTTGGAAGAGCTTCACTATAAAGCGAAATCTCAAGTCTTCCTGTGGTCCTGTTTCTAATAAGGGAATCTTTAAAATCTCTACAACTGTATGTGTTTTCCAGAGTTCCTCATATAATTATGTGTTTAGCCATTCTGCACATTTTTACATTTATTACTACTAAATTACAGAGATGCTGTAAATTTGGCTCGTTTTGCCTGTGTACCCAAGCCCACTTCCCGTTGCCTCTTTGCAGATTACTGACTCCTGTGTTCCTCCACCTGATTCCATGTAGATTTCTATGATCTCAGACCCCACCAAAATTGAGGTACTCAGGTTCCAGATTGCTCCAGTGTTTTAATAATGTTACCCTTTTGCTGGCATGTCTTAAGATTTCATTTCAGGGAGGTGGTGGAGTCATCATCCTTGGAGGTGTTGAAAAAATGGGTAGATGTGGTGCTTTGAGACATGGTCTAGGGGTTAGGGAGGTGTTTGAAGAACGTTGGGCTAGATGATCCTAGAGGTCTTTTCCAACCTGAATGATTCTGTGATTTCTATTTACATATTATTATCAGAAAACTGTGGCTATCGATGAAATATATAAAAACTCTTGGGGAATATGAATTGAAACCCAATACTGGATGGTATGCAAGTGCGTACGTTACACAGGCTTCAATCTGAAACTCGTTTGCTTTCCACTGCTTTACCTGGTCCAGATCCATGGCTGCCTGCTGAGAGGACTGAGGTACAGGTTTCTGATACCTTAACGTTTTTTGCCTTCTTTACAGTTAGCCTGGTTGGCCAAGAAGGAACCAGATGTTTACTTCAATAGAAGCTTCCTACACTTGAAAGCTTCCTTCCTTCCTTCATTTCTTTCTTCCTAGCCTTTTTTGTGAACTCAAAGCTTCTAGTATCTATAGACAAAGGAAATCAGATTGTCCTTCATTCTCAGGATGAAAGGCTTCCATGGCTTATGGCTGCCAACCAGCTGGGCTTCCTCACACTGTTCCCTCACAAAGAAACTTAAGGAGATTTACTTTCAAGCAGAAGTAAAGCAAAATGAAACATCAGTCTTTAAAAAGTGTAATTGCCTGTCCGTTGAACAAACACACCTGCAAGTACAGGAGTATTGTTGCATTTTGGGAAGAGCAGGCAAGTGTTGTCCTCTAAGGTCAAGAATAGAGACATGATCTGAAATGTTATTAGCACAAAATCTGCAACATTTCAGGGTGCAGTCACATTAAGTTCACGTTCATGCACCTTAAATCTCTAGCATTTCGATGACTGAAAAACAAAGAAGGAGATAAACGTAATAAACCCCAGTACGTTTGAATATAAATCAACATTTTGAAAAGACCACAAACTATTTTTGTATTTTAGACAGCAGAATACTTTCAGTCATCAAAGTGAATATGAAAAGGCAAAGAAAAAAAACCCCACACTAAATAAAAAATATTCCTACTATAAAGCGAGAGAGAAACAAAGACAAGAATAATGACACAGAATGATACGGACCTCGTGAAATTTCATACCATACTTATTACTTATAGATTGTATTTCCCACTTTCATATATTATGATGAGAAAAGCCATAGATAAAGATATAGAGCACAAATATAATCAGAGCACAAATGACTGCCATCTACTTTTAGGACAGGAAAAATAACGAAAGTGATAGAGGAGAAATTTCATATAATATTAAAAGCTGAACTATTGTTACTGCCTTAATATAGTATGAAATGAAATGAAATGAAAGGTTGTCTACTGGCGCTAGTGAGTGGTAACTTTTGAAGGTGATAATGTGTTAGTAACATGAAGATTAAATTACTGATTTTCATTAAAGATAGATGAAACTGAATGGGAAGTTCAGGGAACATGGACCCAAACTGTTCTCTATGAACATGGTCCTAGGTCCTACAGGTCTCCCAGTGAGCAAGCAGCACAGCGCAGGGGCTTTCGAATTTTGATGTTGCAGAATTTGCCAATTACAATCTGACTGATTCACTGGGAAAGACCCAGCGGTGCTTGTGTCATCAAGGTGTGAAAGACTGCAGTCTTTGTGGGAGCATTTTCTGTTCAGCAAAGTGCTGTAAACGTATTTTTTCTACTGGAGAACTGTTCTATAAACAATTTTGTCACCGTGACTGGCTTGTGTGGAACATCCTGGAAGGCACTCTTAGCTTGTCTGTAAAAAATGCCTTCTGTCAGATTGGAAGATTCAGGCTGCAGGCATAAAAGGAGCTGCTCTTTATCCCTCTGTTTCTGTCTTAGCGTCTGTAGCTGTGGTTCTGTTGGTAACAGTTGCTGTTTAAGGCTTGCCATGCTGTGTGAGACCTTTGCCATTAGGGTTTTTGGAAAGTGCGAGTTATGGAAATGCTCCGTCTGAGCTTCCGTGGTGAACGGAACGGTGAAACTAAAGACAATGTCTGGTGTGGGGGAGGAGGGAAGGGGCTGAAATATTAAAGCGTTTTTCTTCACTGGCAGTGATGAGCTCCTCTACAGATACATACACACAATACGTGTATCGGTAACTATTAAAATCAATCCAAGGGGTTTTGATTCATCTGTGCCAGTTTGACTTTGTCTCCTTTTTAGATTATAAGTAGTTGCATTGCTTACGTAGATACTGCAAAACCAGCTCATTAGGTGGAAACTTTCATTCCATTGAGGAAGGATTTGATTATTTCCCTTTTTACATTTGTAAATCTATCTCTTAACACTTTCAGACTGAGAACTGAGCAACAGATATGCAGACCCACTGATGCTCACTTCGGCAAACATCATCTCAGCTATAATCCTTAATCAATGCTTTACCTTTGAGCCCTCGCGACTTGCCAGTGTGTGGATCTTGCCCTCGATGGGCCTGATTACCAATTAGGGAACAAGAAACATATGCTCCGAATCACAGTTCAGTTTACTGAAAATGTTTGAACACTGACATCAAATACTAGTGTATCTACAAATGTGTGCCTAAGCTTTTTCAAATCCCTCAGGACGTTAATTACCAGGTCTTCAGTCTACTTTAGAGCTAGACAGACATTGAATTATCAATGGATTTTGAACCATCTGTGAACTGTATCATGGAGAGTTTTGAAACTTTAAAATGAAGTATGAAACTTTATGAAAGACATAAATGCACTACTAAAGGATGAACATTTAGTTGCCTGATGTGACATGTATTATATGGGTATGACAAAAAGCATTCTCCCTTGAAGAGCATTCTGTGCAGGAGCAATGGGTCTGACGTCTCACTGAATGTGTTACCCCCTTCCATTGTATTTTTCTGTGCCAAGTAAGCAAAGAAGAACAAACCCAGTATTTCTCTAGAACACGGACACTAGTTTATGTCCAAAATACTACATTAAATATGGGAAATATGCTAATAAGTGTTTAATTAGCAATGGCTGTAATATTAAAACACGTATGTTTTAGAAGCACTAAAAAAAGCATAAGAACATCTGTCTGTCCATCTTCATAAAATAAATGAAAGTATAATTTCCACTAGAATAAAGAAATCCATTATGGCTAACTAAAAAGGAAAGTAAAACACCATTATCAGTGGAGGTGGTTGGAAGCTTAGATCTGCCCTTTGCTCTGAACCAGCCATGGCCGTCCTGGCCAGCGCTTCTGCAGTACAGAGGCAACAGGACCATCAAGGCAAGTGATGTTTGAGTATGTTTCCTTCAATAAGACACGAATTCCTGTACTAAACTCCTATGACAAGGAATTATCACAGCTCTAGTTATTTTTTTCCTAGTGGTTAATTATGCTCGACTGTATTTCTGGTATGAAATTGTCTGGCTTGAAGTTCCAGTTGTTTAAGCTTTTTATGTCTCTGTCTACAGAAGAAACAGACCACCTACAGTTACCTGCTTTGCTTACAAACATGTTGATGCTCAAGTTCTTTACACCTAGGTTCTTTACACCTCTTTTAACACCTAAGCCCACCTTGTGGACTCTGCTAACATTTCAGACACTAGTCAGGTTTTCAGATTTGACTTTCTGTGCCATATGGTATGTATGATAAACTCTCCAAATGCTGATACCATTCCACAGCTAATGAAAAAGTCAAAACCTAATCTAAGACAAGAGCTGTGAGGGTTTTTTAGAGGTATTTCCAAAGTGGACATTCCCCTGTCTGTCTCATCAGTATGGCCTGACAGGAGACCTCACAGAGAGACAGGAAAAAAAGAAGATATATGTGTCCTACACCACTTCACATCCAGGAGATCCTATCATAGACTGAGCTATAGAAGATGGTCAGCCAGAGAATCCAAATTATGGTACTTACAAACCTAGCAGTATGTGACTTCACAAATAGTCCCACAGAAGTCATTGCTGCAATGAAATACTGAGCATTTTTTAGTTCCAGTAATAAAAGCTTTAACATAGATTACGATCACTGCATTTGGTTTTGATAACAACGTATTAACTCTGTGGACAGGGGTGACTTTCTAAAGAAGTGTCAAGTAATCATAACGTGAACGAAGAGAAAGGCAACTACTATTTAAATATGTTTAATGGAAAAAATGCTATTTGACTATTGTGTTTACTTTGCCTCAAGAAACATTCTTCATAGCAAGTTTTAGACTTAGTAACATTAAAGCATTTTTTGTAAGTACTGAGATGTTAACTTATTAAAGGTGACTAATCAAACTATGTTTGACCCTTTTATTGCAGGTTTTTTCCTTAGCAAGTTATGACTCCATCGGTATCATGTTCCTTCCTTCACAAATGGAAGAACTGCCTGCTGGTGAGTTCTGAGAACTCGTTACACGCTTCTCAGTTCACTGCTGAATTCCCAGCCCTGAAACACTAGAAAACAAACCCCTTAAAAACTCCCTGCATTGCAAGCCTTAAGCCAGTGGACTGACTGATGTTTTTAGCAACAATAATGGGCACAGAGTGAAGGGCTTGGATGCAAAACTCTGCTTTTTCAAGCTACTTCAAAATTGTTCAAGGAACATCTGAAAACGAAAACTGAGAGTAACAAGTGATATTTAAAAATGCCAGTATGAGGGCAAGCAGATTAGATTACATCTTCAAAGCCACATTGTGGCAAAGTTCCTGCTATTTTAAATGTTGGTGGAAATTGATTCTCTAAGTGCTTTAATTTCTGGAAATTCCAGACATTAGTTGTCGATACAGGATTAAAACACAGCTCAATCTCCTCTCATGGACTGACCTCTTTCCTTAAAATTGCAAATTTTGGTGTGCTAAGGGCATGGTTGGGATATAATTTCAAACAGAAGGAGCTTGAAGATGTCTTCCTTTAAGACAGTTTTACTGCGTCTAGGATATTTCCACAAATTTTGAACAGAGTCAATGTTTACACGCAAATCAGTTTCACTTTATCAAACTACGTATAACTCAGAGATCAAGCAGTTAGATGTGGCTCTTACAGAATTTGGGTTGTGAAGAACCTTTAAAGGTCATCCAGTCCAACCTCTCTGCCACAAGCAGGGACATCTTCAACTAGATCAGGGTAGTGAGGCTCAAAAGCAACACTGCAGTAAGCAAACCTTACAGACTTCATTTTCAGCTCTTCCTTGACCGTCCGTTTTACCACATAGTTTCAGCTGCAGTGGACGCTTCTCAATAGCAATAGAACTTGTCTCACAGATATGATACACCTTCTTACTAAAATAATGCTCTGAATTTTAGATAAAAGCTTTGCATTATAAATGTACAAAGCATTCTGCCAGGGAGCGTAATAAATCTGCCTTCAAATATCACTCTGATGTATAATGTATAACAAAAAAGAATAGAACCGTTTTAAAAGAAATAGGCACTTTTCCATCTTGCTATCTTTAAAATCTTTCCTAATCCTTCAGACCGTGGATGGCCAGTTCCCAGTCAGAACTAGAAAATTGGGTAAGCGCTGCACTTAACTTCCTAACTTTAACAGGGATCTTTAAATAACAAAAATTAGCCACGCTTAGAAAAACAGAGGAAAAAAAATACTTTCTTTCTCTGAGTACAGTGACTACACTCATTTCACGGTGAAGTCATCCCTTTATCTTATAGTTCATTCACTGCCACTCCTTTCAAAATGTCACACTTTCAAAATATAAGAAAACAAAAATCCTGAAGCAATCCCATGATGGCTTTCAGACACTCTACTCTTGAGATATCTTTTATCTTTTTTTCATACTGTACATGCAGGGCTTTTGTTTCTGTGGGTACTTGCAGGCAGGCTTATTTTTCATGTTAGAAAAGCCATGTAATTAAAAAACCGGACCATAACCATCTATTTTCATGTTGGAAAGCAGCATTTTACATTCAACTCTGCCCCTCTACAAACAGGAGTTTAGAGAAGTGTTGTATTAAAAGGAAGAGGGAAGGTTTTGCTTTCTTAATATAGTAGAATTTTGTTTCCAGCAGCAAAATAAGATGGGATTTCAAAGGGAGTTTGAACAGGAACTAAGGGATTGAGGCAATCAAAGCTATTTAATTCCAGAGAAGCTGGAAACCGGCTCTATCAGAATATTTTGTGTTATTATCTACACTGTTCTTATACAGAAATTCTAAAGCCATAAAATGTCACAGCCCATTGTTCCGTTTTATGAAACAAAATAATTATTGATAAAAATGCACTTCTATCAAACATCCAGTCTATTGAAAATGGGACACATTTTATGTAGGCATACTCCTATTACAATGACAAGCTAGGAAACAATGATACAGAAGAATTATAGACATGGTTTTGTACCCTTTCTGTAAGTAATTCTCTGTGCACAAGCAGCCCTATTAATATTGATGGAATTACTCATGTGAATAATGACTACTGTGTAAGCCAGGGCTGCAGAATCAGATCATGTATGACCTGCCCACACAGGGAATCTATTACAAAATCAAAAATAGCAGCAACTTTACTGCTCATTCCTGTGCTTCACTTCCAGGATTAAAATCCTTGCCATGGTGAAGAAAGAGGAAAAGGGAAAAAAAGTAAGGAAACACTGAAACTCGAGTCTTGAGTTCTTATTGTCACAAGCAGTCCCATTTTCTCTCATTGAAGCACTTGCATTAGTAGAGAATAACAGATCATAAAATCCACAGAAGTTACTGAGATCTTAATGAAACAAATCCTTGACTGCATTTCATTTTGTCACTGTTTTGTTCTGTTTCCTATTTTCCCTGTTAATACAATTAGTCACATGGAATTTCCCTTTTTAACACTGGTAGAGAGGAAAACTGAAAGAATTTGCTATTCTAATATAATATACAATTCATTGTATGCATTAAAATATGCATGCCCTCTTCTTCAAAAGGCAGTTTTTGAATGATTTATGAAAAAAAGTAATCAACATCAATAAAAAACCAGCTTTGCAAAATTCACAGAAAAACACTTTTTGGAATGTGCACAATGGCCAGAAGAACTGACATTTTCATAGAATCGTAGAATCATTCAGGTTGGAAAAGACCCTTGGGATCATAGAGTCCAACCATCAACCCTACTCTACAGGTTCTCCCCTAAACCATATCCCCCAACACCGCATCTAAACGACCCTTAAACACATCCAGGGATGGTGACTCAACCACTTCCCTGAGCAGCCTGTTCCAGTATTTGACTACTCTTTCCCTGAAAAAATTTTTCCTAATGTCCAGTCTAAACCTACCCTGTTGCAGCTTGAAGCCTTTCCCTCTTGTTCTATTGCTGATTACCTGTGAGAAGAGACCAGCACCAACCTCTCTAGAATGTCCTTTCAGGTAGTTGTAGAGAGTGATGAGGTCTCCCCTTAGCCTCCTCTTCCTCAAACTAAACAGTCCCAGCTCCTTCAATCGCTCTTCATAAGATTTATTTGCTACGCCCTTCACCAGCTTCATTGCTCTCCTATGCACTTGCTCCAGCACCTCGATATCTCTCTTGTATTGAGGTGCCCAAAACTGGACACAATACTCAAGGTGTGGCCTCACCAGTGCCAAGTACAGGGGGACAATCACCCCCCTACTTCTGCTGGTCACACTATTTCTAATACAAGCCAGGATGCCATTGGCTTTCTTGGCCACCTGGGCACACTGCTGGCTCATGTTCAGCCACTTCTCAGTTAGAACCTCCAGGTCCTTTTCTGCCAGGCAGCTTTCCAGCCACACTTCCCCAAGCCTGTAGCATTGCATGAGGTTGTTGTAGCCCAGGTGCAGGACCTGGCGCTTGGCCTTGTTGAAGCTCATACTTTTAACGTTGGCCCATAGATCCAATCTATCCAAGTCTCTCTGTAGAGCCTCCCTATCCTCATGCAGATCAACACTCGTGCTTAACTTGGTGTCATCTGCAAACTTACTGATGATACAATCTATGTCCTTATCAAGGTCATCGATAAAGATGTTAAACAGAAATGGTCCCAGCACTGAGCCCTGAGGAACACCACTTGTGACCGGCCACCAGCTGGATTTAACTCCATTGACCACCACTCTTTGGGCCTGTCCATCCAGGCAGTACTTGATCCAGCAGATCATCATCATTCTCTCCATTCTCTTTTTTTTTTTCTTATCCCCTGCCTCCAACATTTCAGTGTGTTATCTTTAATTTTTTTTGTCTATATCTAATATGCATGCAAGTTCTGTGTCCATCATAATCCATAAAAATGTTATATATAAAAATTGCAACACCAGCAACCCACATCAAAGGTGGAACAGAAGCGACAAAGTAAATTTTCTGTATGAAATGGGCAGGATTTCTACCACTATTGGTTTGACAATAGAGGATAAGCCAAGCAAACTAAAGTCTAAAGCCATGGGACTGCTACAGCCAGCCGACTTATTCATAAAAGATTGCCAGGTTGTGAAAGAGAAGCACATGTGGTCCCGCGTTGGCCTTCAGTTACTCTGAACAGTCCTAATATCCTTGGCTACAGACATACTTATGGTTCATCAGAGGTAGACTTTCCTATCACTACGGTTATTATTTCATCTTGTGAGAAACAAATTGTACTGCTGTCCTCTACATCGGCTATTATTTAATTTAGCCCGGGATGACCAGATACTGCTATATTACAAGCCAGTGTTCTTTGCCTGCTTTCTGCTTGTTTCATATGAATTTGTCAGTGTGAAGCTCTGCTTTTGCTGGATTATCCTCTTACCAGAACAGGAACCATGACTTCCCAAAGAAAATTCAGGCAATTCAGCTCTGAAACATTTGTATTGAAAGCGGTGGTACTAAAATCACCAGCTTTTCTGTATGTGTAGAACAAATAAGTCAGCAACTAATAAAACAGATTGCAGATTAATATTATATATTATTAACCGGTTTATTACTGATCTTCAAAATGTCTCTAATTCATCCCTTTTATACTTCTACACAGAGCACATAAGGTGAACTCCTTAACAGAGGACTCTTAATCACGTACATGTTTGAGATGCCTAGAATAGTATCCATCTGATTGCATTCTGTAGTCTAATTGTAGTCAGCGGATGCCCTTAATAGCATTTGCCGACTGCTAATTTTGCCTTATGGTACTTTACTTGCAATCTTAGCAAACAAAATCAGTGACTCTTCCTGTTTAATTCTGAATAATGCTCTTTGCATAATATGTTTGGGGAAATTCATCACATGAATATTACTTTGACTGAATACATTATCCTAGATAAATTAGGATATATATGTGTATTTACTGTAGAAGTACAATACGCTTAAATAAAACGGGAGGCATCTAAAATACAAAAGGAATTTTTCACGTGCGTACTTGTTGCATATTCAGTGCAAAAGGTTGGTGTATTTATCGCATAAATGCTTTGCTCTCTTCCCTGATCAGAAAGAGGTTGTAGAAATACAGGGTTTGAGCATGGGAACAACTGTCTACATGAATGAGTCTTAATGCTGTAGAAGCGAGAAGTCCCAAAGAGTGAAGATTTAAAAGACTTATTTCATGGACTTGGAACGTTTTTTTAAGTATTTATTTTTTAATTCAAGACAGATTTCTATCTTTCATAAGCTAGGACACTTTTCATGCTTTGACAGTATAGAGAGACCAGGACGTTAAATAAGCAATGTGAAATTACATTTGCACAAATGAAAATTAGAACCAAAATGGCTGATGGGCCTGGTTCTGATCATTTACACCAGCGTTACAGCCCAAGTTTAATTAGCAGAGTTAATCATGATTGATCGGTCTCATGGAAAGGGGGTGTGTGTCACATTCTCTCTTGCGACGACTAAGTCTTGGAGCCAGTGAGATGGTAGAGAGATGTGATCAGCTCCCTGATTTTAAGGCCAGGCCTGACTCCAATGAAATTGGAAGCCGCTGCCAAGGAGCTCAGTGTTGTCAGGTCCTGGGCAATGCGCCACTGGAAAATAGCCACGTTGGATTTCTGTTCTGCTGTCCCAGCTCGCCCCACGTGCTGGAAGGAGGCATGGAAATGCAGAGCCCAGCTGTAGTGCAGATGCATCAGCTCAGATGCCTGCTCTCTGGAATACTTGTTTCTGGGTTATAGCACAAAGGGACCAAAATCCAGCTTCTGAACCTGTTATTCTAAAACAAGTAAGCTCATTAATGGAGAAGGAGTAGCAAAATTAGACAAAAAAGTGGAAATAAAGCGGGTGCTCAGGATACAGAGCTCTAGAGACCTGAGCAAAAAATTCCCTGTGCAGTAAATGGAGAGGCAGGGTCTAATGCAGAGGTGGATGCAGAGCTGGAGTCAGACCCAGGTGAACCTCTCTCCGTTTGCTCCAGCCCAGTCACCACCAAGATCTTCTAGAAGCGATGGATGCAAGACACCCTTTCTTCCATCGTTTGACACTTTTTTTGATATCTGTATTTCTTCATACCTAGTACTGGTAAAAGAAGTTTATATCTCATTTTTTAGCTAAAATTTCATGGCTTCCATCAGATCAGCTTGTGTGATTTTAGAAGTCCTTTTAAAATTCTTACCTTTTTTTTTTTTTTTGTGTTTTAACTACAAATATTAAAAGAGGACTTGACCTGCAAGCAACCCTTTTAATTTGTTTGGTATTTTAACAGCTTATAAACCCTTTCCAAGCCTTTCCTTAGTAGGCGATTGCTTGAATTGAATGAATAATTTTTGTTTTCTACAAACCAACAGTTTTCTAATGAAAGAAAATTGAAAAGTTACCAGCCAGTTCTATATTTAAACAACTTAGCTTTACTGTGCTTGCGCTTCTTTTGTGTCTGTCTTCTTCAAACACTGTACCAAATTAGTTTACAGAAAGAAATGCTGGAAAAAAATAGGAAACAGTGGTAGAATGGTGGAAAATAATCATCAAATCAGCGCTTCAGACTCCAGTGACTGATGCACGCAGCATAAATCTGAGACTCAGAAGTAAACTCCTGCAGCTGTTTTCTCTGTGCCCTGTGACCTACACACCAGATTAAACCAACTTTAAAGATTTAATGTTTCACATGAGCTTGCTTGTGAAGTCAAGCAAGAGACAACTTCAGAATTATTTTAAAAACATCATCTGTTTTACCAAAACACACCCCCACCCACGCTGTATTATTTATCTGATCATTTATTTGGGAGAATATTCAAACCGAAATGCAGTTGTGACTTCACTGTATAAATGCCATCAGTGTCACGAGGTGCGCTTCCCACCAACAGGTCGTTCACATAAGCAGGATAAAAAAGGTTAAGGTTAGATGCCTGTTGTATCAGAGGGATTTATAAGCACATTGAAACGCTGTGTACTGTAGTTCGCACACTTACACGTATGTCGCATCCCACAGCCCATCCAAATTGCTATCAACAGAGAGGACAGAACACACAGAATGTAAAATTGCCTATAAAACATTACGACGTGGCAAGGAAGGTTACTGGCTGCACATCCTGCTTGCTATTTCGAGTAATTAAAAAAATTAGCTTCGGACACGGCCACAGATGTTCCAGGCTCATGATACTCAGAGCCATCTTCTTTACGCAAACAGTTTCTGCAGGCCAGCGTTTGGCCTCACAGCCAGACACAGAGCTCCCACCCTCGCAGAGAGAAAACACATCATCTGCATCTACAGTAGGCTTCAAATTTGCCAGAGAGACTCAGCCCAATACAAAAGGTCAGGAAAGGAAGGATATTCTGTGTAGTTACAGAAGCTTTTGACATAGGAGCTTCTCTTCGCAAAAGAGCGATTCTTTGATGATACTTGGAAACAGAAAATGCTACCAGAGCAGAGCACTCTTAACACTGAATTTCAGCACTGAATTGCCAGCCATATTTATGCAGCCATGAGGTATTTTGAGGAAAAAAAGGCAAAGTAAGAGTTAGTATACCCGAAGGAGCTTGGCATCTTATATGAACTTATGCATCTGCCTCCTAAGGCAAGGTGTGTATCAAAAATTATTGCTAGTGACAATGAACAGCTCCAGCGATGACTCAAGGATGAAGCAGTAAGTGTCTGCTGGGTGAAAAAAAGACTCAGGCTGAGCCAGAAAGGAGAGAGAGAGTTTTAAAATAAAGGGGCAGAGTCAGCACTGAGAAGCTGGAGATGGAGAACAAAATTTAATCCGTTTTGCGTTTTCTGCACACACAACACTTACCCTTTTGGTAGCAGAAACTTTGGTTACTATCAGAAGGGAGGACATGTCCACTTCCAGGCAAACCCACCTGCCGTCACACCTCTTGGAGCTGCTCAGATCGGTGCTGGGGAAGGTCTAGTATGACTTTGCTAGGCCAGGACCACAACTTGCGCAAGACAAACTAAGAAATTTTGTTCTCAAGGAAGTAAAAAGGCACCTTGTGGAATTTTTAGGAGGATGTAACTGTGTGATACTTGCTGACTGTCGCTAGAATTACTGTGTGGGCCTAAATACTCTTGGAAAACCACGCAATGATAAATCCCTAGACATCCAGCTACCTGAAAACATTTGGTTCTCAAACCCTAGAGATACTTAACAGAGAGATTCAAGCAGGCTCAGTGAGCAGCTTAGAAATCAGGGAAGAAAAAAAGGTCACTAACTTTCTTAGCAGATGAACTTTTTCCTTATCGTATTATGGTACATCCTATTGCACAGCGGTTTCTGCAATAGCTTACTATAACTGATGCACAAAAAATTATGATTGACTCAGAAGAAACATGCTTTTAAAAATTCAGGACAAGATATTTAGGCTAATAACATTTCTGAACAGCTTGTTTGGGAGAAATGTACTTGTACACATTTGGCAAGCATGCTATATTGCATCTACATGAAAAAAAAGAATAAGAACAAGCAAAGCGTTACATGATATTAAATAACATCAGATGCTGTTCTTGAATAATGCATTCAGGTACACTTGTTCCAATTCAGAACTGAAAAATAATTATTAACATGCTATATTTAAAATATGAAATATTTAACCCAGCTTAAACAAGGTGGTGTTAGCAATGAAAGACTGATTTCACAAAGCCATTGAAAAGAAAACAACCAGTGAAAAAACAAAACGACAACAAAATAAACCTAAGAATGACAATTAAGAACGTGTCACTGAGAATGCAGGCAACAGAGCATGACATGCTGTATACCAGACTGGATTTATTTCGGCCTGCAGTGTATACAGACACTTATTTTGATTTAGGACATAGTTCTTTTAAGTATTATTCCAGTAAGTAATCTCTACATTCCAAGAGTCGTGAAGCTCATCTGGGACAACGGTGGTTATTCTGGCAGCTAAGGACAACCAAATGTTAGTCTAATATGAGGAACAAGGACTGCCGTTGATCAGCCCCTGCTAGAATATGGTCATTCAGGTTACACTGCCTATCAGGGCAGGACGTGCAAAAAAAATTTAATTATTTATTCTGCTAGGGGAGAAGAAGCCTGCTTTCTAGGCCTTTATGTCATTTCCTATTTCATAAATGAATTTTGCATAGCACATAACAAATGTGAAGTACCACTGAAATTCCATTAAGTTATTACAACTTTAGGATTAGAGGAATATGCAAATGAAAGACGTTCTTTTTCTTTTAAAGCTGAATGTTCCTGCGTAGCCAGCCATGAGGAAGTATCTCTTAACATTATCAGTCATACAGCAAACCCTGACATGCCAGACTGTCTTCTATTCATCGCAGCTATACAAACTTGAAAGTAGTGCAGAGATTTAGGATTTAGCTCCACTCTGTGCAGGACGGCACATTTCTCCATTCCTAACTATCGTTTATTTGATGCACTATAATTGAGATAAATTTCTGACACTACCATAGTCACCTGGGGTATTCAGCCTGGCTGACCTGTAGTAACGACAAGTTGAGGGAGCCTTAAAAACAACTACATGTTGTAAAAGCTTTCTGTATAGATTTGTCTAAGAAAATTCTCAATAGCTAGTTTTCAAATTAACCTTGAATGTCTATTTCAAGGCAGTACACGTGTATGGTCCAGATCTCCAAGCTATTTTTCTTTTTGATAAGGACAAGAAAAAAGTAAGATAGTTTTGCCTTTTTGGGGTAGATGAAATGAAGAATTAATTAATATTTCTGTGATATAATTTAGATTCTTCATTGATTTTCAGATACAGGGAGATTTACATAGCTCTTAAATATTTTTTAATAGGAAGTTTAGGAAATTCATTAGCTTTTTTCTTTAGTAAATCTGCATTTTGATTACCTCTTACAGAGAGTTATTTGTAAATCGATATGCATATCTAACAGGTTATGTACCACTGTCCCATTCATTGTGTCTTTTTCAGTGGTTCTCCAGAGCGTACTGATGTTCTCCACGTCCAGCCACAGCCCTGATTCAACCACACATAAGATAAGGGCAGGTACATGTGCAGGAGTGTAAAATCTGTCATGGAGCCGAGGAAGGTCAGAGTTTGTGCGCTGACTGAGCTGACCGATGCCTATCTTGTTTTAAGCAGTGGAAACTCTGGGTTGACTAGCACTACATCAACACAAACGGTACATCACAACTCAAAAAAGACTTGAGATACAGCGGGCACGAGGCCAGTATTCAAACTTCAGCATTCTGCGTTGTCAAGTGGAACAGTACGCGAGTGACATTTTTTCGCTTTTACATCAGATAAAGAGTTAATTTGACAAAACCAAGCCTTTAGCATAAACGGTTTAAATTTTCCCAGTGCTTGTCCCTGTATTTTTAGTTACGCTGTGGGATTTATGCTGTTTTAATACAGTTATCAATGGTTTTCTTCTAATGTCATTTACTTTTCATGTTGCTTGGAGCCACCCTATATTAATAGTGAAAAGTATTTTTTCTAATCTTTTTAATTTGAAGCTGTAATCACAATGTGTTGTTTCTTTTCTGCCTTTTTCTGTAGTTGCTTTTCATGGGTTTCACTCCCTTACTGCTGCTAGAGAGGGGGATTTAAAGTGACAGATAACAGCACTCGGATCAATTATTTCTACTGCGTGCATACTTTCTGCCCATGTTTCAGACATGCTTTTTTTTCCCCTCTTAAGTGGTTCAAACCCCTTTTAATTCGTAAAAAGAAAAAAAAAAGCATTAGACATAACAGTTTTTTTAACCATGATATGTTATGATGTCTTCTTCAAATTGTATTCCTTCCTTGTGTAGATAGATACTGGAGTGTTGGGAGCAATTAACATAACTCAGAGAACTAATTTCCTGTGGTTCTTTAGCTCTGTATTTATGGCTTTCAAAAGAGTGGATCCGTACTCTAAGGATTAGTACAGTCTATAAATTTTAGTTGTCTGACTTTTCTTTTAAGGAATTAAGATAAGAAAAATTCAGTGGTGGCTGGAAATCGCAGGGAAAAAAAAAAACCCACACTTTGTGCAGGGTTTTCCTTATTCTTCCTACTTAAGAAAAAGCCAAATTCACGGTTTTAAATCACGTTGCAGGACCACTCGGACATCTCCTTTGCAGCTGGGCCTAGTCGCGCACCTTTCCACTTCTCCCGCAGGTTTTTGAGCCGCGCTTGCTCGACCCAGACCGCTGCAACCACGACCTGGTGCGCTGCCATCGAGCAGGCGGCCGATTTAGTTAACATAGACAAAAAAAAGGACTCAATTGGTTTAGTCCAACGGCTTTTGCCAACGTGACAGATAGCCCCTTCCCCCGCAGCAGGCAGGTCTCAGCCCTGCTCGTCCCAAAGCGCTGACGGACGGTGACCACCAAGAAACGACTCAGGGGAAGGACCTGCTGAGCACCTCCACAGGCGCCTGGTCAGATCCGTTTCAGCTGGGATTTCTCACTGCAAACAGCCCATTTAGGGCAGTTTAGGTCTCACCTGTTTCCAGGTTCTGGGGCATTAGCGGCTATTA